>CM074984.1:12087644-12105946 GCA_037576825.1 Pangasius krempfi | reverse complement strand
CTGTTCTAAATACTACAGCGCCCTGTCCCACTGCACCACATTCCACTGTTCTCAATACTACAGCGCCCTGTCCCACTGCACCACATTCCACTGTTCTAAATACTACAGCGCCCTGTCCCACTGCACCACATTCCACTGTTCTAAATACTACAGCACCCTGTCCCACTGCACCACATTCCACTGTTCTAAATACTACAGCGCCCTGTTCCACTGCGCCACATTCCACTGTTCTCAATACTACAGTACTACAGTATATCATACTACATTCTACAGTACTAAATACTACCTTATTACTTTCTACCATAATACATTGTACCGAAGTAAACACTGCCTTACTACATCCTGTAATACATCATGATACATGCCACTCTACTACACACTATAGTACATGCTACTGCACTACTTTCTACTGCAGTAAACACCACCTTGCTATATCATGCTGTAATACATCTCTCCATAATACATCCCACTCTACTACACAGTAAATCCTTCCGTAGTATCTGTAGTAGATACTACCTTCTCACACCCTACATCTACCTTACTACTCTCTACTGTAGTAAATACCATCATACTATATTCCAATGTACTACATTCTATTGCAATAAAAGCTACCATACTACATCCTGCTATATTACAGCATTCATACAGCCCACTGTCATGCAACCCACTGTCATACTCACAGCCCACTGTCATGTACCATATTCTACTTACCATATTCTACTTACCACATTCTACTTACCACATTCTACTGTAGTATACAAAAACTAGCTTACTGCATATTTATTTATTACATTCTGCTGTATTACATTCTACCATAGTAAATAAATACTGCTTTACTACATATTCTTATACTACATTCTACCTCTTCCTTATTACACATTCCTGTAATACATACTTCCAAACTAAATATTACCTTACAACTTGCTGTACTACGTCTTTCCATACTAAATACTACAATGCACTGAAGTAAATACTGCCTTACTACATATTTTCGACTATGTTCTACCATATTATATTCTACTGTACTACATTTTACTACAGAAAAATTATTCTAGCATAAGAAAAAATATTCTATACACTAAATACCACCTTACATCCTACATCCTACTGGAATACAGCCTTCCATACTACATCCCATTGCACTACACACTATACTACATGCTACCATACTACATACTACCATACTACATCCTGCCATACTAAATAAATCTACAGGGTAACCGTGCAAAATCCTGTATTTCTTAATGTGAAATAATAAAATATAATTATATGTTAGAACATTCTAAAATATTATCTTGCAACTTGCCTCAATATTGTTTATAACTCCAACATCATTCGTATTTTTCCTTGTGTCATCTTAATGGTAATATTGAATTACTGAAAACATTATTTTTTAAAAATGATTTAAAAAGTTTGTTTTTCCTATGAGCCATGGGATGTAAGTATTTGTAAGTAACTATAATAGCTTACAAATTCTAAATAAATTACACTACTTTAAACAACAACAACAACAACAATAACAATAATAATAATAATAATAATAATAATAATAATAATAATAATAATAATAATTGCACAATTTTTGTATGGTATATGTTATAAATTTAGGAAACAAACTATGTTTTTATAAATTTGTATAATAAATGAATAAATTTATAAATAATATATCAGGTTCTCGTGGTTAATTAAAGAAAGGTCCAAATAAATAAACAAAACAATGAACAAATGAATGAATTGATAAATGAATGACGAATGAATAATCAGTGGCAAGTTTCATCCAGCAGATGTCAGTCTTGTATTATATCTCATTTCTGTGCTCACTACTTCAGCATTGCTGAGTCCGAGTCATAAAATGTGTATTATCATTTTTTTTTTTTTTTGTTTGTTTGTTTGTTTGTTTGTTTTATGATACAAAGCTGTTGGAGCCAAACTTAGAAGCAATTTGAAGTATTGTAGGTAAGTATTTGAAGAAAAAAGATCACATTTTTCTACACTATGAGCATAAGAAAGGAAAGAAAAAAAGTAAGGGAATGTAAGAAATAAAAGCAGAAAGAGACAGAAGAAGGCAAGAAAGCCAGCAGGACAGAAACACGAAGGAGAAAAATAATGAACTGCTGTCGGGCGTAACGAGCTACCGAAGCTTTAAGCGGTTAAACAAACAGTGCGAGAGCTGCATTTTAAACACTTTAAAGTGGAAAAGAACAAATAATTCACACAGTCTGAACTAAGTAGTTACCATGGAAACTGTTTTAGCGGCAGGAGACGAGCAGAGCCAGTTAACCATCTAGAACTGCCAACTCAGTATGGGTGAGCTCAAGGAACAATAAGTGTGAAACTGTGAGAGAGACACGGGCAGCTCCTGAGAAACAGTCAGGTCCATAAGTATTTGGACAGTGACACAACTTTTGTAAATTTACCTCTGTACACCACCACAATGGATTTGAAATGAAGCAATCAAGATGTAATTGAAGTGTAGACTTTCAGTTTTAATTCGAGGGGTTTAACAAAAATATTGCATTAACCATTTAGAAGCTACAGCCATTTTTACAGAGTCCCTCCAGTTCCCCAGGGTCAAAAAATTATAATCAGTTTCCTCGTTATTACTAGTTAAGTATATAAAAATCTGGAGTTGATTCCAAGCATTGAATTTGCATTTGGTAGCTGTTCATGGAAACTCTCAATATGCGTCCAAAGAGGTGTCACTGCAAGTGAAGGAGGCCATCATTAGGCTGAAAAAACAGAACAGACCTATCAGAGAGATAGCAGAAACTTTAGGAGTGGCCAAATCACTCATCACTCATCATCACAAAACACATTTGCTACATTCTTAAAAAAAAAAAAAAAAAAAAAAAAAAAGGAATGCACTCAGCAAAAAGGTGAACTCAGCAACACCAAAAGGCCTGGAAGACCATGGAAGACAACTAAAGTGGATAATTTTCTTTCCTTGGTGAATAAAAACTAATTTACAACATCTAACCAAGTCAAGAACACGCTGGAGCAGGTAGGTGAATCATTGTTAAAGTCTAGAGACACCTTCATGAGTGTAAATGTAGATGGTTTACCTCAAAATGCAAACCACTGGTAACAATCAAAAAAACAGAAAGACCAGAGTAGACCTAAAAAAAAAAAACTCAGAACAGTTCTGATGCAAGATTAACTTGTACCAGAATGAAAGAGTATAGAGAAGGAAAGGAAGGGCTCATGATCCATAGCATACCACATTATCTGTCAAACATGTGGAGGCAGTGTTATGGCATGGGCATGTATGGCCATGTATGCTAATGAAACTGGGTCAGTGGTGTTTACTGATGATGTGACTGCTGACAGAAGTAGCACGATGAATTATGAAGTGTATAGAGCTATACTTTCTGCTCAGATTCAGTTAAATACTGCAACACTGATAGGACAGCGCTTCACAGTACAGATGGATAATGACCCAAAACATACCACGAAACCAAACCAAGAGCTACTTAAGGCCAAGAAATGGAATGTTCTTAAATGGCTGAGTCAGTCAGTTGACCTCAGTTCAATTGAGCATGCTTTTCACTTACTGAAGACAAAACTTCAAAAAAAAAAAAAAAAAGGCAGAAAGTTCTGCAGTAAAGGCCTGGCAAAGTATCTCAAGAAAGGAAACTCAGCATTTGGTGATGTCCATGGGTTCCAGACTTCAGGCAGTCAGGCAGGATTTGCATCAAAGTATTAAAAATAATCCTTATAATTATAATTATGTTAGTTTGTCCAATTACTTTTGAGACTGTGAAAATGGAGGGAGGGGGAAGTGGCTGTAATCCCTAAACAGTTAATGCAATGTTTTTGTTAAAATCCCTTGAATTAAAACTGAAAGTCTACACTTTAATCACATTTTGATTGCTTCGTTTCAAAACCATTGTGGTGGTGTACAGAGGCAAAATTATGAAAATTGTGTCACTGTCCAGATACTTATGGACTTGACTGTATTTATCAAGTTAAGTAAAAAAAAAAAAAAAAAAGAATATATATCATGAAACAAACCTGCAATAAGTGATACTCTGAGCTTAAACATAGTTGTATAACACAATATGTGGTGCAAATTTTATGTCAAAACACTGGTTTGAAAAATTACTGGCACCCAACAATTCATATTTGGTTAAGCATTGCATCTCATCCTGTAATGTTTAAGAAGGTTAAGAGACACTTGTAGAAGATCTCGAGCCACTCCTACAGGCAGAATGTTTCAAGATCCTTCTTAGAGTTGTGCATGCGGAGAACCTCTTTAATCCACATCACAGGTTCCAGAGACTGCCATTGTCATCGAAAACATGATTTTGTGTCCTATGTTGAATTGGATATTGATTTCGAGTCACTATCTTGTTGAAAAAGCAACCCTCGTCTTAACTAAATACTACCTTACTACTTTCTATCGTTGTAAACACTACCTTACCTTTTTCTACTGTACTACATTTATAGTACTACATTATATCGCATTGCATTCTACCGTACTGCATTCTACCTCAAGACACATTCTTGTAGTACATTTTACTGTACTACATTCCACCTTACTAAATCCTACCTTACTACATACTGCTGTACTACAACCTTCCTTGTACTACATCCCATTCATGCCTTCTAACAGAGTAAACACTGCCTCACTACATCCTGCCATACTACATCCTTCAATATTGCATTCCACTGTACTACACACTATACTACATCCGGCTGTATTAAATACTACCTCACTAGATTGGTGAAGTTCAGGGGCTGCATTTTGTGGGTTTTCCCCAAGATGTCTTTTGTACAACCATTGCTAACTTTGTGTTGTTATGAAGGCAGTGTCTGACAGTTCATTATAAAACTTGACAAACAAACAAACAAAAAAATCAACTATACTCTGCAATTCTGAATCACAATAATATCACAGTATTTATATTCTAGGTAATTTGGGCAGTAATAGCAGGCAGCATGTTTAAATGAACAAGACGCTTATATATATAGGAGCCTCTTCAATCAGTAATCATATGGATGTGCTAAAAATATCAGGCTTTTGCTGGTCATGAAATATCACTGAACATGCCAGCTCTATAGATAACTTCTCATAAGTGCTGCTATTGCACTCACCATTTCAGATAACATACCAGGCTATAGGATCGCCCACGAGAGCACACTATTTAAGGTAGGTAATATATCTGTGATGGTACGGCGGGCTGTATCAGCATTCAATTCCTCCAAAATGGAATGTGATAAAGAGTTTGCTCCTGAGCATAACTAAAGCATAAATATTTTAGGATGTACTTTTTAAAAAAAAAAAAAGATTTATGAAGACATAGATAAGATGGCATGTCGGAATCTGAGATATCAAAAATCTCAGCAAAAAATCTTAGCATAAATGAGACAATATGTAAATTCGGTCATGTGACCTAAGGGAGAAAACAGTCATATTTATAAATATTATTCTCATTTATATATTACAGATATAAAGCAGTTTTTAAGGGTAATGGGTGTGACATCACATGGGCAGTTTTCCATACTGAAGTTTAAAAATATTTGCAGAAAACTATTATATATAATACTAGAATGTACACAAAGAGTGTGGTTTAGTTGTTCTGTATTTGTTTGTTTGTATGTGTGTGTGTGTGTGTGTGTGTGTGTGTGTGTGTGTATCAATTACTGATGGAAAATCCATCTGTTAAGGGTGTGATATGTGTATTACAGACCTTCTCAGAGTTCCTTTGTTTATGAAAGTAAATTTGTTAATTTATTAAAGATAAATAGATAACTTAAATAGTTACTAATTACTACAACTACTAATTTATTATTATTATTATCATTATCATTATTATTATTATTATTATTATTATTTTACTTTATTGGACACACGAGATCACTTTGAAATGCAAAAATCAAATCTAAACTCAGGTAGCAATTAAAAATCAAATCAACCAGAGAAGGTCAACTTTAACAAATAAGCATTTGGTTAGATTTTAACAAAACAGTGGTGTCCAGTTGATGCATATGTCCTTTTAGAGGACATAAAATTAATATTTATTACTTAATTATATTGCCATGATAAAGCCCACATATTTAACTTCTTACATTTTTATCACTCTGAAATTGATTATTTTCCTATAATAGCATGTCCTGAAGTGTTTTATTCCACTTATACGACAGCAATTTGCCAAAATTAAAAATTTGTATTTATTAAACATGTGGGAAGTGGTAGCTCAGTGGTTAAGATGTTGGAAGGTTGAGAGTTCAGATCCCAGCACTGCCAAGCTGCCACTGCTGGGCCCTTGAGCAAGGCCCTTAGCTCTCAAATGCTCAGTTGTATAAATGAGATAATTGTAAGTCGCTCTGGATAAGGGCATCTGCCAAAATGCCATAAATGTAAATTAAACAAAGATAGGTCACTTTCTTTTTATCCATTTATAGTTACATTTAATGTTGTAGAATGTCCATGAATCAAGTTATTCTCACTTATATCGGCTGTAAACAGTTCTGACACCAGCTAAGAAAAAAAAAACGCAGCTTGTCATTTAACAGAGAAACCACAAAGCATAAACTACTCTGTCCTGAAGATGCCAGAAACATCAGTAAATGTTTATGTGGCACGTGTGCCATACAAGTCCCTGTGAATGAGCTGTTACTATAGAGATGATAACGTATAATGGAACCTTTCATAACTGTCCATATGAATATATTTGAGTGAACAGTTATAACTAAAAAAATTGTCCTCACTTCTAATAGCAGTTAACATTTTTACATGAGTACTTTTAAGTGTCTAACTTTCCAAAGCTCCATAGTTATTTTCTGTAATAAAACCATGGCAATAGGAATGAATGATAAACAACATTTTTAACCTTCTTTTCCATGGTGAGGTTAATATTCATGGAATTGTCCACTGCACATCATTACACACTTGGCTGGAATGCTTGTACTTCTTATGTAAAAAACAATCCCACAGTGTGATGTGATCCTTAACAGATCCCTTGTCCAGGTTTGCATAACAAAACTCACAGTTCTGTTTGTTCTGGCCCAGCAACAGCACTCTCAGAGAATCTGCTGCGCTGTACTTTCCAGAATGTTTTATTCTGAAGAAAAACATGAGCAACAACACTATCGGGCCCTGGTTTAGGCTACAAATGGTTTGTCTCTGTAAATACATGAGCACACTTGATAACACTTGCAAGAAAAATATGCCAGCTGATTTACTAACAGGGTCTTTACAGAGGATCATGTCTTTCCCACAAGCAAAATATCTGGATTTCCATGCAATTTTAAGCATTTCTTCCTAAAAATGCAACAAAAAAAAAACCAAAAAAAAAAAAAAAACAGGGTGATGTCAGTGCAAATATATTAATGTTTTTCCATTCCATTTTCAATGCATATAGATATAAAGTACACACATCTGGTGAAGTGAATAACATTGATTATCTCATTACAATGGCAGCAAGTGAACAGTCAGTTCTCGAAGTTGATGTGTTGGAAGCAGGAAAAATGGCTGACTTGAACAAGGGCCAAGTTATGATGGCTAGAAGACTGGGTCAGAACATCTCCAAAATGGCAGGTCTTGTTGTGGGGTGTTCCCAGTATGCAGTAGTTAATACCTACCAAAAGCAGTCCAAGGAAGGACAACTGGTGAACAAGCGACAGGGTCATGGGTGCCCAAGGCTCATTGATACACATGGGGAACAAAGGCTAGCCCATCGGGTCCGATCCCATAGAAAAGCTACTGTAGCACAAACTGCTGAAAAAGTTAATTTTGGCTATGATAGAAAGGTGTCAGGCAGTCACTTGTGATATGACCATATGAATGTGCATTTCACAATATTATGTCCTTAAAGTGGACATGAATTTAAGTAAACATGTATGACATCATGTGAACTACATGCTATTACAAGTGAATTAATTAGTGTGGAATTAGTGTGGAAGAGAGAGAGAGAGAGAGAGAGAGAGAGAGAGAGAGAAAAGAGAGGCTGTGAGGGAATGACTGTTCATAACTGTGAGAACAGGAACTTACTTGTTTTTGAGGATGTTCCACAACATTAAATGTAACTATAAATGACTGGCAAATTGCTGTGATGTAAGAGGTATAAAACATTTTTTATGTCACTTCAATATCACTTCAAGACATTTCAGGAATATACTCAACTTCAAGGTGGTAACATGATCTCTGCTTCATCATACTACCCTGTCTTCGATTATTTTCCAATAAAAACATGTTTTATTCCTTGTATATCATAGAACATCTACCAGTGCTTTAACTAGTTCTGCTGAAGAAATACACATTAATATGAGAGAACATGTGGGAGGAAAGGCGAGGGGGGCCATGACTTCTGAAACCAAATTCCTCAATAATAATAAAACTATTTGTACAGTACAGAGTTCTGCTGAGGACAGCAACATGTGCTGAAATGTTCTTAATCTCTGCATGTTTTTTAAAGGTGCACAAAGAAGACAAATCAGTCAAATGAGAGGTCAAACTGCACTAATATCCACTGTGCTAACAAAGGATGTGACCTCGCACATCCTGTGAAGATGTAAAATCATGTGGTTTTGTGTATAGGATATGCAGATGTACAACTCTCACAACACTCAAACTGAAGCCAGTGGAAGCTTTCAATCATGCCTTTCTTGTTTTCTATCAGTTTTCAGCCAAATGAGTGGAGCTAGAGCTGCAATTAATGCCTTATGCTGCAATCCATTGTACTTACTTGTAACTCAGAAAGATGCAAGTCATTTTTCCCAAGTTCTGATTTAAACACAGTGTTTGGGCCTGGAAAAACATGAATGCCCAGAGCAAGATTATATTTGTGTGGCTAGTCTATGAATTTTATAAGCATATGAAGCAGACAAGCTAAGTCAACTGGCTTGTTCCTCTTTGCTCATAAAAATGATGTCACAATGGTCTTATTACATTAGGGCTGAAATCAGTGGCATTACCTGTTTAACCATCTTTCCACAACACAAAAGCTACATGTCAAATAAAATCAAATTTAAATCAAGTATAATATGATGCAAAGGCAAATCTGTTTACTGTTGAATGTGTGCCAACATATTGTTGTGATGTCAGGTGTGTTTATGTTATATAACATGGGCTAGGTGGATGCTACCTGAGCTCCCTACCAGGAATTATGAGTTGAATTACCTTTCCATTACACTTTTTCATGTTGGAGATCAGTTTTTTTTCCAAGTTCTAAGAACAATGGATTACAGCATTACTACACATGCTCCCAGCCCTGGTCCTGGAGAACCCTTGCCCCTTGGGGCTTTCCTGCTTTAACATACACACTTCACAGCCAGCACAAAGTTGAAGTGTGTGTGTGTGTATTACAGAGGGAACAACACTAAAATGTCCAAGACATGGGGCTCTTCAGGAAAAGAGCTGGGTAAATATTTCTACAATTCTCAAAATCTGTCAGAAAAAGCAAACTTTACAGTGATATTTTGCTCCTCGAGTTACTAAAGCAATAAGCCACTTGAGAATGTGTGTTCCAGTTATCACAAATAAGAAAGTTCTTTGGGCATTGAGTCTTTAACATGGACAAAAAAATAAAAATGGTGAGAAGGAGATGATATACAGTTTCATACAGTGCTCATTTTAATGAATTTATAAACAACAATTTGAATTAATTAATTAATTTTAAAAAAGAAGAAAATGAAGAGAAAAGCTAGTTTTAAAAAAAGATTAGGTGTTCATTTTCAGCCTGCAAAAAAAAAAAAATTTATTTAATTTGGGATTTTGTGTTAAAGGTTTGTAAAGTTTTAGAATGGCAAAAGGTCCAGAGAGCAACAGAAATCAGGATCATGATTTATGTTAAATGACAATAATGGTCTACAATAAAGTGATTTGGAGGTAATTATATCTTATATATTTTCCTAAAAACAGACAGAAGTGTGGACACTATGGATGAAAGGATTAAACTCATGGATGAGGGTAGATGACACAGGTGATTTGTTTGTTTATGTATCTAAAGTTCAATGCAAAGAGGCCAAGGCTGAGGCTGTTGTTGTTGTTTGGGAACATCTGGTGTGATGAACTTCACAAAAATTGAAAATACTCACTTAAATGGTGAAACAAGTGAAAGTGCTTGGGGTGTCAGAGCTCCTAGGATTACAATCAAGATGAGGGTAGATTATACATGAGAACCTTCAGCCCAGCAAAGCTCAAACGGAGTCATATGAACTGTGCAAGGAATCTGATGTTGAGTAGCAGGAAGGACAAACTTCCCAGTCAGGGGTCCATCAGCTTCCTTACCCGGATGTTGAAGTGTCTTATACAACAGTTCATGTGCATAACATAACCATAAACTTACCATGAAAAAGAGTATGGAGACTGTTAAAAAGCTGCTGAGGACTGCAGATAACATGTTGAGACAGTCTCAGCGCTAGAGCAGAGGACGCTCAGCGTGAGTTCAGTGTCCCTGGGTCAAACTCCATCTGCTGAACCTCAGGTTTCTCCTCCTCCATAAATATTCTGCCATTGTTCAGCTGGCGATCAAACAGCCATGCTCAGAGGAGGCAGACGCATGATCCGGACTCCTCCAGAGGAGAGGACAGTGTCCCCATCTCTACCGCCACCAAGAACCAGGAAATGCCAGCAGCTGTAAGCAATTAAAAGTGACAAGCTTGTGCACAAATCATCGCCTCTAAGTAGATATTCCTTTTCTGCTAAACTTTCTCCTCTCAGCACTTCCATAAGCAGAGAACTTGCTCAGATGTCAGGAGTTAGGAAGGGCTTGCTGTCCAGGACCTCGAGGAAAGGCTTTTAACATGAAAGTGTAAATCATTGTTGTGTAGTCACTAAGGGCACCTTGTTCTCTTAGAAAATTTAGAGAGGAAAAACATGTTTTTTTCTTTCCGTGTTTGAGTGCTGAAGCGCTCTGACCCTCGTACAATCCAACATAAACTCTGTACTATATTTAAACCAGAGAGTGGGCCATGGTACGAGAGTTCAGTCCAAAAGTGTTACATAATTACAAACCCACTGCAGAGCAGCTTGGAACTACAAAGTTGATAATATGATATGATATGATATGATATAATATAATATAATATAATATCATATCATATCATATCATATCATATCATATCATATAATATAATATATAAATCAGTGCTGCTGAATTCTCCATTCTGATTGGTCAGAAGGTGTTGATTAATTTTTTTAACAGCAGCTCTGACACTAGTGCAGCTGCAACTCACAGGTTTATATTAATGCACTCGTTCTAATACAGTTATTGTTTCTATAGTAACAGCTCATTCACAGCAACTTGTATGCTGGATGCGCCACATAAACAAACACTAATAAGAAACAGATTAAAAATGTGCCATATAATCACTGATATGATGACATTTTCTATAAGGGGATGTTTATTTAACATTTGTGGAAGGGGTCTCCAGTGTTCATACCTGTTTTGTGAAACATTAAAAAACATACCTTTTTTTCACAACATTAAAGGTAAGAACTAATGGATCAAAAGTGTATGTGTCATTCATTAAGTAATAGAAATTGTAATCTTTGCCAAATTGCTGTGGCAAATTTCCTTATCAGAGGAATAAAATACAACAGGCAGGCAGATATCTTTAATAGATGCTTTAAAATGATCTGAGCTGAGATCCTCTTACCATTCTGGCTGCTTCCCCAACTAAATAATTTACCATTGCTGCTGCAGTGTTATATTACATTTTAATGCTTTAAGTTGTAAGCAGATATCCTTATATAAGACTAGAAAAAACTGATACGGGGATGCACAGTTATCATACCATTATGCCTATAGTATATAACACATCGTTTGTTAGGGTTTCTATTTAAAGCATGTACTTAAAATATAAACCCCTATATACAATGTGTTTTATACTATAAGAGAGATTTTTATTATCTATTGACCTTAGATGATTTTGATAATATAGTTGATGAAAGACCTGGGGGAGAGAGAGAGAGAGAGAGAGAGAGAGATAAGCTCTTAGCATCCTCAAGAAATATTCTGATACCACTTTTACAATAAATATGACCAAATTATAATGAATTAGGTCTAGAGATATAGAGAAGAAGATTATGCACAATACCATTATTTACAAACAGTAGGTTTTGCTTCAGAGAGGGGAAAAGGCCAATTTCTTCCATCTTATTCTATCTTCCCCAGTAGGATAGGCTGTGATTTGCACCTCTGTTGCTCTGCCTCATCTTTTCCCTCTGGGGGAGCTCAAGGGATCCAACCTGTCTCCATGACAACTGTCCCTTATAACACCATCAGCAAGAGACGATAAGAGACGATAATCATTAGAAACTATAAAAAAAATAAATAAATAAAAATAATAAAATAAGGAGCGAACAACTCAATCCAGGCCGGTTAGAACACTTTCTCTTGTCATTTCTA
The DNA here is from genome assembly GCA_037576825.1 of Pangasius krempfi. NCBI lineage: Eukaryota > Metazoa > Chordata > Actinopteri > Siluriformes > Pangasiidae > Pangasius > Pangasius krempfi. Next base: position 12,093,593 of record CM074984.1, on the reverse strand, counting down.
AATAAAGTGTGATGTTGTGTGTGTTTATGATGAACACACAGAAGAAAAAAACATAGCACTGGCTGCACCTGAGCCATGTCACAGCTGGTGACAGAGAAATTTCTTTCATAAGGACCCTGGGTTCTCATTGTGTCCTATCTACAATACAGGAGGTAGACACTTTAAGATGGAAAAGCCCAGAGAGCAGTGACGAATGAAGCTGCTCTTGATTTGCAAGACTTCTTTTTGAGGAAGGGATATTAGATCATGGTTGCATCCTGGAAAATCTTGAATAACTTATCATGGGAAACTGGAACAGTCCCTGATTTAATTTCATATAACAGCACAACACTGGGGTTTTTTCCTATACTTGAAAGGCTGAAAATGTTCTATACTTGAAAGGCTGTGGTATCCGTATTAATTTTCTGAATCCACTCCCTCAAATTAAATTGTGAAGGAACCACTGAAACATTGGCTAAAAATATCCCTATAGAACTTCATAATCTTTGAACACTGAATTGCCGGAAGATAAGTAAAAGTAAAACTGAAAGTAAATCAGGGAGGAAATTCCACTTCCCTTCCTCCCAAACTTTCCCATATCATGTTTTCACATCATAGGGACACTTGTTATATAATAAATATTTATTAAAGGCACTTTCAAAATTAATCATGAACTCTCACAAATAGAAGAAACTACAATTTTATACAATCACTAAACAGCCATAAATGTTTCCTTAAAATGTTAAACACCAATTCTGATATCACATCAGAGAGATAAGAAAGCCTCTCTAAAACCAAGCCAAAGGCAACAGAACAAATTGTTTAGAAGAAACATTAAGGGACATGATATTATTCCACACATAAACTGTACTCGTGCATATCACTCTCAGCCCAGCTTGTACAACTATTTTACCAAATAATACATACAGTAGCTGGAAGGATTGTATTACACATGAGAGAGCTGCTTAAAACAAGAACACCATTTCTTTTTGCAAAATAATACATACATCATGTTCTGTGGCCATGTCTGTTACTTACACACACACACACACACACACGCACAGAGAGAGAGAGGGAGAACTGCTACAACGGTCTGAGACTTATCAAACTTGCAATACCACAGCAGAGGAAAATCAGGTCTTGACAGGGCAGTTCAGATGACTCAGTCTAATTAAGTTCAGTGTTATCTGTCCAGCAGTGTGATTCAGTTCATTTGAGCACAGTTTAGTTCAGCAGACTCTGCTTCAATTGAACAGAATCTGTTTAGTGAAGTGAGATTCAGTTCAACAGTGTGAGATTCAGTTTAGCAGAGTGTGATTCAGTTCATTGGAGTACAATTCAGTTCAACAGACTCTGTTTCAGTTGAACAAAGTCTGTTTAGTGGAGTGTCTTTCTGTTCAGTCAAGTGTGATTCAATTCAGTAATGTGAGATTAAAGTTCAGACGAAAGTGATTCAGTTCAGTAGAGTGAAATTCAGGTTACCATAGTTTGTGATTCAGTTCAGTCAAGTGTGATTCTGTTCAGTGCAGAGTGATTACGTTCAGTGGAGTGCAATCAGTCCAGCAGAGTGTGTTTCATTTAGAGTTTGATTCATTAATTCAGGATGTGAATCAGTTCACCAATCAGTAATTCGGTTTAGCAGAGCCTTTTTCAGTTGAACAGAGTTTGAGCGTGATTCAGTTCAACAGTATGTGATTCAGTTCAGCAGAATATGAGTCTGATTAGGTTCAGTAGACTCTGCTTCAGCTCAGTGCAGGAGACTCAATTTAAGTTTTTGTCCATGCAGTCTACACAGTTTCTGGTATACCCTCAGTCAGCTCATAGAAGCCCTTCCTTTTTGCTCTCCTTATACAGTCCAGGGAGCTGGCTATTGTAGCCAGAATTCCCAGGCCAATGAGTGGAATTATAAAGTTAATGGAATTAAGTCTTCGTAACAGGTCTAAGTATATATTCCCATCATCTTTCCTCTTACTCATTACAATAATTGTGAAAATCTCAGTCTCAGAACCCAGGGCATTGGTAGCATTGACCTGATACAGGCCTGAGTCATTAGAAGTGAGGTTGGCCAGCAGAAAGATACCATTAGCAGAGTAGATTGCATTTCCATTGTCCAGTTTCCTTAAGGTGATGTCAGATGGTGGGAAGCTCACCAACTGGCAGCAGATTTTGACGGTTTCGCCCTCTTGTATCTCCTTTGATGGGTATACCGTCACAGTGATATTCTTTGGAGGTGCTGTTGTTGGGAAAAAAGGAGACAAAATGACAAAAGCAGGTCAGAATGGTTGAATGCTAACATGACATTCATTTTGTTATAAAACATGAAACAGATCATCGTCAGTAACCACGTGATCCTTGATCCCAAAGTCGGAATACACTCTGAATGGAACACAAGCAAACATTCACACCTAGAGGCAATTTAGAGCTGCCAATCCATTTAGCATGATATTGGGAGGTGGGAGCAATTGATAGAACCCAGAGGAAACCCAGCCAGACCTCAGATGGTAATCTGAGCTCAGGAACAAACTGGGGACCATGGAACTATAAGGCAGCAGTGGCACCATCCCACCTGTATTGAACAAAGTTTCCCAAAGCTTCCCAATGGTTACGATCCTGGAAAACCACTGTCCAGTATAGTTTGGTGATCACCCTTCTCAAAGACACCTAATTCGGCTCACTAGATAATTACCAGGTTTACCTGGTGGGATATCAAACTGTGCTGGACTCTGGACAAAATTGTGGAACTCTGGTGTAGGATATTGCCAACATGGTTCAGGGTGTTGCTCAAGTTGGGTACAAGAATACTTAGTGTTAACAGTCTTGGTTAGAGTCGGAAACAAACCAAAGTGTCCTGTAGTGCGTGACTACCTAAATAGTCTCTAAGTAGCACAACAACACTGATTTCCAAAGGTTGATTGGTTGAAGGGAGACATCATTCTTACCTTGCACTGTAATTTGGACACTCTCTCTCTGATGGCCATATTTGTTAACGGCCTCACACACATAGGTGCCAGAGTGTGACACTTTAGTAAAGGAGATGCTAAAAGAGGTTTGGGACCCATTACTGGAAACCACTTTAGTCTCTTCTCCACTCTGCACCCTGCTTAAAGTCACATGTCCCTCTGGAGCACTGTCGGTCTGGCAGGAGATGGTCACAGTCTCCCCTTCATTCAGTTTCTTGTAGGGTCTCACATCAATGGTGGTATGCTTGGGTGAATCTGTAAAACCAAAACAATACTGTCAAGCTTGACTAATGATAAGTGATAAAATTCAAATGCATCGCCATCAAGCACCTTCTTATATTTGCTTCAGAAATAAGATCTATTTATTGGAGATAATATCTCCAACATCCTCCAAACATCCATTTTCACTCACAATGCACTGTCAGTGTGGTAGATGCTGTCTTCTGTGTTGATACACCCTCCATCTCCAATGATACCTTGCAGGTAAACGTCTTATTTTGGTCACTGTCCTTAGGTTTGAAGGGGATAGTCAAGCTAAGGTTCTGCAGTTTGTCTGAGAAATTCCCACGCACTGAGTGTAGCTCAAGCTCTCCATCCAGCCACTGTATATGAAAACAGTCGACAGGGAAGACCTCACGAACTGTACAGGTCAGGTTGGTCACTTTACCTTCCATAAAAGGTCCAGAACTTTCGATGGTAGGATCTGAGGGAAAGGCTGATGTAGAAAAAAGAAACATTATTAAGGCTTTGGGATTGAAATATGGCCTACAAAAGTCATGTCTCATCATCATACTTTTAAAATGTAATTCGTTATTTCACAATGAAGTATGGCTTCCTGACAGTATCTGAGAAAGAACATTTTGGGGGAATCTGAAATGACATCAGTGTTGAAAATGCTTCCAGGTAGCAAAGCTCAAAGATACGCTCATTTTAATAAGCTTGGAGATACTATATCATGCTTGGTCCTCCTTATCCTCCCTAATCACTGAATCAGTGGCTGCTTCTTATCAGAGCTGGCATAAACTGCTTTTGGAATTTATCTGGCACTTTACTGGCTGAGTCAGGGATTACACAGTACACAGCACTCAGTATAATGCTTGGCTTGGTATTGAGTTATCTATTACCAGGGTATAATTTAAGGTGCTTAATCTTTGCAGCACTCCAAAAACCAAAACCACCCCCATAAACATGCCATTCCTCTGTTCCATTCCCGTTAAATCTCATTATGTACTGTTTGTTATTGATAACAGCCAAAAAAAAAAAAAAAGCAAATCAAACACTCACTGATTTTCCTTAAAAAATTTAAGGGGTTCTCAGGGTTTTTTGGAGAGTTAATGGTTTTTAGTATTTGCATAGACCTGGGAAATATGATGACAGAATATCAATATCATGATGTTGATTATCATTATGTCATAATACACTTTCTTGAGATGTATTGTATTATGATATTTTTTCTAACATTTCTTTTAAGAATAACATTTATGAACTAAGCAGTAGAAGCAGCTGATTTGACACTAAAATTGTAAAATGTATGTTTTCAGTTTATTAATAGAATTTATTAAAATCATTAGAACTGACTTTTTATCCTTTTCAGTTTGAATTTAGTTATTTTTGTAGACAGTGTAAATAAATTTTTCATAGTTAGTTTTGCTATTGTTTTGCTGGTAGTTGGTTAGCAAAGCTATATTGTGATACATATTGTGTTTTGTCTTCCTGTATCGTCATATGATATTTTTCATTATAGTGCCCACTCCTGGTTCTACTTGGTACCCTTTCTGATAGGGAAATAACAGGGGTTCTAAGAGTGCACAAAAAGACAACTTAGGAAGTGAAAATATCTTGAATATCGTCACATTTATCTAGTATTGCTTATTTAGTTATTATTATAACTCTACAATAAACCAAATATAAGATTATTAAATCTATTTCTACTGATTTCAAACTTTAAAATTTCTTATTCTACTGGCAGATCATTTTGCTTCTTTTTTTTAGAAACAAATGCTTAAAATTAGCACAAATATATAATTATTATAAGTAACATTTGAATGATACTTACAGTAAACCTTCAGCTCTGTGTGCTTGGACTTGACGACAGAGCCACAGTTAATTTCACAAATGAACGTTCGGTTATCCTCCAGACCTACAGTCCATGGGCCTAGCTGGGATACAAATGCCCGAGTGTCATTCCAGCTCAGAAGTGGTTGATGCGTCACATTTTGCCAGGTTATATGAGCATGAGGACAGCCTGAACTATTGCAGGACAGCGTCATAGAGGAACCTCGCTCTACTGGGATGACGCTCATATCTGGCTGCAGGGACACCTCCAGGGGATGAGCTGAGAGGGAAAATGTGAGGGTCAATTTGGAGCATGTAAAAGAATACCTCGTCTTTTCATTAGTGGCTAGTCATGTTGATAATCAGGAATCCCTGAAATGTGTATTTGGTCTGTCTTTTGTTCTCTACAAGGAAGCTGAATATTAGAGCTCAGAGCTCACAATGCATGACTAAATTCATCTCAGATTTTTTTGTGCAAATTTGAAATACACACAAACTGTCTCCTTTATGTAGATGGGGAAAGATATCAGCAGATCTCATTATTTTCACTTACAAAGACTTTTAATTAAAAGCCTTAATTAGTGCTAGTTCATGCTTACTGTTTCCAACACCTGTTTCGTGCCCTTGAACTGGACCTGTTTTTATGATTTGTAGGCAGGAAGTCAGTGGATTCGTTTCAGTTGTTCAGTGATGTAAAGACTAATAGTTTTCCTTTTTTTTCTCTTTCTTTCCCCCTTTCCCTTTTTTAATATCAGGGAATCTCATGCAAGTTTCATAACAGAGCAAACTGGTAAGAAAGTCAAAGTGGATGAATTGGGTTTCTTTTTTAACAGAAAAGGTATAAGCACTTAATCAGACAAAGGTTAAGCCTCGATCCCTCACATAAAACATTCCCATACAACTTAAAACTCACTTCCAACAGTAAAGGTGACATTGTCTGTCTGTCCCCCACAGG
>CM074984.1:12057386-12071811 GCA_037576825.1 Pangasius krempfi | reverse complement strand
TAAATGGTAAATGCCATATTTTTGTGGAACCTCTTAAAATAAAGCTGAAAGTTTACACTTCGATCACATCTTGATTGGTTTATTTCAAATCCATTGTGGTGGTGAATAAAGGCAAAATCACAAAAACTGTCATTGCCCAAATACTTCCGGACCTGACCGTAAATAATATAAATAACAGCCCCCAGTTCATATGAACATTTAATAACTAGATTTTGTTTTAAATCAGCTAGTGTTTGTGTTGTATAATTCTTATGTTCATGTAGCCTAAGTCAGCCTACATTAACATCCAGTCTGATTTAAAAGGTAAAAAAAAATGACCTTACTTTTAGCAACAAGCTCACATGCACAATGTATATCCAAGGTTTTGTATAATATATTCATGCTTATGTACAGCATATCCACACTGATCTTTACTCTGTGTAACTCTGTGGTATGAATAGTATGGAGTATGGTGGTCCTCCATTTTGCTTCCTTGTAAAATACATTCAAGATGCTTCCACTAGATTTTGGAGCATGGCTCTGCAGATTACCTTCAACTCATTCACAAAATTGCATTAACTGTATTAATTGTACAAACTGTATTTTTGATCACAGGAGTATTAGTGAGGTTGGTCAGTGACAGGAAGAGTTTGTGACCACAGAAAGGTTGCTCACCATTTCACATTTGTCCACCATTCAGAAACAAGGTGCTCAGTAAAACAGTATAATGCCTTTATTTATATTCTAATCTTGACTCAATCTCAGCTAATCCTGCACTTGTACTTGTTCTTGACAATGGAGGTTTTTACTACAGCCCTACTTCTTTCCTTAACTATGGCTAAAATTGTCTAATAAAATTTTATTCTACCTTGTAATTAACAAATTAACATCACTTTGCACTTTTTAAAAATCATTGCATTTGATAAAATCAGGGGAGCATTGGAGAGGACAGTTAATGACAGGGTTACCAAGGTGGCAGTATTTACATCAAATTGTGCTAGTTTATAGAAATTCTGTGGCTGCCGAGATCTTGTTGTACAGCAAATAATTGGAATTAAATCTCATATATTTTTTTTGCAAACAAAGGCAAAGTGTAAGTGCAGTGTGTCTATGATGTAAAAAAAACTTTCTATTGTATGATATATTGCAAAGGGAGAGGGAAAGGGGGATTATTTTGGAGTGGATAATGCCTGTTCATCAGAAAGGCATGAACACCATAGTGACCTTGTTTTCCCAGGCAAAGGCTGAGGAAGAGAGGAAAAATGTGTCTCCTTTTTATGATTTTTTTTTTGGCTAGTTTCATGCCTTTTGTGTGTTTTTTGGACTGGAAATTTTGCTAAAATATGTCAACCTGTTAATGACAGCTGAATAAAGGTATGTCAAAAGCCACTTAAAAGGAGCTGCTAGACTGTATGCTGGATGACTATGTTCTTGACTCTCAACTGCCTATTACTCTAAAAAATTCACTAGATAGTAGCTTATAGCAGCACCAGACCAGCATATGGTATTAACATGGCATATAATCTGTGTTATCTGATACGTGTAAAAGTAGAATGAATTAAGACCGAGTTGTGTGTGAGGTGTATTATGCAGCTCTGTCACACTCTGGTCCAATTTTCACACTTCTACTCAAAGCTTCTGTTGTGGTGTAACTGTAGCTTATAATATTACATACCAGAGGTTTCCATGGCAACTCATCATTACATGAATGGCAAAGTGTTAAATATACACCCCAAAAAAAATAGTGAACAGTTTACCACAGTTTATTTCAACACTGAAATACAAATGCAGTTTTACTGAAAAAAGCAGCAGCCATGTGTAAACCATTTAGCAAAAAATCCTCACAAGTGAACACTGCATTTACAAAACGATATAAAAATGCTGGCTCATTCTCGACACATCAACGAAAGGCATGCATTTGGCACGAACACAGCGTATTCCTGCATAAATGGAAGATTTCCCATCTTATAACATACCAAATGCAACTCTGGATTTAAAGTATGCATCAAAGAATTAGAATAACTCCAGTGATTTTGTTACATTTATGTCATGATTCACACTTGTTTAAAATATTTTGTGGATATTTTTCTTTTTTTGTGAAAACCTCTCCCACACTGTTCAAAACAAATGAAATTTAGAAACCTGTGAACACTTTTAGAAGGTCATGAACCCTTAACCACCCAAAGAACCCTTGAATAACTGCGAAGAGTGAAGTTTCAAGTTCAAAATAAAATTCATGACATTCTTGGACCTCTGATTATTGTACAAATTATGAAAAAATGAACAATTCACAGAATTCACTTTGATGGCATAAAATTAGTATTTTGCTGTTAGCTTCCTTCCACCCACGCTGATTTGATGTGATTTGTGGTTCCACGAAGATCAGACTTAAACATACCTCGTTATTTAAAGATCAGCATCAGCAGGACATTCAAACATTTCTTAAAATTCAATGTTGCTGTCTCGTTTCCATGTCCATGTTTTCCAAGTCCATGTTTTGTTTCTGAGCTGTGTATTACTTCACAAGTGTTCCATTTCACCAAAAAACACACACACAAATCATTTTATTCACTGTAAACTGTCCAGAATAATAAAAAAAACACTTTCCTGTTTCTGAGTAATGAGGTAGAAGGATAAACTCTGCAGACCCTCCCTCCATGGCTGTGTTTCAATACCATTGAATACAACTCAGTGGGAGTGGGTACAACCTCCATCAGTGTGTTTCAGCTCCACTCCTGAGGGCTTCGTAATGAGCCAGGGACCTAGAGCAGGTTTGTGAGAATAGGAAACACATGAAATTATGTAGCTGATGTGTATCACACAAATGTAGCAAAAGGACAAGAGTGTGAAGCAGTGTGTGTAGCGGAGTGTGTTTTCTTGCTCATTTGAATGCTATCTGCAATCCTAATTAGGAAACTAATTAGAGTTAGGGTCATATCAGTAACACAACATTTCAAAGGAATTTATTTATTTTTCTATTTTACAAAGAATGTTTGTTTTTTGCTATAAAGGTTTGTCAGTCGCAATGCCTGGGTAACTTTGGCTCTTGAGGTCTACAGTTGACTTTATTAATGTTTCTCTGAGGCGACATTTATTAGTGTGAACAGCAACAACATACTGAATCTGACATCTTCATTTCAAATTTGAGCCACTTTTACATTCTCAGAATAAAGGTAATAAACCATACTTTTATTTGTCTGGGGTGGTACCCTCAAGCTTACACCTTTACCTGTATCTTAAGCATGTATCTGTTACCTTTTAACTTCACACTAAAAACTAATTACAGTCCTTTTATGCACTCATTTTAAAAAGGTACACTATATGTAAGTTTCAGCAACAAAAGATGAGGCTACCACCCCACTGACAAGGAAGGGTAGTGTATAGATGAGGCATGACAGTGTAGAAGCGTCAATGCGATTTCCACTCTTTTAAATTCGCAGTTTCCAACGCACATCAACTTTATAAACAATATGAGGTGATCAGTTGTTAGAGTTGCCTCCATTTTGTTAAAACTAAAGCCTGGATGTGAACAGTAAATGGGAATGTAGCAGAGATCTGCAATGGGAATGTAGCGAATGTGAATAAGCTTCATTTAAACTGCACTCTACGACTGTATAGTGTCCTTTTCCTTGTCTCTGGGGTGATACCATCAAGCTACACCTTCTGCAGTGTGAACTCTATTACACGCAAAGGTGTTTGTAGTGTAGTTTTAAAACCTAATTGCAGTCCATTTATGTACCTTAAATCATTTTGTTAATATATGCTACATTAGAAAAGATGTACACTTGGTGGTATCACCATAGTGCCAAGGAAAGGTCCAGTGTAGTACGAGATTTTTGAGTGTTAAAAAAAATCAGTTTAGAAAAGAAAAAAAGAAAGGGGGGGGGGGGTGATATTTGGAGCAGGGATCCGGCCCAGAGGACACTGTAAGAGAAAGTCAGCGAGGGCGCGTTAAATGCTGCATTATTTAAAACACCTCTTAGCTCAGCTCTGCTAAAAACGCCCTGCGGCTGTTCTGTCGGGGGAAAACGTGAGAAACGGTGCTGACGGTAACGGGCTCAGCGGCCACGGTGGAGCCCCGCCAGAAGTCCCGTCTCAGGACGGACCTGAAAGCCTTTCTGAACTCCTCGTTTTTCCACGTGTACAGGAACGGGTCGGACACGAAGACGGAGCAGAAGAGGAGCCAGGCGCACGTGCGGAACGCCGCCGGTACGGGAGCGAACAGGCCCGCGGTCAGGGTCCACAGCACGGGCTCGGTGGTCAACACGAACACCAGGCACACGGTCAGCACGTGCACGCCGAGGCGTTTGTCCTTTCTCGGGAACGAGTATGGCAGGTGGTTGACGAGTTGGAAGTGCAGCACGCTCACGCGCTTAGCGCTGATCTGCACGCGCCGGAAGATCTTGAAGTAGCAATACGTCACAACGGCGGTCTGGCCGAGAATGGTGAGCGCGAGCGTGGCGGCGGCCCAGGGCTCGGAGAGCAGCATCAGCAGCATCAGTCCGCACGCGAATGCCGGGTGACGAGCCAACGCGAGCCATGGCGGCAGCAGGCACGCGAACGCGACGAGCCACGACGCGGCGATCATGGCCTGCGCGCGCTTCCGCTGGTAGAGCGCGTGGTAGGCGGCGGGCGGCTTCGTGATCAGCACGTAGCGGTTCACGGCGATGAGCGAGTGCGACAGGAGCGATACGGTGGCGCCGAGGAAAAGCAGCGCGTCCCGGGGGGCGGCCCCGTAGAGCGGGGAAGCCACTGACGACGCCGCCACGGCCGCCTCGCACGGCATCCAGAAGGCGCACACGAGCAAGTCGGCCGCGCAGCCGTTCACGATGAAGGCGTTGCTCGCTGTGCGCAGCTTCTTGAAGCTCAACACCAGACCGATGACCAACAGGTTGAGGACAGTGCCGAGAGCGCACATGAAGGAGAACAGAGCGGCGATGGAGATGCGCTCCGCGGCTCCGGTGTCGCACCGAACCGCCGTGCTGTTCTGCATGACCGCTCACGAGCCTCACGTTCACATCACATCACCGCTCACTGTCCGAACGAAGGGAAGGGAGTGCGCGTGCACTCCTCTATCGCTCTATTCGTCTTCCCTGGTGCTGATGCTGCAGTCGCGGTTTTGTACGTACGTGTGTGTGTGTGTGTGTGTGTGTGTGTGTGCGCGCGCGCGCGCTTCCTCTCTCCATCCTCCCTCTATCCTCTGTTCTGTAGCGCACGCGACCGAGTGAGAGAACAGCGGTGCAGCTTTTAATTTTAGTGATGAGGAATAAAATGAACAGTGATAGTGTGAACATCACTCAGCAGCACGTTCACAGAGAGGACTGGGGGAGGGGTAATAATAATAATAATAATAATAATAATAATAATAATAATAATAATGGCAAAACATCGAGCCTTGCAGTGGATGGGCTCCAACTGCAGAAGACTACATTGGGTTCCACTCCTGTCAGACAAGAACAACAGGAATCCGAGACCATCATGGGCACAGGCTCACCCAAACTAAACAGCTGAAAGTAGGAAAAACACCACCTGTGGGTTCTGAGAAACCTTTCTGCTCATCACGGTTGTAAAGAGTGGTTATTTGAGTTACCACAACCCTCCTGTCAACTCAGACTGTCTTTTTCCTGTCTTCAACTGTCCAGTTGTTTCAGTCTGCAGACCCTCCAGACACATGATGTTTTTTCACATCATTCTGTGTAAACTCTAGAGACTGTTGTGTGTAAAAAAAAATCCCAGGAGAAATACTCAAACCAGCCCAACTGGCACCAACCGCCATACCATGGTTAAAGTCACAGAGATCACACTTTTCCCCGTTCTGATGTTTGATGTGAACAGTAAGTAAAACTGACCTGTATCTGCATGATTTTTTGCAATGCACTGCTGCCACATGATTGGTTGATTAGATAACTGCATGAACATCCAGGTGTACATGTGTTCCTAATAAAGTGGACAGTGAGTGTAAACTAGACCAGTTAACTGTAGCACGTCTGTTGGTATGCAGACTTCTACCCCACACACGCTCAAAAAAAAGGGTAGTAATCTGTACCAAGGGTTGTGGTGGTACACCACACCAAAATCTGTTGTACATTTAGCTCAAGTGTAAACAACCTCTGCAGCAAACTATTAAAAAGAGTGTTTGTTCTGCAGATATTAATGGATAGTTACTTTATATTTGATGGGGGAAAAAAAACAAAAAAAAAAAACAACAAAATCAAATATTAATTGTGGCATTAATTGTGGCAAAAGTTTGGACACCCTACAACATCAGCACTTAGTAACATCCCTTTGGCAGATATCACAACTTAACCATCACAACTTCCAGTTCATTCTATGTAATGAATTTTCACCCAATCTTGCTTGCAGAACGCTTCTAATTCAGAGATATTCATCGACTATCTTGCATGCACAGCATGTTTAAGATCTGCCTACATAAGTTCAATTCAGGGGACCAAAAAGCAATTCCAGGAGTTTCAGCGTGCATTTCATGAAGTAGTTCATGGTGGCTTTTGAGGTATGTTGTCCTGTTGTAGAAGCCAATCTTCATTTTCACTTCACTAGTTCCCACTTGTTTCCAAAATTCATCTGGCTTGTCTAGATATTGTTTTGTGTACATCAATTGTTTTTACAGCCTTCCTCGGCTTTGTAGGGATCAATTAGCTTCATTTTCAGATCCTCAGTCAGCTGCCTTATGAAGCCCATAGTTGTTGGGTGTTAGCACAATGTTGGAAGAGTCCCAGAATACAATACGCTCTGAAATTTTTTATTCCTAATGACAATTCTTGACCTTGGCCTAACTAATGAGTCAGTTAAAACCTAACAAAGTAATTAAGTTCAGAGACTTTACAACTGGAACAGTGTGCAAGCTTTTGCGCATGTCATAATTACTTTTTTTTTTTTTTTGCTCAAATATAATTTAACCATGCATTAATATTTTTAGAAAATATTGCTAGTTTTTGTAAAATAGTTTGCTGCAGAGGTTGTGTTTACATCTTTTTACTTCAAAAATCAACAAATCAGAGCTGAATCGAAGAGCCTACTCGTTTGTGAACTGACGTGTGTGAACCTTTAAATTTGGGATTTAGTGATGTGTCGTTCACAAACGAGTTGGCTCTTTGAGTGCAAGTATCTGTGTGCACGCATCGCTGCGTACAATAAGGGCTCAGCATCACCTCCAGTTTAAATTCATAGTTCACTTGAGGTGGAAAGGAAATTAAGGAATGGGAAGGGATCAACATGTTCAATTACGAGCGAACACAATTAGCGCCTCTGCTATGTGTCCTAAAGGGTTTTTTTTTTTTTTTTTGTGCAAATAGATGGAAATATCTTATATGGCATTAATACCATACCACTATTTTCTTTGTGGAGTGTACTGGAGTGTGAATGTCTATACACAGAGAAAACAAAACACTATTTTTGCATCAAACTTCCAAAACAAGTAGTATTTTATTTATTTATTTTTTCACTTTTTTTTTTAAAAGCGATACAGTGTCTTGCATTTCATTTTGTCCATTCACTACTCATGAAAAGCAAAATACTGACCTATGCTATCATCATTAAGATTCTTTATATACTGCTGAAAAAATTATACATATCCTGTATATGCAGGAGAATATTGTACAGCCATCATCTGTATATTTGTAATCTGTATATAAGAGGTAGAATACTTAAATTGACAAAAAAAAATTGTATAAACATAGAAAAGCACTACATCATCTGGAATGTAGAGAGTGCTGCTACAGGGCCAAAGAGGTGACACAGTAATCAGGCTAATACACACAACAATAAACAATAGGATAAAACTTCTACCTAAACCTTTTTGTACATTAAATCAGTGGGAACACAAAAGCAGTTTTAAACCCCATCTGGGTTTAATCGTCAGTAGATAAGCTACACTCCTCAGCAACACTCGTCTTAAGATCATTAATATTGTAGTTAAAATAGGTTGTTTTTGTGTCAAACATGGAAAACATTTCATTTTCCTACAAATTCATATATAAAACCTAATTTACCATCAGCATCAACATGTCAAACGTACCATATATCACATGTAATATGGTACATTAACAGTCCCTGTCACCACAGTGCTGTGCATAATTACTCACCCCCCTTGAACTTTTCCACATTTTGTTGTGTTACAACCTGGAAGTGAAATGGACTTAATTGGGATGAAATATAAGTCTACACAAAGTATCAGATAATATTGAAATTGGGGGACAGATATAGTCGATTAAAAAAAGTATTTACAAATAAAAGTGCAAAAGTTGTGATTGTATATAACTATTCACACTTCCTCACTCTTAAACCCCTAAATTAATCATCAGTTTAAAAAAATAAAATAAAATAAATAAAATAAAGGGCCAAACTTTGAAAATCCCGCAGAGTGACAAATACATTATTAAAGAAAATGGAAAGAATATGATACAACCACAACTAAAGAGGGGAATAGTCAGAGAACTAAATGTGTTTCACAGCAATGAGGGTAATTTTTATTTTATTTATTTATTTTTTTTTTAGATTCATGATATAAAATCTCAGTTAAGTCCAATTCATAACACTACAAAATGTGGAAAAGTTCAAGGGGGCGAATACTTATGGAAAAGCAGCATATATTTTCTGTGTGCATTAAAAACAGTATTAAGATTGCTTGTGCTCATGTGCATCATAATGAGTTCTGTGTAGGAGTTGGAGTAAAGTCCCTGAAGCGTCCCAGCTCCAGTCTGGAGCTGTTACAAAATGACACAATCATGTTGTAGAGCTGCAGAGCGTGTTAGGACCAGTACTGACTCACAGCACCACGCTCACACAATCCAAAGTGACGCTTTTTCCCCCCTCCAAAGATGAGGAGGAGACGTGCAACATGACCAAACTAAATTATTCTGATAATCATGGACATTGCTGAAGTTGCTGCTAAAGAAAATAAGGCCTTTGATTATTTCATAGAAATAGACTTTCATACAGAGCTAACGGTCATGCTGCAGGTTTGACTAACACTAAAGAGCAGTGAAGCGATACCGATATCGCTATTACATTATGATCCTGTAGGAATCTTTAGTACATCTGAAACACTGATATGGTTCATAAATGAGATTATGACCAATCAGAGCGCAATGCAGTAGGCACTAAAACTAATTTGTGAACTCGGTTGTTTTGTCCATGTAATGTCTTTTACTTGTCAACAAATATCAGGACATCCATGCTTTACAATACAACCTTAAAAGAAATCAGAATCTGACCCAGCATTCTCATCTAATTTGGTTTGGATCAGTTTGGTTAATTTGTGTTTAATTATTTTTTTCAAATTAAACAAACCTAAAGAAGGTATGTAGGACTGAAAATGTGCTTGCAAAACTCTTTCATTCACCGGTCAGAAATACAGCGACAGAAATTGGTGAGCGAACATTCACAGCGTGCAGCGAGAAATCACCAAAAAATATATATCACCCTAGCATGGAGAACTTGGATTAGTTATTATATAAATAACTAGTTTGTGTATTGCATACACTGTTTATATTTTCTCTTTTTAGAAGCTTTATGTCCACCTGACTATCCAAAATAAATCTGTCCACTTTTTTTTTTTTTTTTAATAAAAACAGTGGCAGACAACTCGTACCAAAACATGTCAATGTGTGACATTTCTGCTGATGTCTGGTTAAAACTATAAAATAAAATAAAATAAAATTAAGTAACTTCTGATAAGTGTCCATGTGAACTCGGCCCCGGATTTGTGCCAGTATTTCTTTCCCTGATCACTATACTGCATACATGAATCTGTTAAACGTTAGCTTGATTAATACATTTAATACGTTTGCATCCCTCAGTTTAGCCCTCATACTGTAGGTTTGATATGTCATTATAAATTTATACTTTGAAGATCATAACAAAATAGTTATCTTTAAACAAATTTCCTTAAACCAGAAATAAAACCTGGACACTTTACTTCAACAAGCTTAAGATATGGATCATAGATCAAAAAGTATAGACAAATAGTTATATATATATATTTAAAAAAAAAAAAAAAAAAATTCTTGTCTAAAAATAATCTCTTTCCTTAGTACATGTGCATATATTTTATATTTATCTATCTAGCTATCATATATATATATATATATATAAAGAGAGAGAGAGCACATCTATTTCAAAACAGATAATTATGAGTTTCCTTCAGAGTAGTTTATCACTGGATGTACAGACCCAGTTCCAGCACCTCTGGCTTTATTCAGGTCCTTTGGTGCTCACATAGCAGGCTGGATGTCAGCGAGTGGACAAAGAACGACGGGCCAGGAGGACAGTTTCAGGATCAGTGCAGAGTTGCTGCTTTAATACCGAACACACTCCGACTGAAGGGACTGGGGGGATAATAAGAGACAAAGCCATTACCAGGCTGAACATAACAACATAAGATGACACATCACAGCATGGATAAACGTTAGAATAAACAGCTTAGCTTTGAGGCTTATTATTATGGAACAGACAGATTGGGGGGGGTCATCTCAATGTGGACAGGGAAATTAAATTTGCATTAAATATGTGAAAATAACACTCACTCTCCTCTCTAATAGACAGGAAACAACATTTGGGCTAAGAAATAGGAAAAAGTTGCTGAATATAGATGTACCACATGCATAATCGACTGCCAATTTGTGCATATTGCTCAAAAGAAAAGCAGCACACGTACAACAGGAATAAAAAAATAAAAAAAAGATGTTAATACATTAGTGGAGATAATGTTTTTTGAGGTTTCAGAGATGGACACCAGCAAATGAGGATTCAGGAAAAAAAACAAAAAAGGGTGTTTACCACTAAATGTTTAAAAAAGGGACCAGCAGAAACAAGAGATAAAAACAAATTTGGGTTCTATTTCTAGTTCATTTTCTGTAAAAACGACACTGGGGTCAAGTTTAACACCATGGAAGAAGAGGCTGAAATAGCAGTGATGGCTTAGATGTGAGGCTGAAATGTTGAGCAATGCATTACATTATGCAGCTTTATCACAGCAGAATAAGAATGATGTGGAACAAACTATCACACAGTCTATTTCTAATTTCTCCTCCAAAGGCATTTTGTAGAAAAAAATGATGCTTGAGTAAATGATCCACCTAGCTCACGTTCATACACCCGGGACTGTATTTTCTTCTTTTTTTTTTTTTTTTTTAAAACATGCACATGCTTCCGTGTAAACTCCTGGCACAACTGTCACTGATGCATGAGTAGACAGTCTGGGCTAAAAAAGAAAATCAACCCCAGCCTCACTTCTTACTTCTTCATAACATTGTGTGTTTTTTTTTTCTTACAAGCATTGGTGGTGCTGTTGCACTCGGTTCCACAAAAAAATTCAAAATAATTCGTCATTAGACATTTAACAGCAAATAATCTGACGTGGACACGAAAAATTATATTTTATATTCAAAAGACATTTTGTATGATCAGAAGCTGTCATAGAATGTCATAGAAAATTAAACCTTTGTCCAGATTAAGAAATAAATCAACATCTGTGTGCTTTTAAATTTTATTTACTTTTTTTATTTGCAATTTATTTTACTTTTAATTGTAGCGTTGGGCAACATGACCAAAATATCATATCATATGATACTAAAAGCCATTTCTATGATATACAATATGTATCATGATATATAGGTTTGCTAACAAACTAGAAGCAAAATTAGTGCTGGATCTTGAGTTGGAATTGAGTTTAATGATGCATCAATATCTACAGAAATAAATCAGAACTGAAAGTGTAAAATAAGGAAAAAAGATTTGCAATTTTAAAGATTAAAAAATCAAATCAGTTGCTTCCAATCAAGAGGTTGTAATTGTTAGTTAATAAATATAAAAATGTTAGAATAAGATATCACAATGCACACAATATCTCAGAAAGATATGACATAATTCATCACAATATCGACATTATATCTTCATATTGCCCAGCCTTATTCCATTGCTTTCCAAAGTTTTTCGAGTGCAAAAAAAGTTTCAGCGAGAAGAAAGAGAATTAAGCATGCCTGTCTCTAGAAAAATGAAGATGAAGGATGACCGAACACAGAACACAGACAAGCTAAACAAGATGCTCTGCGATTTTTTTTTTTTTTTTTTTGTTTGCTTTTTTCCAGCCCTCAAGCATGTGGGTGTTTTGATCTCACTCGCACAGAAACACTGCTCACAACCAGCTCACACTCCCCACGGCCATTTGATGTCTCTGATGTTTAGCTGTGGGAATGTTTCCATAATAGCAAACCAAGATTGCATTAGCTATGCACCTGTACCTCAGGATGGAGGTTTCCTTTGCATGGGCACGCGTGGGTGAGAACTGGCTCTAAATCAATCAGTAGGAGGAGAGCTGTCAGTCAAAGTTGGGGGAATAACCCAGGTGCTTCCTGTTGCTCCTCTCACGACTCAAATCACCTGGTCCAAGTCATTATGTGTAGCAGATGGCAAGGGACACAAAACTAGATTTGTGAGGAAAGAATTTTCCCCAGTGGGAACCTACACCCCTTGCTGTGAGAATACTTCTATAAAGCCGAATCAAAGCTTTCAGGAATTCTGTATTGTACCTCACGATGCATGTTCAAGATTTGAGCATGTAGGCGTGAATTGGCTCTAAATCCTTCCATTCAAAAGCAGGAGAAGTTATCCTGCATCCTGCTGCTCCGGTCACGAAAGGCCATTTAATTGAGCTGGGGGGTTACAACAAGGACAACAACCGTGGGGAACAAAAGCACGCCAATATGAGGAAATTCACTTCTGACCTTTCCATCAAACCTCTGGAACCGTTTGTTTGTTCGAGTGTATAGCAGGTTGTTCATTTTCCACAGCTGAATGACTAAGCGGTGTGGTCGCTCTTAATGACTTCAACATATACCCAGCGTTGCTGAATACTCAAATCTGATTGGTCAAAGGTGTTGCTTAATTTTATTTATAACACAGCGCAGCTGAATGCTTGAATTGGATTGGTCAGAAGTCGTGCATTATTTTCATGTGACAGCACATGCAGAACACAAGAGCTCTCAGTCTCGGTTACATTATCTTTTTTCTCCTTTTTCTTGGTAAAATGTTTGTGTGTGTGTGTGTGTGTATACTATTATAAACCTATCTATAAACCATTAAAATGTGTGATGTGTCATTAATAAATTAAACACTGTAATCACTGGCAAATTGCTGTGGTATAAGTGGCACAACACACCATGCCGTTATACCAAAATAATGCAAAATAAGGCTTGCACCTTGTGCCGCATCACACATTGTACATTTTATAGTTACTTTTAATGAGGTGCAACATCTGCAAGACAAGTTCTATTCTCATTTACATTATAACAGCTATAAACAGTCTTTTCCTCACCAGCCTCTCTTTTCCTCTCTCATGTTATCGAGAAAGCACAGTGTAAACTCCTCTGTCCTGATGATGTTGGAAAACTTACAGTTAGAGCTTTAACTCTGACTGTTACAAGACACTGACACTGGAGACTCCTCCCATAAATGTTAAATGTTTCTCCTTCCAGAAAACTTCTCAATATCAAGATTAGAAGTATTTATTTATTAAATAACATTTTTAATCTGTTTTTTATTAGTATTAGATCATGTGGAGTGTCTGCCATACAAGCCTCTGCGAATGAGCAGTTACTATAGAAACAATAATGCATTAGAATGAAAGGATTGATATTAAACCTGTATTTTGCCGGAACTATGGTTGATAACTTTGTAACTAGAGGTTTGTCTTCCAGCATAACAGCTGTTTTTTTGGAGAAATATAGTCACTAAGTATTATATGCAAGATAGAATTTTTTGGTTTCCTGGAATTAAAAATGTGATGTAAACAAGTGGACGGCGTAAAGGACAGGTTTCATGGCTGCCCAAGGACTGTGTATTGGGAAACATGGAACAGAGAAGGATTGCTGTTCCGGTGCCTCAGTAAGCACTTTGTGCAGTCTATAACAATCCCAGTGCATCAAACAGCAGCATGAAATGAGCTATAAGTTGTTGTGTTAGTGCTGGACACAGTATTAGAGCCAAACAAGTGTACAACACAGCCAGAACCATTGTGACAGATAGATAGACATGTTAGCTGTAATCGAGAGGTTTTTTTTTTTTTAATGGTTTAATAAGTAAGCGTGGGATACACTCGAAATGAAGCAGAGGAGTTAAATGGTAGCGTGTATTTGAGTGCAGCTGGAAAATTAGTTTCCGCACCACAAACAATTAAAGCCCACTAGACAAGGGCAGTTGGGGTATATTTAAAGGCCTTAATAAGAGCTTCATTAGAGGATGCAGAAGACAAACACACTGAGTAAAACACCCTGGAGATAATTAGACAGAAGCATTTGTAAAGAGCTTAGATTAGCTATCTTGTGTGTTAAAAGTAATATGCAAGTACATGGCACACACTCACACACTCACACACTCACACACTCACACACTCACACACTCACACACTCACACACTCACACACTCACAC
>CM074984.1:12046574-12057286 GCA_037576825.1 Pangasius krempfi | reverse complement strand
ATCTTACTGTTCCACTTCCCTCCCTTTCATTCACACACATGTACTCAGTCTTACTACGACTGACTTTCATTCCTCTTTTCTCCAGGTTTTCCTCCACCTGCTCCCTGCTCTCACTACAGATCACAATGTAATCCACAAACATCATTGTGTAAGGCAGCCATATTGAACAATCAGAATTAATTGTTTTCCACTGAAGCACAATCTGGTATCCGGTGTTCCGCCCCCTAGGCCCCACCACTCCAAAGATTTAAACGAAGGTAAATTTGTAGCCAAAAGCTACAAGTGATGCGAATAATAATAATAATAATAATAATAATAATAATAACAATAACAATAACAATAATAATAATAATAATAATAATAATTATAAAGTTTATATTTTAGTTCATGTAGTATATTTTATTTTAAAATACTCTAGCATAAAGATGTTATTTGAAGCAAGTATATGAATCAGAATAATTTATTTGCTATGGATTTTTTTTCTGTTGAGTTCACAAGACGAAAATTCCAATTAATACACAAACTTTAACAAAATACAAATACAAGAGAGCATAATATTCACAGGCATGCATTTATGGGGAAGTTTTTCTGCTACATAGACTTCCATTGCTTGCAAGCCAAAGGAGCAAACATCAGAGGTATGTATTTAATGAGAGAGATTCTGGTTAACAGACGTCCATTACTCATAAGCTACACTATTACTGCCAAAAGTATGTGGACACCTGACCATGACACCCGTACGTGCTTGCTGAACAATCCTATTCCAAAGGCATGGCATTAATATGAAGTTGTCCCCCTCCCCTTTTTACTGTTATACCAGCCTCCTCTCTTCTGAGAAGGTTTTCCACTAGATTTTAGAGCATGGATGTGGGGATTTGCCCATTCAGCCACAACAGCATTAGTGAAGCCCAGACATTGGGCAATTAGGCCTGGAGTGCAGTCTGTGTTCCAGTTCATCCCAAAGAGGTTCAGTGGGGTTGCGATCAGGGCTCTGTGCAGGACACGTGAGTACTTCCAAACCAACCTTGACAAATCAAATCAAATCAAATCTCACTTCATGCAAAGCGACACTGTCATGTTGGAACATTTTTGGGGCATCTTAGTTCCAGTGAGGGGAAACTGTAAACCTACAGCATACAAAAACATTCTAGACAATCGTTTGCCTCCATCTTTGTGGCAAAAGTTTGTAGAATACCCACATATGGGGTCATGGTCAGGCATCCACATACCTTTGGCCATATAGTGTACATTAGTTTCATAGCTACAGTATAAATCTAAAGTAGCAAACATAAGGCACATGCACTTTTGACAAAAATTTGGACATATACTGCCATTACTTGCAAGCTACATTATTCTGGCATCTCCAGTGCAAAACTAAAGAAGCAAACTTCATAGCCATGGATTTATGGGAAAGATTTTGGGTGACATGGACTTCCGTTATTCATAAGCTACATTAGTTTCATAGCGGTAGTGCAAAACTAAAGAAGTAAGGGGAAACTTTTTCTCCAAACCGTCCCTTTAATCCTGGCAGAAACAAAGGCATGAGTAGGAGTAGAATGATTACACACGAACAAAAAGAATGACAGAGAATGAGGGAATGTGGGAAAGGAGTTGCGAGAGGAAATGCTGCTGTTGCGTGTGCAGGGATGCGCAAGGAGGAGGACGAGCTCACTTACGGGAATGGAGCGACTGAGGTAGCGGGCCGAGGGTTGACTCAGACTTGCGGAGGACGGATTCTGACCTGGCTCCTCAAAGCCAAACCTCCCAGTGGTGGAAGCTCCACCTAGGCTGCTGTGGTTGTGGTTGCTGAATGCCGAGATCTTGGAATTGGCATTGGAGGCGCTATACTGATCACTGTTGTTGTTGACTTCGTAAGGATAACTATGTGCAGCCAGAGCCGAGATGCTGGCAAACGTGGCACGGGGGACAGGGAAGGATGGAGACGAGGACGGAGACGAGGATGCAAACAAGGGTTGAGGGTGATTCCCAGAGTCTCTGGTGATGACATACAGGTTGCCCAATGAGGTGGCTAATCTGGAGTTTAGACAGGAGCTGGAAGTGGACAGAGGGGGTAAGGGAAGGAACATGGACACAGATTGGGGCTGGGATGGTGGACTCATCACTGCAACACACACTGCATGTCCTACACAACATCACGACAGGCAGAAGATACAAAATGACCAGAAGTGGCTCGTTCCTTCTGTTTTTGTGGTTTTTTTTTTTTTTTTTTTTTTAATAGCACAAAAAGCAGTTTATTGGCTGCTGACCTATTAAAAATATCCAAAATAATGTGCCAAGCTGTCATGGAGGTCTGTCAATACTCTGTATAAAAACAAGGAAAGAGATCAATAGAATGCCCTACTTCCCTAGTATGAGTTTGTGGAGAGAGAGAGAGAGAGAGAGAGAGAGAGAGAGAGATAGGAGGAAAGAGATAGAAAGAGTATAAGTGTGAGTAAGCATGAATAAGAGTGAAAGTTACTTTAGACTGTAACATGGGCTAGTATCAGCACTGCAGATGTGAGTCACCCACTCCATTAAGTGACCTGTATCTACTGGCTGTTTCGCCACATCAGTGTATAGAGTAGTCACAGGGAGGGAAAAACACCACCAGGGAGCTGAGGGGGGAAATGTAAGACAAGGAGGAAAAAGAGAAAGCAAAAGAGAAAGAAATGTTTAAAAAAAAGGGGGGGGGGGTTTTATATATCAGATAAACACAGAGGAAAGGAAGGAAAGCATTAACATAGTTAACTGATGTAGCCAAGATATCAGGGAAGTTAGGGAAAGTGAAAGCAGAATCGTCTGTAAAGCCTAAACAATGTGAGAATGGAGGACAGAGCAGGAATGGAGGGAGATAAAGAACTATACAGGAAAGGAACACTCACCTCTTCAGGTTGGTTGAGGAAGAAGAGATTCGACTGATTCTCTTGGCCGATGCAGAGGCACCGGAGGAAATGGAGGAAGAGGACGGCAACTTGGAGGGTTTGAGAGGTGAACCTGGGTCATGATAACTGGAGCCAGTCAGTCTAACACATGAAACACGTACACATGTTGAGAAAAGCTACAACAATGGTCACATTTTGTCAAGCACAAATCATACTGTGTTATCTATTGTAAGACCAAATTAAAGCCGTTTTTATTGATTTATTAAAGGGAATATAGACATTAACACCCGAAGACAGCATTAATTGAGTCAATTTCATCAAAATAGTTTCATCGAATTTTAATTCGAAATTTAATGAACGATGTATCTAATGTTTCTTGGGAAGAGGGAGTTTAAGTAATTACACATACTACATACATAGATCAACAAATATATTTTTTCCTGCTGTATCATAAAGATATAAATATGGTGCATGTTGAATGACACCTATAACATGCTGTACCTGCTGACCTCAATCTTGACTGTCATCATATATTTATTCATTGTGAAGAGAAAACCGTAATATACTTTATAATAAATCGCCACATATGTTTATAGCCTTCCTATAGGCATCCTGACTATCCTCCTGTAGTCTGTGGGTATTCTGATGAATCAAAGCACTAATGTATTATTTTGGTTAAAATAATCATAAGACACACTGCAATATACTGATAAATGATACAAATCATTTGCACAATAGAACACATCAGAATCAATAGAAAATGGAATATTCTGTCCACATTGTGCACCCTGATGTAAACACATTGTCCACCATGTAGAAGCAGTTCATCATTTCATCGTCAGCAAAATAATCAGAGTCCCAAGTGAAGTCCTTTCTGGAATTTTCCACTGACACGGAGCATAAGTGCAGCACCACTTTCCAAACATCAGTTGAGGGAAATTTCAATCTTTCCGTTCCAAACATCCTTTTACATAACTGAATATAACTAATGACACAAACATAAAAATGGTGCATTTCTTTTTAACAGCTACAGAAAGCAAACTCTCAAACATTTAGAGTGAATTTGACATTGCACATTTGTTTTTTGTTTTTTTAAAAATATGAACTACTTATGGGTTAAAATGATGACAAAATTGATTCCTCATGGTCCTACTTTGGCTCAGAAAGGGGTTATGAAAGAGCCAGAAATAGCCTGGGAGGAACAATAAGGAAGTGCTGGTAATAAGCACAGGGTCAAGGTGCAGGACACAGAGAGAGAGAGAGAGAGAGAGAGAGAGAGAGAGAGAGAGAGAGAGAGCGCACTGTGTTCTGCTACTACTCTTTGTTCAGAAGCTCTTCATCATGAAGAGTTCCCTCTCTCTCTCAGAAGAAAAAAAACAGATGAATGGGGTTTAAAAAAGGCAGCTGCAGTGTTCTCTCATTCCATCTTCATCCATCTCTTTCATTCAAACTTGGTCATTTTGTGCTTTCTGTGTCTTTTTGAGCAAAGAGGCCATCTGTGTAGCTGTCTTTCATTAATCCATCCCTCTTTTTCTGCGTAACTTTGTCTCTCTTGCTCAGCGCAGTAAAATGAGTAGGAGGACCATTCTGGTGCGAGAGGCCTCTTCTCTCACCACTCTTGATGCTCTGATGTAAATTCAACAATCTCCTTTTGTACGAGTGTTTGGCCCTTAATTAATTTCACACAAAGTGCTAAAAGCGGGCCGTGCACATCATCATGAGCATCAGCAATATCTGCATGTGATTGTTCAGCTCTTCTGACAGCCGCTTTGTGAGTTTTGTGAGCCATGGGTCTTGAGAAGGGCAAAGTGCCCTGTGCTGCATAATGTGTGCTTGAAGGTGGTGGAGAAATGACACTCATAAGTATTGTTTGTAGTTGTGTGGTAAATATTGGTCATGGAAGCTAGTTTTCATGCAACAAATTTAGTTCAAAAAAGCTTTTAGCTTTTCTGTGATGGGAATCTGGTGTGGACTTCGATGTTTTTGAGTAGAAGAGGAATGGGGGGGGGGGGTGTCATTAGATGAAACAAAAGCAAAGTGTTCCCACTCTCAAAAGTGAAATGAATTATGCATTCAGCAGCTGTGTGCTTGCGTTTGAGCTTTAAAAACAAACCAGCATGACCTGAGCCACACTGCTCAGTTACAAAGGAGTTTAATAGGAGAAAAAATTAAACAATCTCAAAGGTAAGGGTTAAAAACAAAAGAGCATGAGCTTCTTTAATCCCTCACCATTTTCTAGCTACCCTTAACACAGAAGTAGCAATGATGTTGGTGCAAATGCTGGATTCCAAGTCCCAGAATGCAATGCAGCTATACCATGCTGAGTTATATTACAGCAGACACTCGGCTCAGCTAGACAGCGATCTACAAGATGATGAGTGTCATGGCTTTGATGGCCATATTAGCATGAAAGCTTTGGAAGCTGGTCTGTTTGATGACCTTAATTATGAAGATATAAGATCATTTAGGGTTGACTGTTTTTTGTTTTTCAGCACCATTATCTTCATCTTATGTTCATCATTAACTGAACAAGAGGCCCTCTCACATACCTTTTAAACAGCTTCTGCAATTATGAAACTGTAGCATTAAATCAGCAGAGTTCTCAGTATTCAATAAAAAAAAAAAGGAAAAAGGGTTCAGCACTTCCTTAGTGCTTTTATCAAACAGATAAAACACTAACAGCTCAAAGACAGGGCATCATTAAAGGGAATGATGTTTCAGGATCTACCTGTGTTAAGGAAAAAAGACAACATCTACGAGAGACAAGTGACACTGCATGTTACTATGGCAACTGCACACTCGGCACCCGGCTCCTGTGTAATTACTTTAGCTCCACATCTTTTGTTTGAGAGGCACAGGAACACGTACCATTAGTCTAAAGCTGATTGAATTGTAAAAATGAGTCAGATGGTGCCAGGGGATGTGATAATATAGGCTAATATTAATACTGTTTTAAATTACACTTTTCTGAGATCTCATGGATATTGCAATCTCATTTTTTCCCTCACATTTAAAAAAAAAATAAAAATTATAAGCT
Organism: Pangasius krempfi; assembly: GCA_037576825.1. NCBI lineage: Eukaryota > Metazoa > Chordata > Actinopteri > Siluriformes > Pangasiidae > Pangasius > Pangasius krempfi. The sequence continues at coordinate 12,051,367 of CM074984.1, read as the reverse complement.
GACTGGACGCTACTGATTTTATGTCAATATTTTGTAATTAATCTTTATAGATTTTTAACAGTTTTTAAAAAATATATAATTTTTCCTCCTTTTCATTTTTTTAATTAATTTTTTTAAATTAATTTTTAAAAGATAAAAAATATATTTTTAAAATATAAAAATACATTAGATAATGTAGACATTATATAAAGTATCATCAAACATGTTTTTAAATATTTTTTTATACGGTTTTCCTGGTGATACATATCGTGCATCGGAGAAATGTCTTTGAGAATCATATGATATTTTTGTCATCGCATCTACTAAAAAGAAAACCTGATTACACCCCATAAGAGTATTAGCCCTCAAAGGACAAGCCTAGATATGTGTTTTCTTTCCCAGGACATCTTAATCTACTTAGACATTATAATTTTATGAATAATTGTTAAAAGTCAAATTATTAAAAATGTTTGCCTATTTATTAGAATGTTATGATTTCATTAACCATTTGAATGCAAACCAACTGCAGACATAATTTTATCATCCATCATCTTTCATGTTTACTCTGGTACACTGTCCTGCTAATCTATTTCCAAAGAATGCATGTGACCAGAAGGTAGTGAGCTCAAATCCCAGGGCTGCCAAAGGGCCACTGTTGAGCTCTTAACCCTCAACAGCTCATCTCAGTGCACGGATTGGATGTTTCCTCACTCATACAGTGGTCTGACCAAATTATTTCGCTAAATATCTACTAACTGTCTAACTCTAGCTATTTGTTCTGTGTGCGTATTAGCTAAGTGACAGAGTGAATGTGTGTAGACCGATTTACAAAGAAGTGCAACTATGTAAGAATGAGTCAACTATAATATACTCCATGCACATTCCTACTACCAGCTTTCCCCAAAGTAAGTATAGTATTGGCCAAGGTCTAGTTAGAAAAGTCCAGATACGTGACTAACATGAATGAATGGTTTATTTTTTAATGACCATCAGTGATTAGTTTATGGCTATAAAGAAGACAGTATGAAATGGTTGTTTTGCTTCACAGTGGCACTTTATGTTACCAGTTTTGACTAATGTCACAGTAGGGGTGGGCCAGTCAGTTTGTCATTTTTAAAAGAAAAAAATTTATGAAAGCATAATTTGATAAAAGAATATCATTTTATCTCAGTCTTTTGTCTATATTGTGATTATCTAATTAATCACAATATCAATATTATATTGTCATATCAGACACTGTGACATTGCCACACACTCTAAAATAATTTTTTAACCTACTAAAGCCTGTTCCCACAGAAAGTACGACCAATCTCACTTACAGTTTTTTTATTGTACCTGTCTGACATTTTCTAATAAACTTAGTTGGCTATATTTTCCAAAATGTAAACAAATTAGCTAACCATGATGCTGACCAAAGCTGAGAAGAATGAATGACTGTAAACATGTCTCACAGAGCTCCTGATGTACAACGCTACTGATGAGACACATCTGTTCTGAACTTAAAGTGGAGAACAAACATATAATTCTTTGTCCACTTGTTCCCCAGGTGTGCTCCTTAACCTGTGTCACAGGGCAGTGTAACACTGGGAAGAAGTCTATGTACCACTGAATGTATACATGAGCTCGCAGACGCCCCTGATTGGCTAGGGTCATTGTGATCGACAAGGGAGCAAGAATATGAGTACAAGGCCAATTTTTGCTCTCAGCCACAGACAGCAGTGTTGATCTCAGTGTCGATAGTGACAACATTTTCCCTGTGTGCCACTCAGGAGCCAGTTTATCACCTTGGTGTAAACTATGCATTTTCCTACTACATAAATCTAACATAGCATACAATTTACACTTCCATGCAATTTACACTTAACAGCTCTCATTAATGAGCACATTGCATACAACATTTCCCCTACTAACACTGATCTCTAGAGTCAGTATAGTGCTTACTATGCACATACAACCAGTTTCCCCTTTAGTGAGTCCAGTCATCTCTCAGTCATTGACCTGCAGACCTTAAAGGCGCCTCTGAATCTCTATGAATTTTAGGCTGGTCTTACCTCAGAGTTGTGGAGGCGGATGACCTGGGCTGCCTCCGACCCTTTAAGGCACGCAGTTTGTCTCCTTGAGTCATGCCGAGGCTGTTTTCACTGTATTCACCTTTCTGTAAAATGAGTCAGACACACACTGTGTAATCACAGTCACGGGAAGCACCTTGACCTAAAACGCTGCTTTCACTCCACCAAGCTCTCAAATGACCCCAATTATTGGCTGAACTACAGGAGCTTGCAAGGATTGTGGACAAAATCCTGGTAGTGTGAAAGGTCTCTTACCTTTACATATGGCTCATAACTTTATGCACTCAATAACACATACACACAAATGAATGACTTCCCCTTTTTGCCTCTATTTGGAATATTACAGGACTTTTAATCTATTCTTTATTTGTAGTCTATGTGTAATTACCACAGACAATAAGCGTCATGTTTCCCTGTATTGACGAAAAACTGAAAAACTGTTTACTGCAAACTCACGCATACAAATCTATGAGCAGCTGTTAAACTCCAGTCAACAGTGCTTGTAAATGAAGCTCCACATTCTAGGTTCCCTACCCCACATCATAGTTCTTCAGCTTCATACTCACAACTTTAGTTCCTACTTTCAATTAGTTACTGTTTGAGGCACGCACACACACAAAAAAAACAAAAACAAAAAAAAACCCCACAACTACTACTGTACAACTTGTCATCAAATGTGTATAAGACATTACAAAGAGAAATAAAGCTTGGAAGGAAGTAGCACAGATTGTTGGTGTTTCTGGTGAGTGTACATAGTTAGTACAGTCAACTTGCCTTGCTAATCTAGCAAAAAAGTTCGTACGAAGCCAAGCATGTAACATGGAATTCAAGCAACCAGTTTTCACACTGATTATTGTGTTATTTAATTTGTGTTTAACTAGTTAGCTTTAGAAGCCATATATAGCTAGGACCTTTACTTTACTAGTTTGCTAGTGTGAATGCAGGGTGGCAGAGTACTTTAAAAGGTGTGTTTTATATCATGTGCAATTTAAACGTTTATGAAGGAATTCAGTAACTGCCTGTAAACAGCCTTTATAGGTGAGTTTAGAATAAATGTGAAAAAAAAAAAACTTCTGCCCTAAAGTTAGTTAGTTATTCTGCCCTAAAGTATAGCAGATTTTTCAAATCAACAACCTCACATGCACAATCCAGACATCAATAAAAAGTGACATCAGATGTCACTGCAGTTGAATTTTCACAAAAACAGTCCTTACCATTTTTTTTTTCTGCTTATAATATACCTTCACACTTGAACTTTAAGAAACCCTAAAGTTCACCAAAACAATCGGGAAACATTTTTATTTCCTTTTTAAATCTTGCATATGCTGTTTTCCTGGAAAGATCATGCTGGTAAGAGGCCAGTTTAACAAACATGGTGGTGAAGACAGTTAGTTGTAAGTAGTTAAGTGTGATTTTGTCACACAGTCATTACACTGTTGGATAGCTACACATCGTAGAACAATGGATATAAGCCTAATCAATTGACTGCTGCTACTTGCTGTCTTTAGTCTCATAGTGTGCATATCAGTGACCCTCCCCCAGATATTAAACACTTCCCGGGTCTCAAATCGAAAAAAATAGATGCTTCTCATATACATTGTGATTATTGTTTTATTGTATTTCCAACTTTGACTCGCCCTCAAACTGAAATAAGAGAATTACAGACATCCCCTTGATAAACTAATCCAATCTGAAGCGGGTTATTTCCTTTTTTTCCATAATTAAACATCCAAGATTTTTTTCCCCACTCTTTCACCATTCTTTCATAAAAACCATACACAAGTGTGAATTTGGACCTGAAAGCAAAAGCATCTGAGCGAAATCTGTTGCAACCTGATAAAGGAGTGCAGAGGAGTGATGGGAGAGTCTCTACCACACCCTCTCTCACCTCTTCCATGCTGCCAGATCTGAGGAAGCTGCTTCTGATGGTCAGGTCATCCATGCTAGAGATGAGACGAGGAACGCTGCTTTCCTCATACACCCGCGATTTCTGCTGCTTAGAGCGAAGCACGTCTCCCAGAGCCCACAGATTCGCCTGCTTCCTACACAACAACAGAACAAAGAGACATGGGTAGAACAAAAGAACACAAAGAAAGATGGAGGAAGAACAGAGAGAAGACAGAATGGGAGAATGTCATTCATTTTTCATAAGGGTGATAAGTAAGGAATAAAACACTGTTACAGTAAAATAATCAACACTGTAATTAGGAACAGGTACTGTTACCATCCTGAGGTATATTATTATCCTAAGCGCACATGTTTATTCCATTATACCACTGCAATGATCACACTTTTTTTTTTTTTTTTAAAGATATGGCATGTCGTAATTTTTAATCCATTTATAGTTACATTTGACATTGTGGAACATCACTTGCATTTTGGGAGCTATAAACAATCGTTCCTGCAACCAGCCTCTCTTTTTTTCTTGATGTTAATGAGGCTGTTACAAAGCTCTGACCCTGGAGACCCATAAAAGTTAAACAAACGTCTCCTTAAGAAAACTTCACCATATCAGTGATTACACATTCACGTGAGGTGCCCACTCTACAATTCCCTCTGAATGAGTTGTTACTATAGGAACAATAACTGTTATTAGAACGACCACATTAAAATAGACCTGTGATTTGCACGCACTATTGTCAGAGCTGCTGTTATAGAAAATTAAGTGGAAGTGAAGTGTGGCCAAGTGTGGTGACCCATACTCGGAATTTGTGCTCTGCATTTAACCCATCCAAGTGCACACAC
>CM074984.1:12019324-12042361 GCA_037576825.1 Pangasius krempfi | reverse complement strand
TATATATATATATAGATATATATAGATATATATATAGATATATATAGATATATAATAAAAAAAAAAAATTAAAAAAAAAGCATCTGCACAGAAATCAAGGTTTGGTTATAGATCCCTAATAAGCAACCCAGAGACAATATAAAAAATAATAATAATAAAAAGTTATCTAGAGGAACCAGAGCATCTAGAGGAACCAGACTCAAACCTTCCAGGTAATGGGATTAAAGTATACAGGCATAGGAGAGTAAAGACAAACAAAGTATGTTCAGTATGAACAGATTGTAAATAACAGTCCTGGGACTCTGGGAAATCTTCTCCTGACATTAATGATAATGTTGCAGCAGTACAAATTCCACTTTTTTTTTTAACCAGTTTATACTCTAACGCAAAAAGCAGATCCTCTCTATTAAATGATATACTTAATAGAGAAGCAGCAATAATTCTCAAACACTACGTACCACTATTTTTGTTCCTGTTGCTTAGTGACTTTAATTTTCATCAGCTACAGAGTTCCCACACTTGTTTTCAGTCTCCTTACAGCCGCCAGAGCTATTCTTAAATTTTCTAAAATCTGGTGGTCCCTTTCCACTGAGGGACGACGTAGAGAACATCTGACAAATAATGCATTTGGCGTATATCTACAAACATCCGGCACATCGGAGCACATCTAACACTTGTTTTGTGTATCCGAGTTTAGATGTGATCTGCTTATGCTGTTAGAACCTCCTACACTTTAAAAACTGCCGAAATATATTAGGGTACACGTGTGCAAAATAACATTTTTTGCCCTATCGCTACAGCCAACAACTTAATGAGACATCCCGCATAGCAACAGATGAGCTACTGTACGTCAAAAAACATTATTTGCTCATTCTGAATAATGTATTCATATTCGGTTACATCCCCAATGTAAAGGTATAACAGTCCACGACATGAATCATTTTCATTTCCATTCAGAATGCGGTCATTAAACCAGCATGGTGCGTCATCACCTGATCAGCTGCTCATGTGTCTGATCCAACAGTGCGACCATGTGGCCATGTCATGTCACTGACCGAAAACCAGGACAAACTAAAGTGTGGGGCCTTTAATGATCCGCTCACCCTTGCAGTGGACAGCGATGGCACCATCCGTGCCCTCACAGATATGCAGGAAGCGGCGCATGATGACATCGCTGGGCGTGCTGCCGTCCACGAAGAACAGGTCGTAGTGGTCGAAGCCGGCATCTGTGAAGCGCTTGGCGTCATAGATCTTCTTGTTCAGGCGGACGATGGTAGTGATGTTGTGCTTGCGGAAGTATGGGAAGTAAGCCTCGGGGGCATGGAGAGGATAGCCTGCATTAAACAAAAAGATTAAAAATACATATTTAAAGAGAGAGACAGAAAATGAATCTCCTAGCAAAAGTGTTAAAAATTCTGTACGGAAAATTATTGGGTAGAAATTTGCCAGTTTTGAACTTGTTTTTTCTTGCATATTCTACTAAGGTTATTTGCCGTTAAAGCATATAATTTGGAACTAATTTGAATTTAGTAGGAAAGGTATGTAGTTATGAGAGTGATGAATCAGACTCGGGAACCTCTGACAGAATCTGAGAGTTTAAAAGGGGTTAAAATGGGTTATTAATTACTGCACCAAGAGTTTCATTGGTGTCATTACTATAACAAACTATGTGAATATGAAAGAAAATGCCACTATAGTCCCACAAAACAAATCAGATTTGAATAACTGCATTTGGCAACACAGAGTAATAAGGAAATAATTGACATTTGCTTGGCTGCAAGTCCACTCTGTGTGTTCATGTCACCAAAACAACACACAACATGTATCAGTAGCCTTAGATACCATTGTGCAGGGAACACAGAGGCAGGCAGAGCTGTGATTATGGAGCTGTGAAAAACCCGCAGCTCACCGTTTTCTACTTTACTCTTTGGGTGCGGCCCGCTGAAGGCCAGGAATTTGCCGGGGACGATCCAGTTGAAGTCTCCGTTCTCTACACGCTGGAAACAAAAGCAACAGACAGAGAGAGAAATGCAGAGGGTTACGAAAGGGTTCATTCTGAACTAATCATGTGGCACAAGCAGGATACGGTAGTGCGGATCGGCTAAAAGGCCATAAGCGGCTTATAATTTAAGCTGGTACAAAGCACAAGATACAGGTATGGAATCCTGACACTGTAACTCTATTACACTTTCCAGTTACCTCATAGTGTTCATACTCAGTCACGTCAAACATGTCAAAGTTCAGGAAGCCATGCTGCAGGGCCTTAAAAACACACACACACACACAAAAATCATTTCACACATTAATTCATATTAAAAACAAACAGAGATTTTGCAAATAAGTACAAGCTTGTGAAACAACTTGCACATCTGATCATGTGACCTTTCAGGGAGCAGACCAATATTCAGTAAATAAGTAGAATATTTGAGGGAAGAAAAAAAAAACCACTCCAATTTTGTTTATAGGAAAATAATCAACGACAAGGTGGTGTGATTAAGCCGAGTTACTACTACCATCCCAGCCTCTCTTTTTTCTCTTGAAGTCAATAAAACAACCTGCAAAGCGTAAATTCCTCTGTACTAATGACTTTCCCATGTTGGAAAACTGTCGCAAAGCATTGAAACTGAAGACTCCATTCATAAATGAACATTTGTTAAGAGATTTTTTTTTAACAATTTTTTTTTAATCCCTTTGTGTGGAGCATCCATCATACAAGTCCCTTTGAACGAGCTGTTACTATAGAAACAATAATGTAGTAGAACAAGCACATTAACAGAAACCTGTAGTTTGCAGCTGCTCTACTGCCAGAGCTGTTGTTATAGAAATTTAAATCAACACCTTCTGACCAATCAGAATTGAGAATTCATTTAAATCCCCTGAGATACTAGTGATGGTCCTAAGCTGTGGAGCTACAGAAAATCCCTCTTTGCCCTGTTGGGGAGATGAGTCACAGGTTAAATAAGGCTCTTAAGCTAATGGCATTGATTAGTGTGTTCATGGCAGACAGAGATAAACACACGCGCGCACACACGCGCACACACACACACACACACTGGATGAACTAATACTGATCAGTACTAGCGGAGCATGATTGTAATCTCGCTCAGCAAAACATGCTCACTTCATGTCTTTTATCCAACATCTCTATCCATCCATCTATCCATCCATCTCTCTGTCCATCCCTTTATTCAACCATCTAACCATCCATCTATCTATCTGTCCATTTATTCACCCATCCATCCATCTATCTATGATTGAGAGGGGGCCTGGCTGTCAGCAGGTATTAAATATCTGTAAAAATGCCAGAAATCTGAAATTTACCTATTCATAACTGTAAACAGAGCTACTAAATCAGACTGAAGTCAAAGTGTGCCGTTATTCTTCCTCCTGTCAGTAGCATGTAAGGAAACAGCAGAGATGCATCTGATTTGAGAGCCTGAATTCCAGTGCGAATTCGGGATAAGTGTTGCTTCATGTAACACGGCTGAGAATTAGTGCCAGAGCTTAATCATGTGAAAAATAGCAGGTAGCATTGGGAGCTTTAGATGATGTATTAACGTGCCATTACACATAGCTCGTTAAAAACAGCAGGCTGATTAACTGCCTGCTAATTAAAGCTCGACACAAACACGTCGCTGTCACAATCATCTGAGCCACATTAGCAGCAAGCCCCTCATCAGGCACGTCCTCTGATGTTAATAAGTGTGGCATGTTTTAATAAAGCCAAGCTGGAGGAGGAGAATACTGGAAACAGGAGAACAGAAAAGGAACGAGGGGTTTGTTTGTCTTTTTTTTCCCGGGGGAGTGGCGCTGTGCTGAGAGACTCTACGAGACAGAAAAATCTGTCGAAGAATGTCTTGGAGTGTTTTTGTGGCAGATGCTGACCAAGTTCTTCCTGCACAGAGAGATGAGCTCCCATGGAGCTTCATGAACTGAGCTCAGGATGTGAGGGTACAGCCATGTGGGTGGAGCCATGAACTCAACACAGCCGCACAATTCATTCGTTTGTTTTAAATCACGGTTACAATTTTTTGGAATCTTTAATTAACTAACAAGAACACTGAGATTAGAGAACTCTCCCTGTTTCTTTCCATCTTGCTCCATATCAATAGCTCTTGCTCCATCTGCCTCTTTCTATATCTCCAGCTTTCTCTCTCCTTCTCACTCCATCTCTCTCCCCATCCCTATATTTCCCTCTTGCTCCATCTCTGTCTATCTTGCTCTATTGCTCCATCTCTATAGATCTCGCTTCATCTCCCTCTGTTTCTCCATCTACAGATATCTCTTGCTTCATCTCTCTATTTCTTCATCTCTAAAACTCTTGCTCCTTCTCGCTCACCCTTATCACTATAGACCTTGCACCATATCTCTCTCTCACTCTCTCTACTGCTTAATCTCTATCGCTGCATCTCTGTAGGTCTCTAGTTCCATGTCTCTCTCTGCTTTTCCATCTCTCTCACTCCCTCTCTCTCTATTGCTCTATTGCTCCATCACTCCATTCTGAATGAACTCAAGGTGGCAAAACTTACAGAAGCCTCATCTAGAGAAGTGAAATCCTCCTTCAGCCTCATGTTAACACTAGTCATGTAATTTAAGAAGAATGGGGAGCACTGTGGCCACTTTAAAGATCTCACTCTCTCTCTCTCACACACACACACACACACACACACACACACACACACACACACGGGTTTTCTGCATACCTTTACAGAAAACCAGTCTGTACACATTGCTGCTTGTTCAAATCTTTCAGGTGTGGTTACTTAAATATGCACCATGGCCACATTTTTGATCAAACCTCAACTGCTGTACTTGGTCAACGTCATTCAGACATGTGAGTTGTGTGCAATAATACACACGATACACACCCACCTCTATGTAAATCCCCTGCCTTTCACCTTAGTCCAGAACCAGCACAGAGAGTGTCTATTCTGTGTGTGTGTGTGTGTGTGTGTGTGTGTGTGTACCTCACGATCACTTTAACATTCAAATTTTCTATATGCGTCACCGTTTGTTAATGGTTCAGACTGCTCACACTGCTTACCTTCCTGATTCCATGCAAACAGTCAAGAACAGTCAGGTTGTATGTGCAATTTCCAAACGATGCATCCCTAAAAAAAAAAAAAAAGAGTGGACAGTGTCAGGTTTACATACAGATCGTTAGTGTCACAATCCATTACAGTGTAGAATTCATCACAGGTGAAAATGAATTTCTGTTTCTTACTGTGCACATCTTAATTACTCTACAAATTCCTTAAACAGTGATCATATAATGCATGAAACTGATGGTCATACTATTTTTTTTCTATTATTTATTAACATTTTTTAATAATTAATTTAATTTATTATTAACACTGAACAAAGCAAATATTTCTATACAGCCATACAACATCGTGATATATTCAAATACATTAAAAAAATTACATTACAAACAGGGTTGTCACAACAATCACAACAGTTGTGACTTACAATAAATTTAATCCATTAAAATGGACGAAAACTTCTTTGATTAATACAAAATAAAATTGTAACTGTTGACAAATCACAAAACATTTCAGGGCACACTTGGATTAATTTTCTATAACAGCAGCTCTGACAGTTGTTCCAACTTTAACATAAATCACAGGCTTATATTAATTTGCTCGTTCTAAGACGTTATTAATTCTATAGTAACAGCTCATTCACAGGGACACAGAGTATTAACAGATATTTGAAACTTCTCTTTTTAAAAAAAAAAAAAAGTATAATCCTTGATATAGGGTGAATTTTTCTTTATGTACCAATTATCGAAGGAGTCTCCAGCGTCAGAGCTTTGTAACAATCGGAGATAAATAAGAGAGGAGTTTGTGCTCTGGTTTCTTGGTAACATGACAAGCTATGTGTTTATTTTTGTCTTATTAATTTCAAGAGAAAGAAACAAGAGAGGATGGCGAGGGAATGACTGTTTATAGCTGCTATAACGTACATGAAAGGCTGTCTAACATTGAATGTAACTAGAAACAGATAAAATGTGCAACATGGCCTTCATTAATAAAAAAAAATTGTAATCCTCTGCAAACTGCTGTGGATCAATAGGAATAATACTGCGGGACATGCCGTTATAGAAAAATGATCAACTTTGGGGTCGTCACAGCAACAGAATGATTCAGCGGGGTTTAGTCGTTACATAATAAATGCCTTTTCACCACCTGCTTGTACGCTTTTTAAATGGTCACTTCTTTTTCTTTCTTTTTTTTTTATTTTTATTATTTTTTTTTTTTAACAACACTAGATTCTCATGCCATGAACATGTCAAATACAGAAGACACTACTGTGTCCAACACCACAGGTACTTTTTGTTTAATCAGCACAGCCACAGAGGTGTCTGGTCTCTGCAGAGTCTCACTGCTCCTGTCGGTCCAAAACTCATAGAACAGAAAAGCCTGGCCTCATGTGCACCGAGTGAAATAAAAATAGATCAGGATTCAGGGGCATTTTAAAACACCTGACCCAGATGGGGAATGGAACACTGCTTTTAATGAAAGCAAAGCAGAACTCTGTCGAAGAACAACAGAAATGGGAGGAAGTGACTCATGGGTCTTTGTGTGCAGTTTTTCAGGTGTTAATACTCAGAAAAAGACTAATCTTACCAGAAAGAAGAAGGAAAAAAAAAAAAAAAAAAAAGAAAAGAAAAGAATAATAAGCATTTCAAGACAAAAGAAGTGCTGGTATTAGAGCAGGAGAAAGTTGACCTTTGTCTACATAAATCATTAAACAAGCTGTAAGAAAGAAGAAATCATTAAATGCTGTCTGCATCAGTGGATCTTCAGGGTGTTTTAACTTTTGTGTGTGTGTGTGTGTGTGTGTGTGTGTGTGTGTGTGTGTGTGTGTGGGCATGTTTTTATATTTTGGTGAAGGACAAATGTCTCTACAAGGACAGGACGATCTGGAGACATTTAGCTGCTCTCGATGAGGAATGGGTTTTCATTTTAAGAAAATTAAGTTTTCTTTTTAGTTACTGAGGATGAGGTTCGATTTTGGTGTAGTGAAGAGTGTATGTGTGTGTGTGTGTGTGTGTGTGTGTGTGTGTGTGTGTGTGTGTTCCTTTGTAATGGGTAACAGGCCAGATTGGCTCAGGGTTCTGCTGGGATCCCTGCACTCGCCCCCACACCTCCTGCTAATTTTTACGCTTTGAATGCCAAAAGGCATTTGTGTACATGCTTTAAGAAATCTCATTATGAAAGCAGCTCATGAAAATCTTTCATTTAAAATTAAAATTACAGACATTCAGGGCTGATTAATGATGATTTCATTCCTTGAGTGGCATCTTGACGTTGGCAGAAGTGTTTCTGAATGCCATCTCTATAGTGTAACTCTCATTCAGGCTCCATAGTGATAAAATGAGCACCAAGCTTTACAAACTCCAACACTACAGGCTCAATAATGCATTGTGATACTTGAACATATGCCCTGACTAAAAGACTGTGGACCTCAAAGGATCCATGACATAACCAGGGATTTGCAAATTCATGTTTTTAAATGACATCAAAGCAGTGGCGGTCATCAACTACTATCAAAGTTGTTAGCCCTATTCAGACTGAATTAGCTTTACATGGAGCTGTGGGGTTGTGAGATTAGTACATTACCTCTGGGGTTTTATTCCCGTTTGAATCAGTCAAGTCATTTTCATGGACTGTGTGTGCACACATCTGGAAAAATTATGCCATATTTTACCTTTTATGAAATGATCAATAGAAATAACCCCAAGTATATAAGCCCTCTGAATTGACATGTTGGTAAAGATTCCACTAAAAGGTTTTGTGCTTTTTCTTCAGTACAAAGACACTCTGGGAAGCACTTTTCTCTCATCTCCTGCTGAATCCAAAGCAAACATACAGCCCGAATGTCATGTCATGTGACCTACTAACGATCAAACTCGATGCGCAAGCCACCGTGCACAAGAAGAGCTTACAATAACAGTAAAAACAACAGTGAGACATCCTCTAGCAACATTACTTGCCAGACATGTAACACTACAGACAATAGAGATGAACAATATTTCCCATAAAGTACAACACAATCAAGTTTTTATTGTTGTAATTGTTATCGCATTGTTTTTTTCTTATGAGAAATGTTTCACAATCTCAATTTGAATCTAACAAAAATTTTAAAAATTGATATGATACACAATCTTTCAAATCTGCATTTTACACAAAGTGCAACTAGTTTAGGTTTTGTGGGTGAAAAATTCAGTAACAAAAATAATATATAACATATACACAAAATATATAATATCTCAGATAAACCAACAGGAGGGTACATTTTGGCCTAATGAGCTAAATAGTTAGACCAGGGGGTAATTTTTTTTTTTTAAACTGAAAGGGTTCCCTGCCTATAAAAATTTTATGAAGTGCTGGGCTAATCCTTCAGTCAAACTCATGGTTCTTCTAGCACTGACAAATACTTTCTCGAAACCCCTCATTAAAGAAACTGCTCCACCAGAGTCCTAATACAAGCCCTCTGAAAATGACCTGGTACAGCATACAGCTCTGACTCTTAAAAGGATTCTGTAGACACTCATGTCAAATGCTTATCTGACAGAGTGTGTAGAATCAGGGTGTAAACCATAAGGTGTGTAAAGCACAAGCTTAGCTGGAAAGCAGGAGGCACTGAGCTGCCAAACCAGGAGCCGCAAGGATAAACAAGCCTGATCATACAGGGGATGGAATGATGCTCAGACAGATACACGTCTACAGTTGGTGTAAAGGCTTTAGATACACATCACAGATCATCACAATCTTTTACAACTCACAATCCACATAACTGACCACAAACAGTTCCCTATCCTCAAGAGTTCGCGACATTTACTGAAGAACCACCGATCCCTGGTCCTCTTGTGGTCTGGGGTTCGTGTCCACCAAAATGTGTTGTGGAAGCTCTCTGCTCTCAGCATCACATCCCAGGTAACGTGACTGGTTCAACTCATGTTACTTCATGTTGCATGATGCTGGAGATCAGGTTGTTATGGTCAGCAGAGGAACTAGAGCACCATATTGATATATAAAATCAGACTTTCATACTGCCGCAAATTCCCATGCTTCCATGTTCCCTTTCACGATCTGTTTATATAGCCATGTACATTTTGTTATGATTCAAGTCTGGTCTCCGCCCCGGTCTTGTCATTACGTTATCTCCCTATTGTGTTGTGATTATGCATACATTTTGTATTAGATCCTGATTAGTATGTCTGCTTATACTCTCTTGCTTTTTTTTCCCCCTCATTGCAAAGTCTCGTCCATGCATATGTGCATTTCTGAGCCGTGTTCTCCCCTATTTCCTTGTTCCCTAGTTCCCCGTTTTTGTATTTCTTGTTAGACTTAGCAGATACAGTCGGGTCCATTAGTATTTGGACGGTGAGACAATTTTCATAATTTTGCCTCTGTACACCACCACAATGGATTAACAGCTTTAATGGGTTTAACAAAAATATTGCATAAACCATTTAGAATTTTTTTTTTTTTTTAAAACACAGTCCCTCCATTTCCACAGGCTCAAAATTAATTAGACAACTGACGGATAAGCAGTTTTACGGCCAGGTGTGGCCTGTTTCCGCCTTACTTCATTACAAATTAAGGTAATTAAGATAAATTAAGATAAAAAGTGTGGAGTTGATTCCAAGTGTTGAATTTGCTGTTCATGGGAACTCTCACTATGCGGTCCAAAGAGGTGCTGATGAAAGTGAAGGAGGCCATCATTAGGCTGAAAAAACAAAAACTATCACTGTGATAGCAGAAACTTTTAAAAGTGGCCAAATCAACAATTTGGCACATTCTTAAAAAGATGGAATGCACGGGTGAGCTCAGCAACACCAAAAGGCCTGGAAGACAGAGGAAGACATTTACGTTCGTTTGTCCAATTATTTTTGAGCCTGGGGAAATGGAGGGACTATGTAAAAAAACAGCTGTAATTCCTAAACAGTTAATGCAATATTTTTGTAAACCTTGAATTAAAACTGAAAGTCTACACTTCAATCATTGATTGCTTCATTTCAAATCCACTGTGGTGGTGTACCGAGGCAAAACAACAGGAACTGTGTCACTGTCCAAAACCTAATGGACCTCAGAGTATTTCTACATGATGACATGCTGTGCATTGAAAAAAAACACCTTTCTTCACTACTTCACTAAAAACAATAGAAGGATGAACTTTGTGCCTACCATTTTGCAAACCTGTGTGCAAAAAAGTGACATATGGGATTCCACAATTGATCCATTGTTCAGGAGGAACTCCTCAATGTGAAAGCAGCCACATCAGAATCTGTCCTGGTTGTGGACTCGAGTGTGAAAGCCCCCTCCTGCATCTTATCACACAAAGAGGTAGGACAGGGGTTTTCAGGAAATGTTGAATAATCGGCTGAGCTGTATCTTCAAGCAGAAATGAAACCGGAAAGCAACCTCTGAACTCAAACCCACCCTGCTTCTCAGAATACCGGGCTGATTACCATGGGACATGCTGTATGAAATGTTTGGTTTTGGAATGAAGAATCTCGGTATAAATCCGTATAAACACCTCTTGTACTTGTTAGTTCAGTGTTTACAGCTCACCCTGTTTGATCTACACCACTTTCTCTGTTAAGGCATGCCCGATAACAGACAAGTCTGAGAGCCATTTCCTCTAATCTCGATAATATCTGCATCCTGCCAAGCCTTCCACAGCTGCTGCCTCACTGAGCCGCAAGAACACACCATACAAGTACATCGGAGTGTCTCCAACTCATGGAAAAGTCTGTCGAGAGAAACCAGAACTTGAAGGTTAAAACTGTTCAACTGCTAGTCTAAAAATAACCTCCTAAAGACAACAGGTCCTACAGCCACTCCCTTCTGGTTCTCCTTCATTGCTTAAATGGGTAAAAATGTCTTCAGCATCTCAGAATAGGTAATATGCAAAGTCACACACCAACGACAGAAGCGGTAAACTGAAGTGATCAAAACAAAATGCCCATACAAAACCTTCACTGTTTATTTTATTTATTTATTTTACTTTTTTTTTTGAAAAACACCACCACAAAATATTGAGATAAACTGGATCTAAGGACTGATTAAGCACCAACAACCCAAATCAATCTCCTTTACTTTAAACTTATTTACTTCTTAATTTAGAGAGTAAGTTATCCCTATCTACAGTTGTCATTAGGCCTGGGCAACATATATAGGTGATTATTTATAACTCCAATTTTTAAACAACTCCAGTGGTTGAATAACAAATATAAACTGGTTGGGAGCAGCTAATATTGATGTTAAATCCTTATAGTGAATGTTTTAAAAGGTAAAATGTTAAAATGTTTGCGTTTTTAAAGAATTTTTCTTTAATTTCAATGTTTACTTTGAAGACATCAAAATCAGTTTCACACAACAACTAGCAAAGCCCTATATATAAAGAGACATAGCATGTACAGTACTGGAAGTGGTGCTAGAACTGGAACTAGAAGTGGAGTTGGATCTACGACTCAAGCAGCAAGTGGAAATGGTGCTGGAATGGGAGCTGGCAGTGAATGTGGAAGTGGAACTGGAACATGGAAATGGAGTTGAAACTGGAACAGGAGCACAGAACTGGAGTTGGAATTGGAACATGAGCATGGTGTTAGAACTGTAATGGGAGTTGGAACTGGAACACAGCAACGCAACTGGAACATGGAATTGGTGTTAGAAGTGAAGTTGGAACAGGAACATGGAAGTGGATCTGGAACAGGAGTTGGAACTGGAATAGGAATTGTAACTGTAGTTGAAACATGGAAATGGTGCTGGAACTGAAATCGGAGTTGGAAACTGTGTCGGAATGAGAACTGAAATGTCTTCAGTATTGTAGTAGAAATTTTCAGTCAATCTCACCCACTATTAGTTACAATATCATTATTCTGACGCTGATTCCAAATAGCGCAAGAGCAAATATCATAATGATGTTACTGTATAACACCTTGCACCTGTTGACTTCAGACTGTGTTGATTTTTCCCCTAAAGGGTTGCCTTTAAAATGCATCAGATCATAGAATAGTGAAAAGGTCTGTGTTTTTAACACTGTAAACTGAACACAGTGTGTTCAAGCTTAAAGGTAGGTTAGAGACAATTAGTACTAAACATAATGCTAGATCCTGTGGGCTCTACATTGAGCACGTTATTCTTTGTATGGCTCCATTCACCCGAATGTATTTATCTGATTTGTCCACTTAGTGTTCACTGATTTAAAATTGATTTAAATTTTTGGACACTTTTAGCAACAGGGGTAATGTTTCAATAGTACAAACACAAGCGTATTTACTTCCCGTATTAGCTTACTACAGGACGTTACATAACCAGATTTCTCCAGAAGTGCCATGGATACGGAAGAACGCTCAGACAAAGCTCTTTTCATCACCAGAACAGCCATGCAGTCTGTAACAAGCACGTCTTTGTGATTAGACAAGGGGCCAATCAAGAGCAAAGAATGGAAGAATGGACGATGGAAAAAAAAAACGAACATGAAGTGTCCATCAAACCCAGGAAATCAAATCTACAATGTAAACACACGGTTAGGGGCGCCATTTCATTTTCAGTGACAGGAAGAGTTATGATCAGTAATGTTAAACAAATCAGTAATGTAAGGTCAAAGTAGACTATAAAACGTGGCTGTGATGCAACACTTGGCATAATCATTAAAAAGCTCACAGGTTTATAGCGAGGAGCTCATACATACAATAAAATGCGATTGCAGCGCTGACTAGCGCGTCCAAAAACAAACCTGGAGGCAAGATAAATATTTGCTCCCCTGCAAGCTCAGACAAGCCTGGAAGATTGAACATGATTGAATTCAATACTGTAACTCAAACACAACTGAAATCTGATGCTAATCTCCATGCAGGACGATAAAGACTGCCAAGGGCCTCGGGAAGAAAAAACACCCACACAGCGTGAAAGCAAGCGCCAGACACGCTAATTAGAAATCCGCTCATACAGACTATAAAGCTAGAGCTCAAGGTCAAGAGTCATTCAAATAAAATACATCACTCTTTGGAAGAAGCCTTTGGGACATAAACAGCTTTTAATTGCAACTTCCAGTGAGACAAAGCTCGAAAAACAAAGCAACAGAGTGCATGTCAAACAGCAGCAAACCTGCCTCCTGTTCATATTACCAAGAGTAGAAAACTTTTGTAAACGGAATAATATATGGCTCATTTTGCTGTGTATTATTGTTATCAATACTGAGAAAAAAAAACATTTCAGCTCTTTCAGGAGGAAAGTCTCTCCTGAATACACACACAAAATGTTCACGTGAGTGTGACACAGTTTTGTTTTTTTTCCTGGCTGTGTCTGAAAATGTTACACACCAGCTCAGGTGACACGTACACACATGGAATGAGGACAGAGTCTCAAAACACACACACACACACACACACACACACACACACACACACAAACACAGAGCCCTGTGTGTGCTGAAAAGATAGAGAGCAGCTGAACATGCCTCTTCATTGTGTTTATAGCGCGTCAGAGACGGGCCTGAAGGGTTCTCACCTGAATGGCAGGTAAGAGGCATTAGAGCCGGAGATTAAAGCTCTGTACGCTTCCTCTGGAGTTTTCTTCAGGTAAATCACCTGAGGGAGAGAAACACCACAATATTAGCATACACATTCCTTGAAAAGCAAAAAAAAAAAAAATAAAAAATAAAAATAGCTTGTTCATTCCTGCTTTGACCACAAATACACGCTGAATTTTCAGATTATAGCTCTATAGATTATAACATCTATAATGCATACTAAAGACATAACTAACATAACTAACGTAACAGTAGGAGGCATTTCTCTGGAATAGATACAAGTAGAACAGGGATAGGTACAAAATAAATGTATTCATTCCAAATAGTTGCTTTTGTCCACTACTGTGTAGGAGACACAGCGAGGTTTTAGTGTTTTAAAGTAATCAAGAGCCCTGAACAAAGAGAAGAGCGCCAATACTTTAATCTTATAGAAAATAAACATCTGAGTGCAAACTCTGTACACCAGCATTATAACAAAATACAACAGAAAGAAAGAAAGAAAGAATCTGGCTCTATATGATTTAGTGCAGAAATGTAATAAAGATAAGAAAAAGAATTATGCATCTGCAAACAAATAATCAAGCTCAGACTGCACGCACACAAATGCTCACTTCATGACATTTCCATAGAATCACACACACACACACACACACTTGTTACAAACCCAGAGTAAACTCTCACTGCAGCTCTAATTAAACAGAAGGTGCTGTAAGGAGGAATGTGTCAAAGACCTGTGACTCAGCACAGAGAGGGGCTCTTCTCAAACCTGGACCACTCTCACTATACTCGGAGGTCACATGGAGACACACACACACACACACACACACACACACACACACACATACACACACATACACACACACTGTGGCAGTCAGCAAGAGAGAGAAAGACAAATAGAGAAGAGAGACACAGACAGACAGAAGGAGATTAAGAGACAGAGGGAGACAGAGAGGGTGAAAGAGATAAAGAGAGATGGAGAGACATGGAGAGCCAGAGAGAGAGAAATAGCAGTGTAGAGAAAGGACCCGGAGAGATATAAAGACAGAAAGAGACAGAGAGACGTGGATGGAGAGACTGGGAGAATGAGAGATAAGATCATAATGAGATTTCGGTTAAGCAAATCTGTTAAGGAGCTCAGCAGGCTAATGCTAAAATCAGACATGACGTCTTCATAATCTCTGTTTTGCTAGAACAACCTTTCAACAAGACATTTGTTCCTGATGATTCAAATCCACAAAAATAATATGATTTGTTACATCTGAGAGGGATCTGAGGTCAGAGGTCATCAGCTCACTTGGTCAGGTTCTTCATCTCATAGCGGTTCAGCAGACTAACACCGGAATACAGCAACACTGTCGTGAAGTTTCCAGATGATTCCAGCACTTGTGTGTCAGGTTCATTACAGCAGAGAACAACACATCCTCAGAGACCACTGAGAGTATGAAGTGGTGGACTCCCTGACCCTTGGGAAGGTGTGAGTGTGTGTGTGTGTGTGTGTATAGACTGGCTGAGTTCAATAGGAGACCTCTGCTTTGTTATTCCTGCCTGCACACATTAAATATGCAGCAGTCAGACAACTAGATCCAACAACAGATTAAACTCTGTATGTGATTCTTAATGTGACCCACAAGTAGGGCTGGGAACCGAAAATCGTTATGCAAAAGGCACCAGCAAAGTATTACCATACTTACAGATTAAAGAAGGATTTATTATTACAACTATTTAAAAAAAAAAATGTAAAAAGAAAAGAAAAAAAAGTGCCAACAACTCCTGAGCCTTCAGAGAGAGTCTGAGCATGCGGAAGAGGTCTGGAGTTGATAAGAGCAGTTACCTGGGAGATAAATGCCTTAACCTATCAGGTAAAGCTTTTTTGACACTGCTCTGTCACTGCTGGAAATGAGAGAATCGGAGCAAAATACACTCCAACCAAACAAAGAAAAATGCTATCAGTGAGGAAATACCAGCAAACAAGTTAACAGTTTACCAATCAGTTTTCCAAGAGAAACCTATTTACCTTTATATTTATCAGTATATGAACATTTTTTCGGAATTTTCACACACAATAGTCTCTAGAGTTGGTACAGAATGGTGCGGAAAGCAAATGCGTTGTTGATGAGGGAGGTCAGAGGAGAATGGCCAGACTGGTTTGATCTTACAGCAAGGCTACAGAAACTCAACCACTCTTTACAGCTGTGGTAAACAGAAACACATAGGATCTGGGGGCGGATGGGCTACAACAGCAGAAGACCACAACCGCTTCCATTCCTATCAGCCAAGAACAAGAATCTGAGGCTACTTTTTTTTAGCCCCCTGATACCCAGCCCTTCCTACAAGGAGAGAAATAATAAATAAATAAATAAATCACACTCCCTCCATAACCAGCTGCCCAGCAACTCCAGTAATCTCCTTCACATGAAAAACCAGGGCACTTCTATTAAAGGGCAAAGAACATCTGCTGTTGGCAGAGGAAGCTAGACCGCACACGACTGAATCCATAAAAACCGCATTTAATGATCAAAGGATCACAAGAAACTGGTAACAAAAGACAAATGTAACAAAAGGTTGGGTTTTTTTTTTCCTTCTCAGTGCTGAGGTGATGACCAAAGATCCAACCAGCAGCTCTGTAATAAAGTTCCATGCCTCTTTTCAGGCTGAAAATTGTCAAAAGAGCTAATTTAAGCTCAGGTTCAGAGTTTAGGCTACATTTAGCCTGACAGGCAGAGTGCGCATATCCCTGAGAGAGTGACTAATGTGACACTGTGCCTGATAATTAGCTTAAACACCTACAGAAACGTACAGTCACACCTCACTTCCTCATATGAACACCTATGCTAGGCTGCTGTCCATTTCTAGTTGTGTACATCATATTTGCACTGAAAGAAGATTACAAAATAGCGCATGAGCTCATTTTTTTATTATTTTTATTATTGCAGCTGATGTCACTCACTGTGAGGCCACGGAGATGAAATTCCAGAATGACGTAGCGGCAATATGTAAGGAATAAAACACTTGGGGACTTGCTGTTACAGGAAAATAATACTAGCTACTAAAGCTATTCTCCTATAATACTATGTGTTTTATTCCTCTTAAACAACAGCAATTTGTTACCAATTACAGTTTTTTACTTTTTATCCATGTAAAGTTACATTTAATGTTGTGGAATATCTGTGAGACAAGTTTAACAGAAAACTTCACCATATGAATGGTTTTTCTTTAGTCTACGTACGAGCTGTTACTATAGAAACAGTTACACATCAGAACAAGTGCATTAATTATATATAAACCTGTGATATGAATTATAGCCAGAGGGTCTGAAATTAGTCAGAGAGTATATTCTGTCTGTGCAGGCAGCCACACTGTACCTTTGTTAAGCTACGCTGGCAGACAGCAGACTAAAAGGTCATGGACAGTGTGAGGACGGCCAGGCTGTGCCTCTGTTGTCTTTATGTTCTATATTTACACTTCAGCACTTCCAACTCCTACACACAGCACTCATGAAGCAGCAAGAGTAAAACTATTCACTGAAACTACAGTAGCCATCACTGCATGCAGCCCACAGCTGCACAAAAACTAAAATGTCACATGCCATGGGCTTTGTGCTCGAATAAGCAAATTTGAATTCCCCACCTCAGCACCTCTAAGGGATGTTTATTTTATAGGGACTCACAGATCCGCTTACAAGCATAAAGAGATGGACACAACACTGACTGTCATTTAGACATGGGTTTAGGATTCTCACTCATGAGCCAGAGAGATTTAACTGAATCGACTCAACTGCAGTCAGTGAATTGAACATGCCATGTGCTTTAGGTCGCAACATTTTTTTTGTAGATGTGAGCCACTAAAATGAACCATGAGGCACGAACTGGAGTGTAGCGCTGCAGAAATACCATGTGTTCTGGAGATTTGGACAAATAAAAAGAGAAAAATGCTGGGTGCAACACATAAAACTACTTATTTATATCAGTGGTTCTCAAAGAGGGGTACAGGGACCCCCCCAGGTGTGCTGTCTGTCAATCAATCAATGTATGTTGAGCAACGAATCAAGATTTGAACATGATTTTTTGTGCTGCCCTAAGTCTCATTACCTGTTAGCTACATGAGCAAAGGTCAAAAATTAAAACATGTCTTGGCTGAAAGATGACGTTCATGATGTGTAGATTTAATTTCCTTTAAAAAAAAAACTTTTTTTCTGAGCTTCAGAAGCATTTCAGCCAAGCATGCAGCTGGGTTCACGACACATTACTGCAGTGCGTGGCTGTACTGCCCTTTTGTCTCTTCTTTGACGTCTGTTACAAACATCAGTGTGTGTGAGACACTGTCTCAGCTGTGTTCCAACTTCCACCCACGACCCTGTCTCGTTTCTCTCAGACTGATGAAACCCGGCTGCTGACGGCCGGATAGTTCCCCGCATTGTGCACACACAATAACCGCGGCCTCGACAGCGTTGGCATGCCAGCGTGTCCCGTTGCACGGCATCTATAAAGACCCCCCTCCCTGCCAAGTACCAGTTACACACAAGCATCTGTGAATGGCGTCTCTTCAGCGGAAAGCCATTTAAATCCGCCACTGTTTGAGTGTCTCACTGCGAGGGACTGAGATTAGCACATCCCCCTTTAATCAACTCTCCTCTGACAACTCTTATGTGCTGTTAGCTGTTTCTGTATTTCAGTGTACTGTGAGCAGAGTACTGGCTCTTTTATATAAAAAAAATAAATAAAAAAAAATAAAAAAAAAATCAGGAAAGACATGTTTGCTGTCTTTACATTAGCTTCTGAAGCCATGAGCCTGATGTAAATAACAATTAATAGAAATCTCTCTGACCTGAAGGACTAGATAAGTTTACATGCACATTTCTTTCTTCCTATTCTAGGAAAAAGATGTTACATACAGCAATTCATAAAATGGGCATGTAAACTATTCTAGTGTCTACATCTTAACTAAAACAGACAAGCAGCAAGTTTGGTTAAAGAAAAATCGTAGCACTCCCGCCCGCTGCTACCGTTTTTACCAGTGTGGTAATTTTAATCACTTTCTAATTATAATCATTAAAATTATTTTTAAAGTGTTAGATCTGACACTTCACTGTAGGCCTACATAATCTTCTTTTGGTTAAATGTTCCGCTTTTTTTTTTTTCTTTCCCCCCACTTGTTTTTTTTTTTTTCGGTGGCTAATAAATATAGCTAACTGATATAGTTAACTGCAAACTTGTCTAACGTTAACTAAATCTAACATTCATTGATAGTTTTTATTTTACGTTAATGAATTCAATTCATTTATCGTGACAGAAAGCGAAAATGCTGCATCAAACTTCAAGCCGGAAAACTGAGTCAAGACGAGGGCACGGGCCAAAACACGATTAATATGACATGACTGAAGGGGGCGGGGCTTCCATGGGTTCAGTTAATATCAGAGTGTTCAAAACACATAAGCAACTGTCAATCATACTAGACTCATATGTCGATTAGCATAGCTGACTTTTTTTTTTGGTTTTTAAGAAAGAGGCAAAATAAGAGTGAAAGTGAGAGAAAGCAAAACAAAGAAAGGGAAGTAGAAGAGAGAGAAGTAGATCGAGTAAGTGCAGGATTGAGAGATAGTGGATACTCACGGCATAGGCACCGACGAGGACAGCAGCATTCGCCCTCTTGCGCTGGTCAAAGCTGGTGTAGTGCACAATCCTCTTTCTGGTCAGTGTGAAAGACTGGAACGCAGCAAGAGGAATAAAGACAGTAAGTCATAAAAATAAATAAGTAAATAAATAAATAACCATAGCATTAGAGAGCAAAAATGCATTTAAGCAAAACTGGAAAATTAAAACGTTTGGGACTTGATTAAACACAAGGGTTAATGTTATAATAATTGTAAATCTCACTGCAAACAGGAATTATTATTATTATTATTATTATTATTATTATTATTATTATTATTATTGGGACTTATCATGACGTTAGGTGTAATGGAACAGTACGCAAGATATACAATATCTGACAATATAGTATGCATGGAAATTTCTCAAGAGATCTCCTGATTCAATCTTATTTTGATTCATGATGCAATGATTAAACAACTACTTGCTGTTCTCAGTTTGATATCTCAATTTTTAAATATCTATACCCTGCATTTCTATTTTATAGATAAATAGACATATATAAATAATGTCTAATGATTTTTTTTTGTATTTTTTTTTTTGACCACTGTATTTTTGAATACACAGTATTTTTAAAACATATTTTTATCCATCATGGAAACACACTTAGCTTAATTAGGGTTGCGTTTTACAATCATATGATATCAATATTGTTGTACAATGTCGTGATACCTGTCTGAGAGCATTATCAGTATAAATCTTTTGCTCACACTGGTCCTTAGTTGACATTAATAATGTAAGTGTAAATAACTGGTTAATACAGCGGACATTTCCATTGATCCAGAATTGTATGCGATGCATCCAGAGAATCTATTTATTTCCTGTCACATATCACCGCTCTGAAAATCACACGCAGATACTTCGCAGACTAACAGCGCATCTGTACTGTGGCATATGCACAGAAATCAGACAGATGCTCAAACACCTGCCCCTGCTGCTGCTGTTAACCTCTTGCCTGGGGGGGGGGGGGGGGTTATAAAAAAAAAAATAGGGGGCATGGCCGAGCAGGTGAGCTGCAGGTGAGCAAGAGCCAGACACACAGCTTTGCATTCTGATGCCAGAGGGGAGTCAGATCATGCAAGGACCAAACAGGCTGGGGCAAAAGCACTGGAATAATCTGCACAGAGTTTAAACTGAAACGCCCTCAGAGCATCTGTTCCTGCACTACAGCGTATGCGGCAGGCAAATGTACAAGATGTAAAAAGAAAAAAGCTGAGGCAGGCTGAATATATATTTAACGCAGAGATAGGCAGAGATGTCATTTGCCTCAAACATCAATATGGCATGGACTGCATTTTCAAATAGATTTCTTGCGATTCAATTTATTTGCGACACCATAAGCAAGGAATAAAACATGCAGTGCTGGGCTGTTATAGGAGAATAAATAACAACAGAGTGGTGTGATGAATTGAACTGGAGTCACACTTCAGAATGGATTATTTTCCTATAACAGCACATCCTGAAGTGTTTTATTTCTCAAATACCACAGAAATTTGCTTTTTAAAAAAAAAAAAAAAAAAAAAAAAAAAACAGTTTATCCACTTAACATTACATTCAATGTTATTTCCTGTTCTCACTTACATTATAGCAGCTATAATGTTGTTCCCTCAACAGCCTCACTTTTTTCTCTCTTGAATTTAGTAAGACAAAAAGCCACACCTTGTCATGTTACAGAGAAACCTGCGCTGTCCTTAAGAGAAGAAAACTTAAAATTACAGCTTTACTAATGACTGTTACAAAGCACTGACACTGTTCAATCCTTCCATAATTGTTAAATAAGCATCTCCTTACAGAAAACGTCACCAGATCAGTGATTGTCAGTTTCTTTTTTTTTTTTTTTTTTTTTTGACCAATTTATGTGGAGCCTCCATCTTACAAGTCCCTGTGAATGAGCTGTTAATATAGAAACAAAAACGTTTTTGGAACAAATCTGTGATTTGCAGCTGCACTACTGTTACAGAAAATTAATGAACACCTTCTAGCCAATCAGATTCCAGAATTCAACAGTGCTGTGATGTAGCACAATGTAATGCACATGAGCTCAACTAGCAGCCCTTCTTTTCCATACAAACTCAACGTTAAAATGCGTCACTGTAAAGCCATAGCATAGCATTGTTAAATATGTGAGATGTGAGGAAACCTTTCACACTGTTGGTGCTAATAACATTTGTCATTCTCTGGCACCTCTTATCTCTTGTTCAGGTTAAAGAGTGGCTCAGGAAGTGATTTCACAACTAACCGTGGCTGTAAGTATGAGCAAGAAGGGTATGGCGCTACTAAAGTAAAGAGAGGAACTGAAGGCAAAAAACGGTAATAAATGGAGTCCATTAAAAACGCATCCTAAGCATAGTATGGTATATTGTCTTATAGCGTGTCTTATAGCTACACAGTAGTTAAGGTATTGATCAGAAGGTTGTGAGTTCAAATCCCAGCACCACCAAGTTGCCACTGCTGGGCCCTTGAGCAAGGCCCTTACCGGCTAAGTTGTACAAATACAAAATGAAATGTCCTATAACTTCTGTAAGTCAGTCTGGATAATGGTGTAACGTAAAAATTAAAACACTATTATTTAAATATTACCATGGCCACTTGAATTGGAATTTTAACTTAAATGTAAATGTCAATTATCATTAGCTGGCTGCTTAGCATGAGCTCTCTGAACAAGCCATAATTAGAAAAAAATGGGGAATAAATGCTTTTATCACAAAATTCTGGATTGTATTTGGTTACAAGGTGTTTATTTTTATTTTTTTTAACAACAGCGGTTCTGACAATACCTTTCTTATATACAAAGGCTATTTTATCAGGTCCACATTCCATATTACCATATTATATTACTTCGTACGTAAACAAGTAAACAATTGCAACACATTAATCCAAAAAAATAAATAAATAAATCACCACCCAAAAATCATCTGCTCAGTGCTGCACGTGCAGAGGGGAGCCAATACATAGTGCATAGCAACAGTAATTGTACACCTACTAAGTGACCTATATGGAATGTGGACCTGATAAAAAATTCCCCTGAGTGTACATCTCCTCACAGTACTGTCCATTCCTCCTCTCTTCCACTTCCACTCTGTCATTCTGTTTTCATTTGACATGCAGGCCAATAACCAGCGAGGGTTCACCAAGAATACTGTCGCCATAGTGACACAGAGTAAATCGTACATACACGGGGCAGGGGGTAACACACGTGTCAGGTGGGCGGGGTGCAGTGTGAGAGAATTATTCCAAAAAATTAATAAATGATAAAAGAAGCTTCATGCGTCTACTGGAGCACTTTACCTTCAACATTCCAAAACATGAACACATGAGGTAACTACACCTGGCCAGCTTCAGAAACAGAACAAAACACAGAGACACAACAGGGATTATTATTATTTTAACCCCTGCTTTATAGGACATGGTAGATGATGGAGAGATCAGGCAGTTGGCAGATTTGGAGCTCACATCAGGGGTGGAAAAAAAAACCATTCTTAAACAAAAATATGAGTGCCAATAAAAATATGGAGCCAAAATTTTACTAAATTAAAAGTAGAAATCTGGAGCCAAAAATCTACTTACAAGTATATGGAAAAGTCAAAGTATCAATATCAAAATATCAACATTTTAAGAGCAAAATGAAATATTTTAATTTAATTGATCATTAAAAAAAATGGATGAAAATTAACAATCCAGACATGCTTCTATGTCATGACATAATCAGTAAATAATAAGCTGCAAGACTAGAAATCAGTTTGATTTTGATGTGAATTTGATTGGATAATTTGACAAAAAAAAGTGTGTGTATATATATATATATATATATATATATATATATATATCAATCATATAATTT
>CM074984.1:11975686-11992724 GCA_037576825.1 Pangasius krempfi | reverse complement strand
GTCACTAACTAAAGAGGATTTATGCTGATATTGCCCAAAACCCCTATTTTGTTCAGGCGTTTCCAAACTTTTGGAGGACAGTGTATATTCATAGGGGTTGGAGTTAAGTTCAAATAATTGTTTCTCAGGAACCAAAAGTCTAATGGAGCTGAAATTTGGTGTGCTAATCTGTAACTGGATTTTTAATAATCACTGAATTACATAAAAACATGGCTGCATTCAGCTATTAGCATTGAGCTATTAGCATTGAGCTATCATCACAAAACTTGAGCTTGAGTGTGTTCATGTATAGTTCTGTGTATCATGGCAAGAGCTTACCGCTTGGGGCGCTATTTGTGAGGAGTGCTTGGACCCCACAGATCGACGCTTGCTGCTATATTTATTATTATTGCTGCTGTTGTTGAGAAACATGTTTATTGATGTCCTGTCATTTTAAACCAGGTTTTCACAAGGCCATGGTGAAGACGATGACGGCGGCTCTGAAGATCCCACACTTCGGCTACAAGGATGAAGTGGACCTGAGCCGGCTGGTGCGTCTGCGCTCCGAGCTGAAGGACGTGGCCGAGCTTCGGGGAGTGAAGCTCAGCTACATGCCATTCTTTATCAAGGTAACGCCACCGTTTCCCTGAGCAGCACTCATCTGGGCGAGTGAAATGCTTTACAGCTGAATTGAGTGAGTATTGTTTTGTTTTGTTTATAGGCAGCATCACTTGCTCTCCACCATTTCCCGATCTTGAACGCTTCTGTGGATGACGCGTGCCAGAATATCACCTACAAGGTCAGATTTTTAAAAAAAATCTGCTGATAATTGATGTTTCAGGTGTGACAGGGAAAATAGCATTTGTTCATGTTGCCTTGAATTCTTGCTCAGGCTGCACACAACATTGGTCTGGCCATGGATACGCCCCAGGGTCTGCTGGTGCCCAACATAAAGAATGTACAGATGCTCAGTATTTTAGAAATCGCCACGGAGCTCAACCGACTGCAGGCTTTGGGCGTATCCGGGCAGCTTGGCACGACGGACCTTACTGGGGGGTCATTCACCCTCTCCAACATCGGCTCAGTAAGTGTAATACAAGTGCTGAAATATTTCAAAATAATATGCCACAGTGCTGTTGAATTTTCATTTCTGATTGGTGAATTAATTTTCTAAAACATCAGCTCTTTTTCAGTGTGTGCTCATTATACCCACTGCTTGTATTATACACACAATGTAATGCTCAAACAATCTGTTCATGTTGCAGATTGGAGGTACTTACGCAAAGCCAGTGATTCTGCCACCTGAGGTTGCGATCGGTGCTCTCGGGAAAATCCAGGTTCGTGCCACTTTCCTTACTTGAGATTAGTAATGGTTTTTTGTGTAAATTCTGAGCCGAGTGCATGAACTCAAATCTGAAATTGGAATTAACGTGCTGGGCACAGTATGGAGATGAACAACTACAGTTATCTTTAAATTTGCCCTCTCTCTGCTCCGTGCAGGTTTTACCCCGTTTCAATGCCAAGGACGAGGTTGTGAAAGCGCACATCATGTACGTGAGCTGGTCTGCAGATCACAGAATCATTGACGGGGCCACAATGTGTCGCTTCTCCAACCTGTGGAGATCTTATCTGGAGAACCCGGCCTCCATGGTGCTGGAGCTGAAGTAGATCATCCTGCCTTTAGCGCACATCCACAAGCACTGACTAGTGTTTGAACATTGTTACTGACGTTACTGATTTAAGCTACTCCAGAATTTGACTTCCACTTTCTTTTCCCTTTCTCTTTCCGTGATCTCTGTCTTCTCTCATGACATGGACGGTTGCACATGCTAAGAGAAAAATGTTAACACACTTTCAGACATGTGACTTGAATGTACAGCTGCTAGTCTTGTGTGGGTCAATTGCTTCATTCTGTAAATACACACAACCAAGACAACCTACAGACCGTTATGTTGTGTGTTGTTGGGTGCGTGCGTGTCCTCCTCTGGCTGTTTTGATCGTCATGAACACTATTAAGACTTTCTTGAACTTGGAAAGGTAGATATTTTTACCTCCCTACAAAAGGCATTATTGCACAGATAACTTTTGAGAGTGTGCACACACATCCAGGCTGTGATTATGGAACGTTTGGCAGTGAATAAAATCATGTAATCACTACTGTATTTAAAGTATTTAAGGAAAAATCTCAATTATGAATGGTGTATGTAGTATTAGAACAGGTATAGTCTTTGGATGTTACATAGGAACGCACAGTTTATCCATTTTTTTTTGTTTTGTGTGGATTTTGAGGGGGGGGAACAGTTTTAATAAATGATGTCATTATGAAATGGCAATGGCAATCAGCCAGATCATTTAATTGTACCTGTAGTAATATTCTTCTTCTTCTTCATACTATTATAATAATAGATTTACTAATACAGTAACACAATACCATGGGTTCCAAAACTGTTCAGACCCCTTTTTGCACATGTTTTAGATTTAATTAAAAATGGATTAAATTGCCTTTTTTGCCATTAAGCTACACACAATAGTCCATAATGACAAAGTGAAAAGTTTTATGCAATTCTTTTTGCTGAACTGTGATATAAATCTTTCAGCTAAGGCACTGCGAAAGAAGCTCAGGTGCATCCTGTTTGCTTCAATTTTCTTGAGCTGTCTCTAGAACTTGCCTGGAGTCCACCTTTGGCAAATTCAGTTGACTGGATGATTTAGAAAGGCATCTGAAATGCGATCAGATTAGATTCACACAGTATGTACTTACCTCCTCTTAGTACACGGCGAGGAGAACACAGACACTTGAAGGTGTCTGGCAAAATGTTACCTCCTGGTTTTGGCCTAAAATACTGTAGTGCTTATGTTTTTGAGAGACAATTAAAAAAATATTCTAACGAGTTTGTTTTTTAGTTTTTTTAATTAATATATAAAGCAATTTTCATCATTTGTTAGAGCAGAAATTTGTAATTTGTAAATTATATCTATTATCTTGAAAGGTAAAAAATAATTCAGGAATTGGCATTGCCTACTCTTGGTACACAGCGAAGAGAACACACAGCGCAAACAAATGCTGGTTTTTGAACAGGTACTCTGTGAAGGTGTCTGTGTCTGGACTCCAGATGCCTCGGCTCGAACAGGAAACAGCAGAATTGCAGAGCTGCCCGATGGCAACACAGCAGATGAGTTTATAGCGTCCATTGGAGAGGCTTTTCGCTGCCTCTTTAATGGATTCGGACAGCTCGGTGGCGACGGCCGAACATGCCGGGCTGTACTCCATGGCACCGAGCCTCTCATCCACCAGGCGCTTCATCAGGGAGAGCACCAGACTGCTGGGGAAGCGTTGATTTGGCACAGGCTGGTGGAGCATAAGGCGCTCTTTCACAAGGTCCTTAAAAAAAGTTACATCTAATAACCTGATAAATACGAGTCACGCTCATCACCAAGCAGCTCTTTGCATTTAATAACTACTCACAAATAAATGATTAATTACTTGATGATATACCATCTAATGGTATGCTCACTCTAAGAAAAAATATTAAGAAGACTTTAAAAATTAAAAATTGCAAATTGCTATTACGAAAAACTTCAGAGGATTTCAAGATTTACTACAAAAAGTATTTATCTAGGAAAATGAGTGTAAATTAAACTCTGGCTGTAATAAGTAAGCAATAACACACTTCGGGCTGTGCTGTTATACGAAAATAATCCATGCCATTATGAAGTGGACTTACTTTTACCACCCTGAAGTAAAATATTTTCTTATAGTTCTTCCTGAAGTGTGTTATTCTATAGCAATTTACTAACGATGACCATTTTTTATTTATTAAGAACATTACATAATTTTTATCCATTTAATGTCCATGAAACAAGTTAGTTCCTGTTCTCAGTTACTATAACATCTATAAACAGTCATGCCCTCACCAGCCACTCTGTTTTCTCTCTCCTGATGTTACTGAGTAACCCAAAGCATAAACTCCTCTGTCTTAAGACCTGCTCATGTTACTGACTGTCACACAGCTCTGACACTGGAAAATTAGAGTAAAGTACAGTATAACAACAATTTTTAATGTCCAGTACTTTATTATAGTGTATAAGAATATGAGTTATAAAAACAGTGAAACCTGACAATACCACGATATTCAAAGTATTTTGATTGTATTAATATCATCATATAGAAGCATGTCGCCTAGACTTTAACCGCTTTAATTTTCAATACACCTGCATTTTATACTTTATATACATATAATTGTAGCCTCTTCACATACCTCTGCCTGTTGAGGTCTTGTACTGAGTGATGACGTCTCTTTCTTCACTGCTCGGTTGGAGATTCGCTTCTTTGTAGATGCAGCAGGCTTAAAAGTCTCTTGCTTAAAGAGTCAGTAAAACTGTTAGACTGCATTCCCACACAACAGTACAAGTCAGTGTATAATAAGTGCACCATATATATCTTTTTAAAATAAAAAATATTAAAAATGCAGATGCTACAGATATACTAAAAATCCTACATGTAATGTAATAAATAAGAAAATCCTACCATCATGTTCTCTTAGGAGGTGAAAGCTGTGCTACTCTACACACAATAAGATGGAACCAGTGTTGTAAACTCCACCTCCTAACACAGGGGGCCATTATTTACGTTCCTCAGACACCACACACCAGGGGCGTAAAGATTCCTCAAATTGAGGAACCTTTGAACGGGGGTTAAGTACTGCGTTCAACGAAGTCCTCGATTCTACTGCTCAAATCAAAATGTTTGACATTCAAGCTAGTCACATGACATTTTTAATGTGAGCAAGTATTTTACCCCTTAAAATAAAATAAATAAGACAAATTTTAAAAAAATAAAATCCATGTACCAAAAATGGTTATATCATTAATGTATGTAAAGATATTAGTTAATGATGTCAATTCAAGCTGGGAATCTCACACCCACCCCAGCCACTAAGCACCTACTGTAATGTACACTTACCAACCAATTTATTAGAATACATATTATACATATTATATAGATACATCTGCTCTTTTTCATGCAAATATCTAATCATCTAATCACATGGAGAGAGCACAATGCATAAAAGCATGCGGATACAGGACAAGAGTTTCAGTTAATGTTTACGCCAACCAGCAGAATGGGGGGAATGTGATCTCAGTGACTTTAAGCGTGGCATGGTTGCTGGTGGCAGATGAGCTGGTCTGAGTATTTCAGAAACTGCTGATCTCTTGGGATTTTCACCCACAACATTCTCTAGAGATTACACAGAATGGTGCAAAAAACAAAAAAACATCCCCTGAACAGCAGTTCTGCGGGCTTGTTGCCGAGAGAGGTCAGAGGAGAATGGCTGAGACTGGTTTGAGCTGACAGGAAGTCTATAGTAACTCAAATAATCACTCGTTACAACCGTGGTGAGCAGAAAAGCATCTCAGCATCTCAGATCACACAGTTTTACCCAGTTTTAGAATGGGGTTCCTAATTTGGTTGGTGAGTGTATCTCAAAAGAAAAGCATGAGTTGCATTACTTTTAACAATGATAAATCAAATGTTGTGAAAGTGATACCTTCAGTCTCCCAAAAGGGTGAACGCATTGAAAATGACTGTCTCAATGACCCACATACATGTAGCTTCAATATTAAATTAAATCATAGCATTTCTTTAGTGCATAATCACTATTTTAATATTGAAATATTGAGATTCCTCTACCTGTAATTTCACTCCATGTTCTTGGCTGATCGTGAAGTGTAGGCCTACCTTCTGTCACACCTAGCTAACTGCTAACTGTCACTGACTATCAACATTTGCTACCACTTTCAGTTTACATTAAATTAGCTAGTACGCTAGCTAGTAGTAGGGTATTTGGGGATGTGACAGCATTTAATTTATAAAAGGGCCGAATTTCTAAAGCAAGGCTGCTTAGGGACATTCTTGAAAAATATCTACTGACTTCAAGAATGAATTGTAACAAAAATATGTTCAGCTGTACAGTCTAATAATGTCAGTTATGCAGTATTAGTCACTAGATGTAAAGGTGTTAAGCATTCTTTTCTTTTGTTCTAACCAGTTTCCAACTAAAGAGGGGTCCTGGAACGCTGGAACAAAAACCTCAAAAATATAGTTTCTGTTCAGTTAGTTTAGCGACCTGGAATTCAATTTTTGTAAAGCCCATTGCTGACCTGGATATTGTTTGCTATTCTTTGTAGATAACAGTGTCTGAGTGTCAGGTATGAGTGTCAGGAGGCAGCTGCTCTTGTACTAGCTCTGCCATGTGACGTTTCTGTTCTCAGCTCCGAGTCTAATTTTAGATCCTTCCCAGAGTTACGCTTCATGAGGGAAAGCCAGTGACATACACAATCAGGATAATGAGTTTTTAAGCAAACGGGAATTCTTTCAGCATTGTGCACATACTGGGATTGTTAAGGAAGACTGGTGAGAATCAAAAAACACTGGCAAGCACAAAACTTGAAAATATGTTAAAGGACGCAGTAGAAGTTGACCATTTGAATGGATGAGAGTGGTAAGTGCAGACTATTTTCATAGGTTTCTAAATATATTGTGGTATCACACTTATGTCGTGTTACGTAGCTGTCAGTCCTTCTGTCTTCACTACAGCAATTGTACAATTTTTTCAGTAAAGAGAGAGCATTGTTTAGAATTGGTTATAATATCTTCTTGTCCCATATCTTCTGGTTTCTTGATTTGTTGCCCCACAGCACAGTGTTTTCCCCCCACCAGAGTTAGAGTCACTGGGACGTACAGGTTATAAGATAGGCTGAGTCTTTGGAGGGTCATCATGACTGGCGTGACTGTGTGTTTTGGAACGGTGAACTCCATCAAGGCTTTATGGGAAACCAGGATAAAGAAGAACAAGGAGGAGCTGAACAGAGAGAAAGAGCAGAGGGGGAGAGCGGCTGTGGGAAGGTCAGTGAAGATCATCACTGGGAAATGAATGCAAGCTCTTAATTATAAAACACTTGTAGGATGAATTCAGGTAAACCGCGACAGTTAAACTTATCAACATTTATTTTCTGGCCTGATAAAGCAAAGTCCAAACGTTCGTTGTGGAAGTGCCTGATGGAAATAACATGGCTTAATTGATGTGATATAATGAATGGATAAATGAAACACCCACAACTTCATAATCAGGGGAGTAACGTCGACTGGGAAATATCGAACATTACTTATAAAAAATCCTATTAGGATTTTATATTAGGATATAAAAACCCTGTTATTGAAACATGAGTTATTGATATCATTACAAAGTATACAAATAAATAAGTTTTACAACATGTAATTGTGGATAAAAGGAAAAGCCTAAACCAACACGTTCCAACTGACCAAACAAAATGGCCTTCAGCCAGTCTTGACAAAAGGGTAAGCCATGCTTCTTCACAATATGATGGAAACATTTTCCCTTCATATCTACATAGACAATACCATGAGGAATTCAGAAATGTATCATGTGTTGAAGCATTTTCTTTTATTAATAGAAAGAAAACTTAGACAACATGAAAATTCAGTAAATGTCCCAATACATCTGAACTTACGGCATATTTGAAAAAAATAAAAATAAAAAAATGATAGGAGACTCCATAGAGTTAGCTTTGCAGTATTCAACTAAACTTTATAAGGGTTCAGTTATACAAAATTCATTTCTTACAACGGCCTGGATAAGCAACTAACACAGCTGAATGACAACAGCAGTTACCTTTTCATACTCAACCATTAATGATTAGTTCATGGTTATAAATAAGACCATTCAAACCGAGTATTTGTAGATCCTTGGTGCGGACTCAAGTATTTGACCAAGTGTCAAATCACAGCAAGTCTTCTAATGAAGTCTTGTAAAGGTACAGAATCAATAAGCAGTGGTGCCTTAGCAACAATGGCTCTGGGCACACCCAATCTATGCACAAAAAAAAAAAAAGAATTATGCTGAAAATCAAAGAAATCCAAACAGATGTTTTTATTTTTTACTCTCTGTTACACAGATTGACAGGTGCATGGGAGGATCGGATCACCTTGGCTAAGTTAAAGGAAAAAATTGTGACTGAGGATGGGAGGGTCATCCTTCGCATTGAAAACGAAGAGTGGAAGGTACCTCCAGAAACTCTGAATTGGATTTTTTTTTTTTCCTTTACCTCACCATAGAGTTTCACAGATGTGGATTTGCAGACTCTTCCTGCAGCTCTGGTCCAGCTCTCTCAGACTCAGGAATGGCAGCTTCACCGAACAGGGCTTCAGAAGATCCCACGCTTCATCTCCAGCTTTCAGAGCCTTATCGTTCTTGACCTGTCCCGCAATGCAATCACAGAAATTCCTAAAGAAATTGGTCAGTATGGGCTAATTCTGGTTCTGGAATAACTCTGCTGTGTATTTTGTTGCTTTCCCTTTTCTGATCGTTCTAATCAGGGAAAATTCTAAAACGTGCAAGGCACATGTTCTCCAGGAACCACTGGGGAATTATAGGACAGTGTTGTGTCTTTATATGCTTCCATCCTGGTCTTCTCACCAGGTAAGCTAACCCGGTTACAAGAGCTACTTGTGAGTTACAACAGACTGAACTGTGTACCTGAGGAATTGTGCAGCTGTGAGTGTTTGGAGCGACTGGAACTGGCAATGAACCGGGATCTGGATGAGCTTCCACAAAAGGTAGTAGATCTCCCATTGGTGGCTTTTATACAATTTTATACAATTTTAGCATGTTCTGATAAACAGACTGCCGATCTCAACTCATGACCAAAGACATCTTTCACTGTGGGCAGCTTTTGTCTGCAACAACAAAACTGGGCCAAAAATCGTACAGTATGAACTCGGCTATAGTTACATCATCTATAAAAAGGATCTAGACTCTATGCAGCGAGTCACCGGTATACCAGGAACACCAACTCCTATACTTACACTCTCTCGCTATTGTATCAGGTGTAGAAATCACCAAAATAAAATCACCTACGCACAGAGAACATGGAGCCAGGATTAAATAAATAATTAGATAAATAACTGGTTTAAAACATTTTGTGTGTTACATCCAGCATCTTTTTATTCTTATTTAACCAAATTTTTATTCAACCAAATCTCCAGAACACATGGCATTTCTGCAGCTCTACAGCTCTGTCCTTTGACTCAGTTTAGCTCACATAAAAAAAAAAAAAAAAAAAAATATATATATATATATATATATATATATATATATATATATAAATAAATAAAAAATGCTGTGACCCAAAACACAAATGACCTGTTTGAGTCACTTCCTGCAGTCGAGTCGATTCGGAATCTCTCTCATTGAAGTTCACGGAGAAGTGGCCCAAGACCTCACTCGGATGCTCTCAGACTGGTGGTTTTGGTTCTAACACCAAACATCCTCACAGAACACTTTAACATCTTCACAGAACACCATTTCTGTTATTGGTTTCTCAGCTCAGCAATCTGAAGAAACTACACCACTTGGATCTCTCAATGAATCAGTTTAGCACAATTCCTGAGTGTGTAGTCAATCTTCCTGCTCTTGAGTGGTTGGACATGGGTGGGAACAGACTGGAGAGCTTACCAGATGACATCCACAGGTACACAAACTCTAGTCACACAATTTTGTCCTTAACCCTAGGCATCATTTATCAATCATTTAGCCTGTGATAGATACATGGCATCATAGAGCAGGTCTCTGTAAACAACATTGGCTTGCCCTGCTCTAGCTGCTCTTGTTGCCATTGCTGAATTAAATGCCATACAAATGTCATATTCTGTTTTTTTTTTTTTAATTTCCTATTTGATCCAGGATGGAGAAGTTGCACACACTGTGGCTCCAGAGGAATGAGCTGGAGTATCTGCCAGATAACATCAGCCGCATGCACAACCTGGACACGCTGGTGCTCAGCAAGAACAAGCTGAGAGACATTCCTCCACTGATGGAGGGAATGACCAACCTCAGGTACACACCGTTCTTAAATGATGGCAGAAAACAGAAAAAGGCTCCTGTAAATATATAACTGCACATGTGCCAACATGTATGGTTTAGTCGTTGCACTGATGATCATGGAGATACGGGACACCCCCCAAAAAAACTATACTTTTCAAATGTTTCAGATAAAACAGCAGTGAGACCAAACGCAAATACAATTCACTTTCAATTTCTGGATAGAGACTGTCCGATTCCCGTTTTATTGATTGATAGAATCGTTAAAATAATAGACTGTTTTTTGGCAGGTTTGTAAATTTCAGAGACAACCCTTTGACATACGACGTGACTCTTCCCGACCTAAAAGAGGACGTGGCAGAGGAGGAGAATGATAGAGAGATGTTCGGCCGAGAATTCATGCACCATTACATCCATGAAGCCCGCAAAAGAGGTTATGCTATACTCAATGTGCACTGTGCTCACAAATGCTAGGATAGTTTTTTTTTTTTTTTCAATAAAAGAATAAAAAAGAAACCTGCACAGCCTGTGAATGACCTGCTGTCCATCAAAAATGTGTTTCAGGATCACAGACTTATACATCAGTGCTAAATGTGACGCTGGAGGGTACGATAGAGGAAGTGGCGTGACTCAGTCCTGCATGCTGGCTGCTACTGTCGCTTTTGCCTCCCGTCCTGATGAACCTGTCCTGTCCCATCTGTCCTGCACGTCCTGCAAAGATGTGTTACGTCTCTCTAGTCTAGGACTAGTGAGTGCTGTTTTGTGCTCTGCTGCTGCCACTGTGTCCTTGAAAGAGAAAACTAAAAATGAGCTCATCACTATTTTTGTTGTGTGTCTCCGTCTGAAGAGTTTGTGTGTTTAGCTGGGAAGCGCAGTCAGAAGCACGTTCTCTAGAGACACGTCTCGGCTGGTGTAGTATCTGAGGCTGGATTTGAAGCCTCGCTGCTGGAGGTAATGCAGCCTGCCGTGGTTGATCAGCGTCTTGCACAGGCGTCCGATGTGCTCACGCTCCTCTGCTGAAACAGCACTACAGGGAACACACACACACACACACACACACACACACACACACACACACACACACACACACACACAGTTATTACTGAGAACACAATCAACCCAGGACATTCATCAACTAACACACACTGTGTACATGCAGCAGAAACCATCCACAAAACAGTGTTGACTGGGATACAGTTTTGTTAAAATGGGAATCAGTTTAAGACAACAAAGACGTTGGATCAGCCTAGACCACACGTCACACTTTTAATTATGAGAAAAGGAAATAAATCTGCCATAGAGCTTTTGGCCCAAAAATGACAGTGATGCCTGGAGAGAGATAAGCAAAGAGGCACCGCTTTCTCTCTGTCTCTTTCTCTCTCGCGGTCAGTCTCTGTGTGTGTGTGTGTGTGTGTGTGTGTGTGTGTGTGTCTCTCGCTCCATCTTTCCATATTGTTCTCACCTCTGTCCCTCTATCTCTCTTCCTCCCCCTCTGCTCGTCTCTCTCTCCCCATTTTTTGGTCTTTCTTTCTGTCACTATCTCTGACTCTCTTACACTCTGTCTGTCTCTCTCTCTCTCTCTCCCCCCCCATCTTGCCATCTCTCACACTCCATTTTTCCTCACTGTCTCCATGTGTCTCTCCCTCTCTATCTTCCGGTCTCCCTCTGTCATCTCTCTCTCTCTCTCTCTCTCTCTCACTCCATTGTTGTCTATTCACTGTTGTCTATTTCTCCATTGTTATCTATTTCTCTCTGCCCATCTCTTTCCATTTTCCAGTCTCTCACTCCATTCCCATCTGTTTTTTCCATCTCTCCAACGCTTAGTCTCTTCCTGTCTCTCTTTATCTCTCTGTCCATCTCCCCGTCTCTCCATCTCCCATTCTCCATGTCTCCGTTCATCTCCCTCTCTCTCTCTCTCTCTCTCAATAAAGGCTTCATCTGTTCTAATTAATAAACCCTCACTTGTTGAGATGATCGGGTATGTTTTCAGAACTCCATTCATGTTCACCCTCTTCTTCTTCGTCTTTGAAGTTCTCTTGTGACGATTTCTCAGGATTTGAGGAGGATTTGACTCTGCTCATGCCACATGTAGCCCAGCTGGACATGCGCTGGAAAGCTGAAAAGTCTGTGGGTCCGAGACCTCGCTCCCGGAAAAAGTCCTTTCCTACATAATGCCTCCAGTCACAGCGATGATGGCAGCAGAGTGCAACAGCGAGCCCCGACACCACAACCTCCTCGCTGCTCTCAGAACCAAGCATCACCTCCTCACATCCTTCTTCTTCTTCTTGCAGTTTTATGCGTTTAGTGGGAGGCTCACGGTCTTTGTCTTTTGCACTGCGTTCAAACAAACATCGCAGAGCCAAATCTGTGAAGAACATGCCGAAAAAGCCTGGTTATAACCTATAAGACAACAGGCAGAAGGTCATAATTAACCTGAATTAACTCACCTGTTGCTGCCCCACACAGGTGTTTACCCACTGCAATTACAGGAAGTCGCTTTTCTTGTAAAAATGGCACTCTGCCTACAAAATGTCAAAGGAAGTGAAAAGATTATTACACACATGTACTGTATATCTCACTGTATATTTCCTAGTTTAGATGAAAAATCATCACTCACTTAAGTCGAGGTGCTGAATGTCAACCTGCAGCCTGTCGAATGTCGAGTCTGTGTTTTTGTGTTTGCCATCTACCTTAACAAATGAGGGGAAAAACAAAATGCATTTTAGAAACGAAGAACAGACAAAAAAAAATGTAACCTAAAACACCAAACAGCAATAACAGTGATTTTTAAATGTAACACCAGCATGATGTGAAATCTTATCATCAGTTATATAAGGCTTAACACTCCCCGGGTTGTGCTATTTTAGGAAAAATAGTACGACAGGGTGGTGTGACTTTACTGTTAGCACTCCAAAGTGGATTATTTTTCTATAACAGAACACCACCAAGTGCTTTATTACTTTTATATTACAGTGACGGTGTGACTGGGTTTTAGAGAAGGTGTGGTATCTGACCAGGTTTTAGTGAAGAAGGCGTGGCCTCTGTGTGTTCGTGAAGAAGGTGTGGCCTCTGTGACTGGATTTTAAAGAAGGAGGTGTGGCCTCTGTGACTGGATTTTAAAGAAGGAGGTGTGGCCTCTGTGGCTGGGATTTAGAGTAGTGCTTGAAAATGCATACCTTAAAGCGAGTACTGGACCTCTCCACTAACAGGAAGTGGACGTTCTTGGCTTCTTGAAGGGCAACGTGAATCCAGTGAGAGAGTTTACCTTTTCCAGCACCAAACTCCACATAACACCTCTCTTCCCCGAGCAGCTCCAGAGCCTCCATATTCCCCAGGATTGAGGCCTGTTAAACACACAACACATGCTCATGTACAGTTCAGATTTACAATTTTTTTTTGGCTGCGTTGTTGTTGAATATTACCTGCTGCTTGAGATGTTTAAAAGCAAAGTTCCCATTCTTGGGATCGTTAAGAGCTTCGTTTAAAGCCGGATGAGTGAGAAGGCTAGTGTCAGGTTCTGTGTTTAATCCTGAGAAAGTGTGGAAATGAAATGATAAAGTAGTGATAGTGAAAGAAAGCTACACAATGCCCCACCTTAAACTCCATGCATTACTCAAGCCTGATTCTTGCATTGAAAAATCAAAGGTAAATATAAGTTTTCACCAAATTGTTCCTTTAATGATTTGAAAAAGATTCCCCTTTATGTAGGACTAGCTAAGGTCCTAATTTAGCAACCGTTTTATTATTATTATTATTATTTTTAAAGGGGCCTTCTTAACCTACACATACCTTTCAATGAAGTCTTCAATTTCTGAAGGAGATCATCCAGCTCCTCTTTAGATCGCTCAGCAATGGACACCTTCAACAAATATCAGCATTTTAGAAAAAAACAAAATCCTTTCATTATCCATAGAAAAGATAAAACAAAATCTACACATTTAAAAAGAAAAACTCACACAGTTGAATGCAAAAGTTTGTATCCCCCTGCATGGTTTATAAGGAACAAAAGAAATGCCTACCTCCATTTTATTTATTTGTGTTTGTTTGTTGTTTTTTTTAAATTCCAAGAAATTAGCAAAAAAAAAAAAAAAAAAATTCATCATGCAACAAGAAAGTAATTAAAATCATGAGGGGGAACATACTACCATCTGATAGATACGAGTACAAGTAAATGAGTGCAAATTGTTTTTACCTCATCTATGGTGTTTTCCTCTTCAGTTACAGACCCAGCATTGATGTCTTTCACATAGTAGACCTTAAAAACAATTCAGACAAAATGAGCATACAGGATACTCTGAAATGAAAGGAAATCTCAACCCTGAAACACATTCGGTATGTTTATATTAAAATATGTGTGATGTGATTAGTGATCTGTTGGTTGGTGCTATATTCTCGTTATTGCTGTGAGAAGTTAGTGGTTGTGTGTGACTCTGATGTCACGGGGGACACTGTTATAGCTAGCACAGTTACAGGCATTCAACAGAAGAAAACATTTCAATGATCAAACATTACAGACATGTTTTGCTGTTAGCTCCTGAAAGCAAAAGACCAAAAGCTTCCTTTCTCACTCACCATTTTCCACCAACTGCCATATTATTAATGAGTAACCCATCTTAGAAGTAGTGAAGACATAGACTCAAAGTCCCAGAATGCAGTGCAACTATATGACATGGCTAATTAGCGATCTACGAGATGGCGAGTGCGATGGCTTTGACAGTGTTATTCGTGTGAAAGTTGAAGCTTTGGAAGCTTGATCTGTTTAAGCAGAGTTTACAGACGAGGAGATGAGAGAGCTGGACAGACTGAAAGACGAAAGTGGCACTGCATCGCTCTCTTTAGGCGGAGTTTAAATCCCACTGGCCCCACTATCAGCAGGGAGTCGAACGGCATTGTGGGTAATGTAGGAAACTGTTAATCACAGTGAAAATAGAGAAACTTGTCAATGAATGGAGTTTAAAATAAAAAAGTCAAACTTGGACATCATTGCAGATCACATGATAATTATAAAGTCTAATGTGTAACATGTTTTTTTTTTCTTTATGTACCTTAAATGTATTGTTTCATTATTGTGCATTATGCATCTAAGACCAGAAACAATCCCATTTATGTATTTATGTAGCAGTTGCGCAAAATGTCATATTCCATACGGAATGATGTTAATATTCACATCCTTACTACAGTCAGGCAAATTAACATATTACATCTGTGCTGTTATAAAAGCAAAAAAAGGGAAAGAAAAAAAGTCTTGTTAAAGATGAAATACTCACAGGTTTGGGCTTCTCCTTCGAATTACACTTCTTCAGGTGTTTTGCCAAACTGTCTTCAAACACAGTGCTGTCAGAAGAAATAAATATTCGCTTTAAAAATACTGTTTTTTTATTATTATTATTATTATTATTATTATTATTATTATTATTATTATTATACATTTCTTCAATAAGTGAGGTTTACAAAATCTCAGCACTGAACTGTTTATTGACCTGTAGATTAATGAGGAATGTGTGCAGTGACCACATCAGCTATTTTCATGTGCTTTAGATTTAACTTACTGCTTTGGGTCCAGAGGGCAGGGGATCCGTTTTCTCTCACTATCTGAATCCTGCAAACAAACAAACAAACAAACAAACAAGACGCACGTGAAAGAATTCAGCAAGTGTCAGTTCACTTCACACGCTTGTGGCTAACAGGCTAGCCAGAAAAGTTGGACAGAATACATATTTCACGGTAAGTTTTAAAAAAACATACTGCATTTCCATGTTCACCGCAAAACTTTTTTCCATTTCCAACCAACATTTTGCAGTAACGTTTCTTTTTCGCTACAAAAAAGGCGCATCTTCCAGGTAAAGGAGCTGAAACTCCATCCGACACAACCGCCGCCATTTTGGCACAATTCCAAATGGCGCTCAGCTTCCCCTATTCAAGCGCCCTAGAAAGTTGATAAATGAATAGGCTTTTACAGTCTACGTAGGGTACTTCATGTTTTATATTAGGTGAATTGATATTCACCCAGCGCTGCTTCAGTGTGGCCAGACGATCATTGTCAAAATAAAACAACAGCAGTGGCGTCAATATATATATTGTAATTAAATTAAAAGTAAATTGTAATTAGGAATTATATTATCTAGCAGGTAAACATTGAGATTTTAGTTGAATAATGTTTGTATTTCTACAAATATTTAAAAGTTAAAGGTTGATTCTGTCGCGCTGTATGTCAATATCAATACTAAGGAGATTTTTTTTTATGTGTATTAATTTCTAAGTTTATTAGACCACAGGTGACAACACGTATAATAACATAATTTTGACAATATTTGCAATTTCTTTGAAGGCATTAAAATCATGTTATGAAAGAGAGATAACCTGAAGTTGTGAAATTTCATAGCTAATTGAGTACGTCTTACTTTTATTTTGAAAAGGGAATTTTGTTTTTAAAACCAGGAAGTGCCGATTAACCCCCTCGGACAAGCCGAATACAAAATCACTCTTTGCTTCCTATTTGCGCGCACTACCTAGGGTACGAAATAGTAACTTATACACCCTACATCGAGCACTTCATATAAAGTAAGGAGGGATTTGGTAGTAAATCCGTGGTCAGCTGTTAAACTGCTGG
Source organism: Pangasius krempfi (assembly GCA_037576825.1). Classification (NCBI taxonomy): domain Eukaryota; kingdom Metazoa; phylum Chordata; class Actinopteri; order Siluriformes; family Pangasiidae; genus Pangasius; species Pangasius krempfi. Next base: position 11,976,233 of record CM074984.1, on the reverse strand, counting down.
TTGTAATTCTGTGTTTTGATGCCGTTTGCTGTCTGTTGGGGAAATTGTTCAGCAAAAATACAGTGACTTCAGGAATAGGAAGCAAAAAGCGTTTAAATATATAGAATAATTTAAAACAGGAAGAGTTCAGCACTGTGAGGAATCACGTAGCCCATCTATGTGCAGAAATATAGAAACTTGAGGATATCTAATTTTTTTTTATATTTCTTTTTTTTTTTTTTTAATTATTAGTATTTTTCTCACTATGATACGTCACTTTGGGTCGGAAAGGAATGCCATGTGTTAAAACACACACTACGGTAAGTAAAAGTTCAGATATCAGTAATAAATATTCAGTATGCCTAGCAATAATGTTAAGGAAAAAACCTGAAAGTCTCTAGCTAGAAAAAAGAAAGCAAGAAAGAAAAATACATTTTTTCCCTATTTTTCCTCTCTTAGTAAAGGTTTATCACATGTGTGTGTGTGTGTGAGTGTGTGTGTGTGTGTGTGTGTGTGTGTATATGTATATATATATATATATATATATATATATATATATATATATATA
>CM074984.1:11935261-11960197 GCA_037576825.1 Pangasius krempfi | reverse complement strand
GAGGATTTATGCTGATATTGCCCAAAAACCCTATTTTGTTCAGGCGTTTCCAAACTTTTGGAGGGCAGTGTATATAACTGTTTTAGAGAACTTACTTAAACGAACAGCATTGTGAACATCAAGGAGACATGAAAACGAGTCCATGACAAAGTTCTGGAAAAATGGGGGGGGGTGAAAACTAATGCACACCTCCTAAACCACCCAAACCAGTTCTCGTTAGCATTAAAAATGTGGTTGAATTAAATATACCCAGTAATGTGATTGAATCAGGAAAAAAAATCAACAGTGCCGTTGATACTGTTGTTACTGCATATGTCCGAGGTAGTACAGGAGAAGGTGATGGTTTATCAGTGTGATGACCTGAGATCAGGTGTGTTACTCGGCGAGTGACAGCGTGACACTCGGGTAGCGCAAACCCAGGAGCATGGGGTCGAAGGCTGGGTGAAGGCCAGGAGATTGATCACTGATAACGCAGGCTAATTTGATCATTAGCAAGTTTGATAGGGCGATGTTCTTGGTCAGGAAGATCTCGGAGATCTCGCCGGAGATCAGGAGTATCCATGTCAGTTCCCCCTGACTGCTGAAATCTTTCAAAGGGCTTAAAAGAGAAAATCCTCAGTTTGGAAAGGCAGACAGTGTGCAAGCTGTGGAAAATAACTGCTTTTTGGCATCTAAAAGTTTCCTCTAGTGTAGAAAAAAAAAGAAATGGACCACTTTATGTACTCTCAGCACATATAAATATTTTATTAACATAATTGAACTATTTTAAATATTCAAAATATTATTAAATTTTAGAATTTATTATCATTTTTAACATTTAAATAAATATCTAGCTAATTTAAATCAATTTTAAATATAATTTAATATATATATATATTTTTTTTATTTATAATTTATTACAAATGATTTAACTTAAATATTAAACAGCAAATTAAGCAAATATGTATGTGGGTGGTTCCATGACTGTGGTGTCTTTATCCATGTTTTTAAATCTAAGAAAGCATGCAAAAATATGTGTTGACCCACCTCAGACAGCAGCATCTCACTGAGCGTAAGGATGTTCAGTAAGATACTGCTGTTATAGGAAAAATTTTTACATGGTGTAATGGAGAGGAGTTACTATCACCACCCTGAAGTTTTTATCTATTAAAGAACGGCATATAATTTTTTGTCCATTTAAAGTTAAAGGTAATGTTGTGGAACATCAGCCTCGCTTTTTTTCTACCTTAAATGAAAAAGACCAAAAAAAAACCAAAACCCCACAGCTTGTCATGTTACCGAGAAACCGCAGAGTATAAACTGCTCTGTCCCGAAGATGTCGGAAAGTTACAGCTGACACTGGAGACTCATTTTTAAAATCCATTTATGTGGAGCGTCTGCTGTGCAGGTCTCTGTGAATGCGTTAGATAATGAATCGGACCAATCAGAATCGAGAATTCAACAGAGCTGTACTATAAATGTAATTACTAAGTCTGAAATCTAAGACACTAAATATCTGCTATAAATATTATGCTATAGACAATTTTTGCGCCAAATTATAAAAAGTATTTGATTGAAACAACAGAGACGGGTGTGTGCTGGAGGTGACTGGTGTTTGCAACCTTGTCCTTGTATTACCCTGTGTGTAAGAGACACCAGCAGTGATGGCAGTCCATCAGGTCTGTCAGTGCATGTTTTTGCAAAGGGCCGCCAGTTACATGATACCCAAAGGATTGTGTTTCCAAATGAGGGTACTGGAACATGACAGACCGCCTCTGTTCTATCAGCTCGTTCAGGAAATGAATCATAGCTTATCTTAATCATAGACGGTACGCAAAATGTGCTCTTAATATTTAACCAAAAGCTACTTGAGTGCTAGCATTATTATATTCATAGCGGTGATGCTTAAATTTATACTCTAGTGTTTTGTATCCTAAATGTCATGCAGCCTGGAAAAACATGTCAGATGGTGCTAAGGCTATCCTCTGACTCCTCTGCTTTATGAAGACATAAACCTTAAACAGACATATTTTACCAAAATGACATAGCAGTGTTTTTATTTTAGTTCCTTTCGAACCTGCCTTGGTGTCTGTGTGCAAAGATCACGTCTCATTTAACCAACACAGCGATAACAACAGGCAATCTGCATGAAGTCGTCTAAAACCTCGCTCGCTAAGTGTAATTTTCTCAAGATTTGATCAAGTCGCTATATAGCTACATGTCGTAATGAAACAGACATAAGCCTAATCAGTTCAGCTTGTAATTAGTTTGTAATCAATCAAAATGTCAGCGATGCTCCTGCCCCATCACATCATCATCAAAACAGAGAAGGGTGCTCACACACACTGTACAGATGACACAAAGATTTAAAAAGTTTAATAAATAGAAATTGATCCAACACAACAGTGAGTGAGTGAATGAATCAGCAATTATTTCACCACCGATGTTAGTGTGAACACAGATCAATGGAGTGAAGAGACAACAATGAGGCTCATGTTTAAACACAGTGAGTGATTTTTATTTTTTTTTTTTACCTCAGGTGAAGAGACAGTGTGTGTGGATGATGCAGATAATAAGTGAGAGAACATTGTTTCCTGTTGTAAACTTTAAAATATGACAGAAATGTTGTTTCTCCACCAATAGATTAGGTTATAAATGTAGAGGCTGACGTGGTTAAACCTTTAAAACTTTAAAATGCCAGACCTTGGGTGTGATAAGATATACTGTAAGATAAACTGTTTTCAGTTCAGGAATGCCTGCCGTTTTCAGAATTATATATGGTAGAAATGTCTAAATTTGTCTTTTTAGCGTGTGCGTGTTTGTGTATGTGTGTGTAGGCATGCAGTCTGAAGCTGGAACAGGAAGTGGAGAAGAACAAGATCCTGTCGGAGGCTCTGCAGACTTTGGCTACGGAGCATCATGAGCTGGAGCAGTCTGTGGTTCGAGGCTCGTCTCCCCGCAGCGCCATTCTCAGTGAAGACGACTTCTATGATGCCCTTTCCTGTTAGTGCTCCCTCATTTTTTTTAAGCAGTACTTTACCAATAAGTGCTATACTGTCAGCTCCAGAAGTATTTGCATCCTTCAGCAGATTATGCAAAAAAAAAATCCATCATCAGTAAGTGCTTTATCCTGTTCAGGGTGGAGGTGGAGCTGAGGCTCGTCCCGGGAACACTGGGTGTGAGGCATGAATCAGGGTAGTGGCAGCTCAGTGGTTAGGTCGTTGGGCTACTGATCGGAAGGTCATGAGTTCAATCCCCGGTACTGCCAAGCTGCCACTGCTGGGCCCTTGAGCAAGGCCCTCAACTGCTCAGTTCTATAAATAAGATAAATGTGAGTCGCCCTGGAAAAGGGCTTCTGCCAAATGCCATAAATGTAATCCGGAGGCTTGTTAATTTATTCTTGAGATCTATATTGCTCTCAGTCTCTCTGGAATACAAAAAGACAGAAAATGTTGTTGACATGCATGTATCCAAAAGCTTATGCAATTAACCTATCATTACACTCATTCAGAACCTAAAACGTCTGAGAGACAAAAATGCCCCTAAAAACTACAGTTTCAAAATTGCACACTTTAATTAATACAAGAGCCTTCCTGATTGGAATTCCTTTTTGTAAATATAACAAGATAATCTCTCTTTCACCACACACTCAGCTCATGATAAACTCTTTGTTTGTGAAGTAATTGATTTACATTGATTGTGTTAGCTTTTAAACTGATCCATGTATGGATTTACATTTTAGATTTAGAAGCCATTTTAGATCACCGCAACTTTTTTCATGACAAATTGATGTTAATGCTTTGCGGCTGTTTGAACTAGCAGCACTTGTAAAGATTAATAATATCATGAATTCAACTAAGTACCCGAATAATTAGTGCAAAACCTTGTTGCCTCTGCAAGGAGGTTAACCTTAGGTTCTCATTAGCAAGCAAGAAGTTACTTGTGTCCAATGGTGGCTGGTTGCAATTTTTTTTTTATTTCCATGTTACCGGCTAGTGCGGTCGTTAGCATATTAGCAAAGCAAGCTAATTGTACTAGCTATGTACACTCACATGAGGCACCAATGATCTCTGTAACTTCCTTCCAAGTGTTATTTATCTACTTAATGTCTCTGTACACATTTATATATGACAGGATAAGATTTTCTCCATTTTTGTGGGAGCTAATTGCAGGTAGGAACTAAAGTTGTGAGGAGGGAACTGAAGAAACAGGACCATAGGATTGGTCAGAGGAACCATTTGAGCCAGTTTGTATTTTGTAGCTTTACAGTGTCAGAGCTACTTTGCAAAGAATTGAGAAAATTTTGTTTGAAATGTTGCATTCTGCTGAAATCGTGGCTCCATATCTCACACATGTATATTTAAAAAAAATAAACATCACACGTATATAAAAAATAAACTTTGTCGCTTGCTAGTGTGAACCTTGGGTGAGATTTGACCATATGTTTGATGTCATAAAATCACTAAAGCATGTGTCATATATGTATTTCCCCCATTTTCTAAGGGGTGCCAATAATTCCAGATGACTGCATGCTCTAAATACTGTATCAGTACTTTGAGGAGCAACAACCATTGTTTCTGGTTTCATTAATGATGCAATGCAGTAGAACAATCGACTGCTTTTGCGTTTTTCCAGAAGCGCATGTGCGGCTTCAGTAAACTGATCAGTGCTTAAAGCAATACATTTGATCCAAACTTCTTTTTTTTGCAGTAAATAGATAAACTTTATGTAGTTTTGTGTGTTTCATGTGCAGCTCCATTCTTCTCAGGGTTTTGGCTCCTTTAAAGGCCACCCGATCCCCTACTCTTGTTTCATTAGGTAGCTTGATGGCAGCTTCTCTCCTTAGTGTGTCCCATGTGTGTGTGTTTGTGTGCGTGTGTGCGTGTGTGTGTGTGCGTGCTATAGATTCCGACTCGGAGCATTCGCAGAGCTGCCTAGAGTTGAGTCTCTCGTTCAAGGAAGAGGACGAGGGCAGGTCAGAGCTCTATTATAGCGTGCCGAGTTGTCTCACCGGAGGGAGGATGTCCCAGGAGGATTGGCGTGGTGATGAAGAGGAGGAGGATGAAGGAGCCAAATGCAGTGGAGCCAAAAAACACAGGTGAGTAATGAACATGGTGAACAAATTCATAATGTAAAATGACAGAAAAAGAAAGTTGCTCCAGGTATGATCCCAGAATTCCTCATTAATTACTATGCTACTATTACTATTACTATGCTAATAGAATGCGTAAAGTCTTGTATAACTGGGGCTTTTTATTATCTTTTCCCCTGTGCTGTGGTTTGTTTTGGTCATATATTGAAATAAATAATTTAGCTGGCGTGCGCCGGAGGAGGAGCTCACATTGAAACTGTAAAAGATTGATGAAGCGGCCAAACGTAACGGCTAGTAACTTGAACTTTTCAGTTAATCTGTGAAAACTGATAAAGGCGTTAACAGAGTGCCTGATACCAGGACGAGATGTCTTTGTCTGTGTTTACCAATAAGTACTTTGCCCATGAGTCCAAAATAATTGGCACCTTTCAAGAGAATGGGCAAAAATTTTAAAAAAATTGTGATTAATAGTGGAGAAATTACTTCTAATTAAAAGATATTCTAAGGAAAATATTTCTTCTAATAAAAGTCACTTATAATATTAATTTATATTTTATATATATCAATTTTGTTAGTATAATATTAATTTTGTTATTAATAATATTTTCTTCTGAAATCATGTTTCATAAAATAATTGACGTCCCTAAAGATTATTGAAAGTAAATGTGTTATTGTTATACATGCTTTCGTGTGTACAAGTTATTTTTGTGACTGAACGGGCCTAGGGGTTGCATGACTACGCCGAGTAATTCAAAAAAGTGGTCAACTAGTCGTCTTTTCTATACTTTTCTACAGCCTTTAATGTCTGAAAATGAGTCTGGATCAGCCTCTTTGAGCCAGGATCCACCTCTGATTGAACTCCAACCCACTGAATATGATTGCATAGTGATGTGCAACCCGTGGCTCTGAAAAATCTCGTTCACACAGCACAAGACCGCAGTACGAGGATTTTATGTATCAATCGAGTAGTCTGTGTGAACCCCTAATCCAACCTCTATTTTGTGAAACAATAAACACTAAGCCACTAAATATTCCATGTAAGCATTTTATTTTCTGGACTATTTTGCATTCATTTTGAAATCACTTGCCTAGTAAAGCCATAGTTCCTTTACCTTGGATAACTGGAATAATCTAATGAAACTAAACTTCCTTTTAAGCCACACAGCTGAAACTCAAGACGTGGTTCAAATAAGAGTGACTGACACTTCCTGTCTAGACAAGCTTTGTCTCTGTGTCTTGGTTGGTTAAGTCGACCCAGTTTCCATACTGATAATAGATTGGCATTACTCTTCACACATATATTGCTATTGCCCAGTTGTGTTCCTAACAGGATTCTAACACACATTTACATTTATGGCATTTGGCAGACGCGATTTATCCAGAGCGACTTACGTTTATCTCATTTTATACAACTGAGCAGTTGAGGGTTAAGGGCCTTGCCCAAGGGCCCAGCAGTGGCAGCTTGGTGGTGCTAGGGATTGAACTCATGACCTTCTGATCAGTAGTCCAACGCTTTAACCACTGAGCTACCACTGCCCTTGCATTTCTTGACATGTAAGTACCTGTGCTGAGTTAGGTTGGCTTTTATTAATGGGAAGGGTAGAGTTAAATCTAGAAACAGTTGAGAATGTTGACTATATGACAGTATGAAAATGTCTTTCTTTTTTCAAATGTGTTTTTTTTTTTGTTTTTGTTTTTTTTAAAGTGCTTTATGGGCTGACATCACAATTATCATACTATTATACTTGTATTGTCATATTATTTAATGTTTAGGCTCTTTATCCTTGTCGGGATGGCAGTGGATCCGAAGTGTATCTCAGGAACACTGTGTACAAGTTCAGGATCAAAGTTTTATTTGTCACTCATATTTAGCTTGATATCGCAAGTTTAATCCATCATTTATCCATCAAGTTAACAAAAACGAGCGAGATGAACAACACACACTGTAATGCAAAATACGCTGTTTATAAGTGTTTCTAAATAAGTGTTTTGGAATTTTACCAATTAATTATGTTATTGTATTAATCAAAAATCATTAACCCTTCATCCCACAAGTGTCAGAAAAACTCCTTGTAGTGAAAATGGCTTCGTTTGGGTCATCCACCAAGTTTAATACACTCTCGTTCTCTCATTCTCGGGGTCCTGGATTCAGATTAGCCACATTACTGGGCCGTACCAGTGGAAAAGTGCTAATAATAGTGTTTATGGATGCAGGATATGAACAAAAATGACTCTCTCAGGATAATATTCCTTACGATATATTAAGACAAACTGCCATAGCATGCATTAATTTAACAAAGGTTTTTTTCATATCAATGTCACAAATTATCAACACATTTACAGGAAACTGATCTGAAAGCTCTAAGATGCCAGTGCTCAGAGAAAACAAGACAAAATTGTGGTTTATTAAAATGTCGCATATTGTGATGATGTGTGTGTAAATGATTTAAAAATCAAATGTGCCACACTATAGTAGTATCACTTTCTTCAGCTCATTTATTTACTACACATTTCACATCCTAATACTTGTATGTTTTTTGTTTCTGTTCCTCAGGACGAGTTTACCCGCACCCATGTTTTCCAGAAACAACTTCAGCATCTGGAGCATACTGAGGAAGTGCATTGGAATGGTAAAAATACTGAAATTAGTACAATACTAAAATACTACAAACACTGACAGGACAGTTACAGGGTGATATGAGTTATTAGAAGTTAGTAAATAGTTCAAGTGTCTTGTGTTAAACTCGGACTAAGTTGATAAAAATCATGATGTAAAAAAAATGTAATCAGCTTTAGCATGGTAACGGTAACTCCACTTCATCAAACCATCACGTGGTTGATTATTTTCCTATAACAGCATGACACATAGTATGTTTCCTTTCTTAATATGTTTAATTATTGGGTTATTTAGTTAAAATGGCTATTTTTCACAGTTTTCTGATTTCTAGGTTTATTTTTTTGCTTTTTTTAAGGCTTTTTGCTTTTTCTGCCTTAATTTTTGTCCCTCTTTAGCTACATCACATTGATTTATTCTAGTCCAGACAATCAGAGCACAACTGAATAGGAATATTTCAGATTGCAGACTACATGGAGAGTTGTTAGTGTGTTAATATTGTTGTTTATCATATTTTCATCAGCAATTGAGTAAAAACTTTTTTGTTATCTTGTTTTTATCTCCTTTAAAAAAGTTTCAGTCTCATAAATATGTAACCTGTTCAGGTTGAAAAGTTTTTTTTCTTGTTGAAAATTTTTTCCTGAATGTTTTTTTTCCCCCTGTTTTTATTTACCATTTAATTTCACCTGGACATTAAGGCTTGTAATGTGGAATACATATGCAGTATCTTTGTTAATTATTCCATAATCTCACCCCAAACCTGAACATTGTCTCTGTCTCTTTAGGAGCTGTCTAAGATCACCATGCCAGTCATCTTCAATGAGCCGCTCAGCTTCTTACAGAGACTCACAGAGTACATGGAGCACACTTACCTCATTCAGCAGGCTAACGACTCCACCGACTCCATCGCGAGAATGAAGGTAAACAGACATGAAGAATAAGCAGTAAACTGTAAAATCCAGTTACCATAGTGCAAAGCACAAATTCAGAGTAAGCGATACTGAAAATGAGGGTCTTTTTCCATGCCACGGCACATTTGAAAGCAAGAACGAGCTAAAACAGGAACCAAAGCAGTACCTTAGGTTCTAGTTCATTGTCCACCAATATGCCAATTGCCAGATACCAGGAACCATCACGGTAAGGACAGAGAAATCATTATGATACCATTATTAATTCAGTTTTCAGCAGTGATAAGAAGCTGACACTGGGGACTTCTGGAGACTGGAAGTCTCACAGAAAACCATATCAATGATTACACATGGTTTTTTAATCCAGTTATGGGGAGCATTTGCGTTTATCTTGAAACTAGTGCCACGTTGGAAAAAAAACACCATCACAATGAATTAGGAAAATGTCTAATGGTTTCCATCATGTTATAGGAATTAGTGTGATACCTAAAGTTTTCCATTAGAGATCACCGAAATCATAGAACAGAATAGAAATCAGATACGTCATCAGCGTTTCATTAAACTACCATTACAGAACCAAATTAAAGCCTATTAGAATCCATTAGAAATCTTTAGTGCAGTCTAAAGGCTTTTTTTTTTCTCAGCACAATGTTTCATTTAGTAGCATTTGATTTTACAGTAACTAATTCCCTGCTATTTAAAAGATAAGTATATAAATTATGTGCTGGTACACACTTTTTGCAGATTTACACAGCAGCACATGGCACTATGGTACAACAATTACTCAGAATTTAATGAATAAATATATAGTTTGTACAAATTCTTGGTACACACATTGCAAATCAGAAATGTAAGTATATATTAACTCATGTGAAATGATAACACTTATACAGTATGGCAGTAATTGATGCTGACATCCATATTTTTAATATGAATGAATAATTAGATAATATTATAAGATTTTTCCTTACTCAGGTAGTGTTTGTCATTATTATGATACTTCCTTAGCATTTAGTGATAAAATGCACTTACATATAAACATGTGTAATAAGTAGGTACCTATAGTTTGTTTAGCAGCGGTAGAAGGGCGGGGAAATGTGTCCGTTTCTGTTGCTGAATTCTTATGCTAGTGCAGGATAGTGTATTTTAGAAAACATAAAATAGCATGTACTGTCCATTCCTCATTTAAAATAATAGCACACAAAAGCCGTTTTCATAGTTAGAGCTATAATTCTGATCATAATTTGTCAAATAAATGACTAAAACAAATGAGGAGATTGTGTGTTTCTCTCATGGACTCATTTGTAAATCAAGCGATCAACTCATGTGGGCTCTGTTCGAATTGCTGGCAGTTTTCGCATTACTTTCACTATGTATTTAATCCAACATGTAAAGTATGAATGTTTAATTCCCATACTTCCTGATTAAATACTAGATACTGTACTGACCGTACAGTAAAATAACATGCCTAGTTCTTTATGTGGTAAGTGGTGTGTGTGTGTGTGTGTGTGTGTGTGTGTGTGTGTGTCAGTGTGTAGCAGCGTTTGCAGTGTCTGCAGTTGCGTCTCAGTGGGAGAGGACTGGGAAACCCTTTAACCCCCTGCTGGGGGAGACGTATGAGCTCGTCAGGTAAATGTAAGACACACCAGCACTGGCTAATGACAGTGTTCAAGCCATGACAACATGAAACACATTATTGTTTAATTGTTTAATGGCCAGTTTACAGTTTAATTAATTTTAAATTAAATCTCTAACATAGAAAAGTGTGCAAAAACCAAACCATGTCTGAATACTTTCCGAACCCATTGTAGTTAATAATTAATAGTTACTGGCCTCAGGAACACATGATTCTTCTTCTTCTTCTTCTTCTTCTTCTTCTTTCGGCTTTTCCCTTCAGGGGTCGCCACAGCGAATCATCACTCTCCACCTATCCCTATCTTCTGCATCCTCAACACTTGCACCCACTAGCTTCATATCCTCATTTATTACCTCAGGAACACATGTTTATTCTCATATAAAGTCCCACTTTGTTTTTTCCTCAGAGAGGATTTGGGGTTCCGGGTGATCTCAGAGCAGGTGAGTCACCATCCTCCAGTTAGTGCTTTCCACGCTGAGGGCCTGCAGAATGACTTTATTTTCCACGGGTCCATCTACCCCAAGCTGAAGTTCTGGGGTAAAAGTGTGGAGGCTGAGCCGAAAGGCATCATAACTCTGGAGCTGCCTAAGTAAGAACACACACACACGTCACAAGCGTAGCACGTCATACATGTGACGCACAGTTATTGCTGTTATAGGAGAACAATACATGACAGGATAGTGTGATGCCCCTCAAGCAGTTGATTACTGTCCCATAACAGCACAGTAACTCTTCTGTCCTGAAGATGTTGGAAAACTTAAAGTTACAGCTTTAGACAAATATAAATAATGAATTTAATAAAGGAGACCTTTTGATGAGTAGATGTGTCATAAAACTGGTTCTGTTTATATAGCCAATGCCAAAAATATTAGCACCCTTCAATAAAATGTATAAAAACTAATGGAATAAAATGATGAACATTTTCTGCACAAACAGTCGTAGAAATTTGCCTTACTTTCCTCTAACAAAATTCATTTCACAAGAAAATGTTTTAAAAATAATATTGTCTCTCAGAAACATGTGACAAAACTATTGAAAAAATAGTACTTGAATGCAAACAAATGTCACGACTGTAAACACTTGATACAAATGCAAAAAGGATTTAGTGAATGAATGTAAAGATAACACAGAACAAAGAGTACACTTGGGAAATTAACTAAGATAGCAAGAAACAAGAACATGCAAAGACTTGGAACACAAGCAGGAAATGTATTCATAGTGTGATTAACTCGAACTGAGACACGTGACAGAGATAAAACAAGAAACCAATGAACAAAACAAAACATCCTTAAAATTTTTGAAAAATTGTTCAATCTCAGATTTGGACCAAATTGCACACATGTAAAATCCATTTGGTCATTTATACACTAATATACTTTTCATGAAGGGTGCCAATAATTCTGGAGTGGACCGTATGATAACTAACAGGTGGCGACGAGCTCATTTGAGTTTAGTATAAATGTGTAGGATGTAATTTAGCCTGATGATGATTTTACTCCTTACAGGTATAATGAGGCATATACATGGACAAACCCGACATGCTGCGTTCACAACATCATCGTGGGGCAGCTGTGGATTGAACAGTATGGTAACTTGGAGGTGATCAACCACAGGTGAGTGATCATGGAACCACAGGCGCTATTGTTTTCATCTACTTCAGGACCTTATCAATGTATTCATATGAAGGGAAACCGTTAAAGGTTCATTAGGCTAGAGTAGCCAAAATTAGTCAAGATTAGGTCTCTAGCAGTTAAGTGGGTGGGGTTTAATCATTCTACATATACAGATTAAGTTTATATACCTGTCTAGGAGTAAAATCACTAATTCCACGTCCAGCTTCATCTCCTTCACCAGTGATAAATGAGTCCATCCTGAAAAAGTGAATATTCTTTTCTTTCCAAACAGACTGGGGGCAGAGTGAAGCGGTGTTGGGTCGTGACTATAAAAAAGAGGCTCTTGTAAACACAAATAAGCACTGCTGCACATAACACAGTTTTCCAAACGGGTTTTCTCCACCACATAATGCACGTGTGCTGAGGCCATGGCTTAAGTTATTTGATCATGTTTTACATTTTATTTCAGGTTATTTGTAGTAGCAAGAATTTTTTTAAAACTCTGTGATTGTACCTTTAATTAAATCATATAATACAGCTGAGTATAAAAGCCCCCACTGTTTTTTTTTTGTTTTTTTTTTTTTATATAAAGACATAAGTTGTCAACTGAAACTTCAACTTTTGAAGTCAGCTTTAACCCTTAGAAGTCACTGTATCTAGTAAACAGTCACCTATTTTAGCATAGTTTGATATTTTAGGTTTAATGGCAGAATAACAGCAAACCGAAATTATTATTGTGATTTTTTTTTTTTTTTGTTATTGAACATTGAAAATTAGTCTCTATGTCAAATAGTTCGTAAATTATGACACAACGTGTAAGACATGCTCTATCGTGTCATTTCGATGGTTAAAGATACACTTAGTGTCGCACACATGATGCATGTAATGACACTGACAGAATGGTAAACTGCATGCTCCAAATCCTCTGCTCTGTTTTTCTGCCAGAACTGGAGAGAAGTGCTGTCTCAGCTTCAAACCTTGTGGTCTTTTTGGCAAAGAGCTGCACAAAGTCGAGGGCTACATTCTTGACAAAAGGTAAAGGCTGTTTCACTTGAATTTCCCTAATACACTTTACAAACTTCATGTCATGCCACATGTTATGGACCTTTTTAAAAAAAATAAATAAAAAAAATCTCACTGATTTGCAGCAAAAAGAAAGTGAGTGTTCTGTATGGGAAGTGGACGGAGGGCATGTACGCAGTGGATCCGGCAATGTTCGAGGCTCACAAGAAGAGCGATAAGGTCACAGAGGGGAAGAAAAGCAGTAAAGAGGTGTGCTCTTCTTCCCTTCTCCTTCCTTGGCTGTGTTTTAAGTGTTCGAGGCAAATTTCGAAGTGTTTAGCCTGAGCTATATTCTATACATTACGGTTTCTATAGTAACAACATACAAAGAGTGTAAGATAAATTAGAAAAAAGAGAGGCTGGTGAGGGAATGACTGTTTATAGCTGCTACAACGTAAGAGAGACAGGACTTAACTTGTTTCACTGACATTCCACAATGTTGCATATAACTAAATGAATAAAAAAAAGTGTTGCGCATTAATTAATGAAACTTGTAATTGTTGCTAAATTGTTGTGGTATAAGATGAATACAACACTTCAGTAGGTACTGTTATAGGAAAATAATCAACTTTGGAAATGGAGTGTCCTCACTTGTTCCTCACTGAACACTGACTTAAGAGCTTGTGGACGGTGGAGACAGATGTGCGAGAGAGAGAGAAACAGCATGGATCTTTCAAACCCAGAAAATAAAAGTAACAAATTTATAAACGACTAAGACACACTCTGCACGTGGCTGTCTTTCTGGTATTCAGGTTTTTAGCATCTCACTGAAACACACACAGCATATACAGAGCATTGTTTATCACACACAGGTACACACTCATTCATTCACTCCTTCTCCAAGACCCCCCCCCCCTCCCTCCCATTCAAAAGCAGTGCTAGGCCACACCCCCGAAGCCACAGAAATCTACCTTTAGAATTAAAATGGAGTGGATTAGAGGTGTTGATACAGTTTCTATCCCGGAACAGAAGATGTAAGGACTGTGATTTGGTATTATTAATTTGTCACACTGTCTCACTGCACTCCTCAGGGGTCCAGTGCTGAGTCTGAGGAAAGCCCACAGCCAGGCGGTGACTCTCTGGAGGAGATTCCAGGCAGCCAGTTACTTTGGAAAATCACACCACGACCAGCCAACTCTGCTCAGGTCTCTCAGCAGCCCAAACACACACGCACACACTCATTTGTTCATTCTTCAGGTTATTATAGTGAAGGCTCACTCAGTCTGGCAGAAAGATCCGTGTTTCTAACTCCTTTTCTGCTGCAGATGTACAGTTTCACATCATTCGCCATGCAGCTAAATGAACGGGATGAACACATCGAAGCTGTAATTCCCAAAACCGATTGCAGACTGAGACCTGACATCCGCGCCATGGAAAATGGAGACATTGGTAATGTTTGGATACACACGTGTGTATGCTTAAAATTCAGGATTTAGTATCATTATTAACACTGGAGATTTGCCACCAGTGTAACTAGATGCTTAATAAAAAAAAATTAAAAATCTATATAATTTAGTATTAAATGTTATTATTATATAGTATAATAATTTATATGATAAAATAAATCTAACAAATACTAATGTTTAATATTTTATTATTATAATGATATGATCATAACTATTATTTTTTATTATTAATAGGATTTATTAATATTATCATGGTACATTAGATAATTTTTATTATAATAATATATAATATAATAATTATAATATTATAATTATTAAAATGCTAATACTAATTATTATTATTAATAGTAAGAGTAATACTAATATTTATGAATATTATTATAGTACATTTTATTTTGTATTATATTATAATTAGTAGTTCACTTCACCTCATTTTTTTCATCCAAACATACATCCCTGATATTTGTTCAAGAGCTTAATTTTGACCTTTGACCTTCTGCCTCGTGCCCTCAGACTTGGCAAGTGAGGAAAAAAAGAGGCTGGAGGAAAAGCAGAGAGCAGCACGCAAGAGCCGAGCCAAGTCAGACGAGGACTGGAAGACAAGGTGTGTGAGATTTTTCTTCACTTGCTTTCTTTCAGTAAGCTCATGGCTTACTTGAGAATACACACTTCAGAGAAAGCTGGCAACTTTATCACGCTGTCACACGTTAGTGCAGTGTCACACACGTTACTGCAATGTCACACGTTAGACAATGCAATGTAACACACGTTAGAGCAGTGTCACACACATTAGTGCAGTGTCACACACATTAGTGCAGTGTCACACACGTTAGAGCAGTGTCACACTTGTTAGTGCAGTGTCACACACATTAGTGCAGTGTCACACACATTAGTGCAGTGTCACACTTGTTAGTGCAGTGTCACACACGTTAGTGCAATGTCACACGTTAGACAATGCAATGTCACACACGTTAGTGCAGTGTCACACACATTAGTGCAGTGTCACACACGTTAATGCAATGTCACACACATCAGTGCAATGTCACACGTTAGACAGTGCAATGTCACACACGTTAGTGCAGTGTCACACACGTTAGTGCAATGTCACAAACGTTAGTGCAGTGTCACACACGTTAGTGCAGTGTCACACACGTTAGTGCAATGTCACACACGTTAGTGCAATGTCACACACGTTAGACAGTGCAATGTCACACACATCAGTGCAATGTCACACACATCAGTGCAATGTCACACGTTAGACAGTGCAGTGTCACACACGTTAAACAGTGCAGTGTCACACACGTTAGACAGTGCAGTGTCAC
Source organism: Pangasius krempfi (assembly GCA_037576825.1). Classification (NCBI taxonomy): domain Eukaryota; kingdom Metazoa; phylum Chordata; class Actinopteri; order Siluriformes; family Pangasiidae; genus Pangasius; species Pangasius krempfi. The sequence continues at coordinate 11,944,565 of CM074984.1, read as the reverse complement.
ACACGTTAGACAGTGCAGTGTTTACACACGTTAGACAGTGCAGTGTCACACACGTTAGTGCAGTGTCACACACGTTAGTGCAATGTCACACGTTAGACACTGCAGTGTCACACACGTTAGTGCAATGTCACACGTTAGACAGTGCAATGTCACACACGTTAGTGCAATGTCACACACATATAGAAGAGTAATTGCACTTTTATTTGAGTCAAGAATTTGAGTACTCTGTATATTACACAGCTTCTGTTCAGTAACTAGATGCTTCTTTATTTCCACACTAACTGCACTAACACTACAACCCTTGTCTGTTTTTTGTACCTGCCTCCATCTGTCCGTGGCTCGGCTGTGGTGATTAGAGGCTCTGTCTCTGGCCCCAGGTTTGCCCAGCATGCTGTATGCTGATTTTTTTTTTTTTTAGTTTTGCTTGTTGATGGTTCTCATTTCTAATAAGAAGAATATGAATCAGGACATGGAAATAAGTAAGGAATAGCACACTTCATGCCATACTGTTATATGAAAATAATCCATGGCAAAGTGTGTTTTTTCTACTTATATCACAATGATTTGCCAACATTTTATAGTTTTTATTTATTAATCAATAACACATCACGCTGTCAAACTGTTACGGTTATATTTGTTGCGGAGCCTCCAAAAAAAACTGTCATTTCCTCACCAGCTACTCATTTTTCTGTCTATTTTGATATCAGTAATGCAGATTTAGCATGCTTAGAAGGTACTTTTTTCACCATTTACTTGTCATTTGGTTGTTTTGAGCTTTTTGTGAGCTTTGCCTTTTATGGAGATTTGTGGGCATGGCTAAATGTAAATCTTCTGTACCATGAACATGCTTTGCACTTTATGGGTGATTAAAATTTATCAGCATATGCACACGAGTGAAAGGAAACTTAGTGAAATTTTTGTAAATCTTGTAACTCTAGTGGGAACATTTAGTTCTGTTTGATTAAACAATTTACACCCCCTTTACTTTATTACAAGATTTATAAATGAGGCTCTGTGTGTGTGTAAATTGTGACTTGTGTCTGGTCTTTCTCGTTTTTTTCAAGCAGGTGGTTTCATCAGGGTTCAAACCCTCATACCAACTCTCCAGACTGGCTCTTCTCCACCGCTTACTGGGACCGAGATTACTCCCAAGTGCCTGATATTTACTGAGACGATCAACGATATCTTCAATCTAATTGGGCCACATGGGATATTTGTATGATAAATTTGTTTCTTAGATGGAACAGGTTTATCATACCTTTATATTAATTATTTATTTTTTTAAGAAGAAAATGTTCTTACTTAATTGTTCATGCACATAAGTTATAAGAGTGGAGTAATTTGATTCAGTAATGTAAAGTCAATCATGTGATAGGTTTCTCAAGCTGCCGTAATAAGAAAAAAAAAAAGTAATAATAATTGAAAGATTTATTTTGTGTGATTGGATTCTCATTGGTGGCATTTGTAAATTATGAAGAAGAAATGCATTTGTATGACAATTATCCCCTTTTCTAAACAATTAGAACACAAGAACACTACTAATTTTTAATTGTACTAAATGTACTAAACTTTGTATTATTTATTTCAGAGCTCTTTTTATGCTTTACTTTTTCACTAATGTACTGAATATTTTAAAATAATATTTAATGCAGATGTGCAGCTTTACACACGCTTCTTCAGCTTGGACTTTATTTTTCGTTCTCAGTAACGACGAGACAGTAACTGTTTTTATCATCTCGTGTAGTGATGTGTAGTGACTCAATATGGTGTGTGCTTGTGCGCGTGCGTGTGAGAGAGAGAGAGAGAGAGAGAGAGAGAGAGTTAATTCTATTCATGAAATCCTAATAATGTGAAATATCACTCCACCATAAGCAGATTATGTTTAACTCAGTTGGTTTAAGGTTGGTGAGGTTGTGTGGATCATTTGAAGTGCTTAACGCATTTCATTTTAACACACAGACAGTTTTAAGTTTAATGTAACTTCCTGCTCTTTATTTTCAAGTTATTCCAGAATTATGTAAATTATTATTTGGCATTCTTTTGTGTACACCACAAGGTTGTATAGCTGGATTTACTGGCCTGCTGAATAAAACCCTAAGCAGACCCAAGCAGATTTCTGTCATTAAAGTCACACCAGTGGGCGAAAAAAAATTTAAACAGCCATCCTCTGATAAAACTTCATTCATTCGTCCTCAGGAAACACAGGAAACATCCTCATCAGGATGGCAGTGGATTTGGAGTCTATCCTGGGAACACTGGGTGTGAGCTGGGAATACACACTTAATGGGATGCCAGTCCATCTCACGCCAGCAAACACACACTGTCATTCCCAGCTACTTGGCAATTTAGAGTCACCAATCCACTTATGCATGTCGATGCAAGTTGTTGGGAGGTGGGAGGAAAGCAGAGAAACCGGAGAAACTAGAAGGAACCCGCATTTAGAACATGCAAATCTCCACACAGGTCAGGGGTGTAACGCAATGACACAATCTGTATCTGTATTTGAATTGATACCACAAGTGGGCGTGGCCTAAACTGGAAGGGTTTCTTTTTATAATTAAATATGTACACTACCACTTTTTCACTTGAAGCACTGGAAAATCCCACCAGAAATGTCAGCAGTGTCAGCATGGTGTGTGAATTCTGGTTCATTTCCTCAACCTGTATATCACCACATAGATGTGCGTGGGACTGTATGTGAGCTCCACAGCCAACTGCTTTAAGACTACACAAGAAGCGTGGCTGCCCCTAAAATTGCATTAAATTGCGGCAATAAAATGTTTACAAAAGTGTCTATTATTCATCACTCTTTGTTGAAATTCAATATTTTAGCTGAATAAATTGTCAGAAAACTCACTGCAGTATCACACAGCCTGTGTGAAAATCTCCTCTGAAGCCCCTGACACAACACTGATAGAAACACAAGAGAGCTGTGCTTCTATGGCAGATTCAAATACACTGTGTAACACTGTGAGCAAAAATTAAAGCATAATTGCACAACAGACGTTTATTACATCATTTTGAGCTCTGCCTGGAAGCCATGTGACGCTGGGAGTGTGGGCGGGTGTGCTTTGTATAAAATAACGTTTATTAGACAGTGCGCTCTTCACTTGTCCCGTCTGGATGCACAGATTTTCTACTTGATGAATCAGTGTAGACCGATCTGGGCTTTATGGCAAGTGGCAAGACAGAAGTCCCTCAAGACACATGAAAGCCTGCTTGGAATTTGCAAAAAGAAAAAAAAAACCTTCAGAATATATATATATATATATATATATATATATATATACACACATATATATACACACACATATATATCATTGATGTGAAATGTTTAACATATTAACTATAAGCATTAAAATTTACTAATTAATAATTATTAAAATACCACAATAGGTACTGTTACTATTTGAAACCTTTAGTTGTTGCATGAATTCTGTGGTTTTAAAATCTGAAGTTCAGCATTAATCTGTCATATGCATGCTTCATGTCAGTTATAGTACCTGAAATAAATTGACAGGGTCATGGAGCAGACATGTGCAGAAGTGGATTTTGTAATTGAATGGTGGTACTTGACACTCGCAGGTCAGAGAGGAGTGTGTGACGTCCACAGTGGTCCTCATATCCTAAACTAAATTACATGAAGGACTTAAAATAGCCCTGGTTTGGTGTTTGCTCCATTAGGATGTGTCGGGGTGTGTAGATAAGTTCATGACCTCACCATTTTGCCTCTGACCCCTTTCTGTTCCCTATCATTAATTTTTTATTGAACTGGTGTGATTGAGCGGGTATAAAAGTAAGAAATGAGCTTGGACATGCGTTCTCACACAGCTTCAGTATTACCAGACTGAATCCAGACACGGTGATCATCGGCATCATGATCAACGAGCGTCTCCTGATTCTCACACTCACCTGCTATGTCTTTGTCTGGATCGGAAACTGTGAAGATTTAGTTGAGATCCGTTCAGTTGAAGATGACATCAAGGCGCAGGAGGAAAAAGAGCTGGTGAGGGTTTTTTAAAGGTTTAATAACAGACTACAATTACATCTAATCCCTTTCAGACAAAGCTGAGGTGTATCTGAAAGTGCAGGCTTTATAGAGACGGATTAGATTAAAAAAAAACTTAATCCTGTGTTTTTATAGATCGAAGCTCTTCAGGAGGTCCTTGAAAAACTGAGGAATAAACAAAGTCCATCCACAGAGAAGAGGTTAGGCTGGGTTCCTTCGGTGAGTGAACTGATTACTTCAAGTTTAACCTGAGAAATTTTAGACAAAGTATATATTTGTGTGTGTGTGTGTGTGTGTGTGTGTGTGTGTGTGTGTGTGTGTGTGTGTGTGTGTGTGTGTGTGTGTGTGTGTGATCAAAATCTTACTCAGTTTAAAGTGGAGTATAAAGTCAAAAAATGTACTCAAGTTCAAGTCAGTAAGTTGCTAAAACTGAAGTTGTTAGATGATTTTCCTTTTAAAGCAACTACACTGCTTGGCCTGAAAACATCATTCAACCTCTGTAAGTTTGCTGCTCACATGCATGATTGATGCTATGTTGTTTGCTATTAAATTAATCATGAGTGAAATATCATGGAAATATATAACATTTACCAATAACTCAAAATTCACTTGCTGCCTGTTAGCTACTGGAACCAGTGCTAGTCTAACCAGGCATGAGCAAAGAAAACAGGCTAAATTCGTTATGTTAGAAAATTTATCTGAACATTTTCCTCACCTTTTTCAGATTAGATGGCGTTCATGCCGTCTAGGGAGGCAAAAGAGACACCTTATTTTATACCAACATATTCACATATTTTACTGAGGTAGGGCCAGGAGCTCTCATCCCACTGCAGTCCAGTTAATTATCCATGTTCAATCGCACACAGATAGCTAGAGCACTAACTACATTGTGTGGCATGAGAAGGCCGATTTTTGCATGATTCTTGATTTTTTTCTACACTGAATAACCAGAAAAAAACTGAAATGAATGGACGTTGAAATGATAGCATGCTAAACTGAGTCCGTTCTATTCATGTATAGTGTACAGTCATTGCCTGGATGAGAGAAGAAAAGACCTTTGAGATTTTTGTAACGAGTACTTTGAAGATCTAGGCTGAATTAAAAAAAAATTGGTTTGTTTGGACATGTAATTAAGTAAGAGTACAAGTATTCAGTTTCAATTATAAAGTATAAATACCCCAAAATAATACTTAAGTACAGTTACTCATGTATATTCCACTCCTGACATACACACATGATGTTCTTGTGTGCACAGCTTTACCTTCCGCTTTAACACGACATGTACTTGCATACACTAGTTTTATCCTCCTATATACCTCTGTACTTACTCATACACACTCACACAGTTAGGTGTTATGTTCATATTATGGAAGAATGTTTTGTTTATTTTTTATGTGTATGAGAGGTAAAGTCTGTATAATGGTTAATACTGGTCAGTATTAGATGAAACAGTGTGAATCTTGTTAAGTGCTCTAAGATTTGCTCTAATTAACATTAAACATTTCAAGCAGTATTCAATATAACACAATATGATTTAGAGCTGTTTCTATATGATATGACATGTTTTATTCACTACACACACAAGCCACACCTCCATCACTGGGACTGATACACACACAGAGATACACATACAGAGGCTATGCTTCCTTCATAGGACTGACACATACACACAGAGAGGCCACGCCTCCTTCGTATGACTGACACGCACACTGAACATCTTACACATGTGTGATTTATAACGACTAACTGTTCAACCCTCAGTGTGATTAATGTTTCAGTGTGATGCAGGTGAGCAGTGTGCCATTCGTAAAGGTGCGCGTTTTGGGAAGGTGTGTACCTGTCCTGATGGAACCACATGCAGCTTCTCCATCCTGAAGTGTTTGTGAGACGATGTGGCTTTTCTCCTTCACTACACCTCCCAACTGTAAATAGTGGCATCCATAAATAAAATAAATGCATTTTATAAATATCATCTTTTTATCTGTGTTCTTATGGCGTGTCAAGAGATCTGGCCAATGGAGTCAACCTGTTTTATACGATTTTTTCATTTGGCAGACAGTTTTTTATTTGTGAAGCAGAACTCCAATCACATACATCTGACAGTAAAGGATCTCATTTTAGGACCTAACAGAGGCTCTCTGCTAGTCCTGGGATTTAAACTGACCATCTTAAACTGACCTCAAGTCACTCTGGTCTCTTCTGTGCTAGTGACCACAGTGACTTACGAAACCTACAAACAGCTGAAAGCATCTTGTGAAAAAAAGAGAGGCTGTTATAGTAAAATAATAAATGACGAGGTAGTGTGATGAAGCAGTGCTACTATTATCACCCCAAAGGTTGGATTATTTTCCTATAAAAGCATCTCCCAAAGTGTTTTATTCCACAGCAATTTGCCAATAATTACAATTTACAATTGTGCATCTACAAGCAATCATAACCTGAAAGACAAGGGACAAATGGTGGTATATGAAATGAGTAATTTTTTAAAATAAAATTTGAATTGTTATAGAATATATATGACATACACTCCACATAATCTAAGCCTGTTTAATAAATGGATTAACAATGTGCTGTTATTTAATGAAGACAAACTTATAATCATTAATGTTCATCATATGGTGAACCTTCTGTGTAAGGAGCATTTTTGGAAGGAGTCTTCATTGTCTGTGCTTTGTAATAGTCAGTAAGTTTTCTGCCATTGTAAAGTCTAACAGTGGTGGACATTGTGTAATTCAGTACTGTATTTTTTGTCTTATTAACTTCAGAATAGAGAAAAAAGAGAGGCTGGTGAGGGAACTACTGTTTATAGCTGAGAACTGGAGCTAACTTGTTTCATGGACATTTCACAAAATGAAACGTAACTAAATGGATAAAAAGTGACGCATCATTTTCTAATTCATAATGTATTGTTATCGTTGGAAAATTTTTGTGCTGTAAAAGGAATAATACACTTAAATCACTTTCCTTTGCATTAGGTTGAAGCTTGCTCCACTGCTGAGGAACACTGAAGCAGCAAGATCTTGCACTATGAGTGTGTTTAGACCTCAAAGAAGGATACGCCAATAGCACTGGAGCTGAAGACCTGAATTGTCATTTAGTGTTCTGAATAATCTGTAGAGGAGAAATCACATAACGGAGACCAGTGAGAAGAGAGTTTAAATAGTCAAGTCTGGAAATAACTAGGACTTTGAAAAGCATTTGAGCAGATTCTATACTTAGACACCACTAGATGGTGCAAGTGAATAGATGTTGAAGCTGTGTCTATCTATCTATCTATCTATCTATCTATCTATCTATCTATCTGCACTATACAGCCAAAAGTTTATGAACACCTGACCACCACAGACATGTGCTTGTTGAACATCCCATTCCAGCTTTAGTCCCCCTTTGCTGTTATAATAACCTCCACTCTTCTGGGATCCACTAGATTTCCACTAGATTTTTGAGTGTGGCTGTGGGGATTTGCCCATTCAGTCATTTGCATGTTGTATGCTGTCCTGTTAGGCATTTTTTGGCCTACGATGACCCTCACAAACTTCTCCCCTTCCTCATGGTCCACATAAGAGGGTTAGGGAATAGGGTTTTAAAAAAGCAGAGGAGTAAGTGTAATGCAGCCTGTTACCTAAAATGAGTTTGACACCCCTAGCATCACTGCAAATGAATACAAAGCTCTTCTGACTGATCACCTACGATGAAACATTTTTATCCTGATGCGTGTAGTCTCTTCTCGCGAAAATTATGTAAGCCATGATCAGTGGTGCTACGGGCTTCACACTCGCCTCAAAGATCTCATCCCAATTGAACAGTGCTATCAATCACCTTCATCAAAACACCAACTGTGGGAATATCTTTTGGAAGATCGATGTTCATCACTTCACTACAGTTTTAGAGACTTGTAGAATTGATGCCAAATTACACTGAGGCTATCATGGTGACTTGTGGTGGCCCAACACCTTACTAACACACTTCATGCTGTTTTTCTCTTACATTTGTAACACTATATAGGTGTACTCACCCTCCTTTTATGTACTTGTGCAGCTGAGTACCATATTGCTACTTATGGAACATATACAGTAGTGCACTGATTGCAGTACAGATACCATTATTACAAATCCTGTGTAGTACTCTCGCTTAGGTAATAGAGAGTGGGGCTGAATCCCAAATTACTTCTTATTAGATTAGATTAGATTCAACTTTATTGTCATTGTTCATGTACTAAGCCAATGAAATGCAGTATTAGACATATAGTGCACTATGAAGACTATAGAAATCATTATTTTAAGCACTATATATTACACTATTACACTAAGTCCCAAATGACTCCAGTTTTTTTAATTATTTAGAAAATACTTAGCTGAATTACAAATGACTCCTTATCAGATGTGTAGTGCACTACATAGGGTGTAAAAAACCACAGTTTCTCACAACATCATAATGTGACCATGATGATGCAGTGCTGAAAGAGCAAATGTTGTGTCAGAAAAGAGGAACAGATGTCCACTGACTGGTGTAACACTACGCCAGTAGATAAACTACCTCTAATTTTGCAAAGAATAAAACACTCCATTTCCTGCTGTTATAGGAAAATAATCGACGACAAGTTGGTGTGATGAAGCAGTGTTACTATTACACTACTACTACTATTACAATTTTCAATTAAATAAAGAATGGCACGTCATATTTTTATACATTTATAGTTACGTTTAATGCTCTGGGAGACAAATGAGTTCCTGTACTCACTTATGTTATGGCAGCTATAAACAGTTATGCTTCTGACCAATCAGAATCCACAAATCAATAGTGCTGTAGTATAATAAATAAGTAATCAAGCATTCGAACATTTGGACCATTTTGGACCAAAGGAAAAAATAAAAAAAGCTAAAGGATAAATATAAAATGTACATAAATAATAAACTGTAATAGACTTTAATGTTGTTATTCCTTAATAAATTTATTGTTATTTAGAATAACTATTATAATATTAAAAGTGTAGTGATAAATAAAAAGTCACAATAAAAGTGCGTGTGTGTGTGTTAAAAGAAATGCTTGCTAGACATTGTATACTTTTTTATGTAGTAAGAAATTTGGGCCTACAATCAGGAATGACAGTATAATTACAGGTAGAAAAATAAATAAATAAATAAGTAAAAACTAAGCATACTAATTCACCAGGGGGGGGGGGGGGGGGGGGGGGGGGGGGGGGTTATTAAAAAAAAAATAAAAAAAAAAAAAAAAATAAGTTATGTGTGTGTGTGTGTGGGTGGTTTGGTGTGGGGGTGGTGTTGTTTTTTTGTT
>CM074984.1:11918095-11929325 GCA_037576825.1 Pangasius krempfi | reverse complement strand
ACACAGTAACATCAAATTGTTTACACAGTAACATCAAATTGTCTACGCAGTTACGTCATATTGTTCACACAGTAACATCAAATTGTTCACACAGTAACATCAGATTGTTCACACAGTAACATCAAATTGTCTACGCAGTTACGTCATATTGATTACACAGTAACATCAAATTGTCTACGCAGTTACGTCATATTGTTTACACAGTAACATCAAATTGTTTACACAGTAACATCAAATTGTTTACACAGTAACATCAAATTGTCTACGCAGTTACGTCATATTGTTCACACAGTAACATCAAATTGTTCACACAGTTACGTCATATTGTTTACGTGGTTACTTCAAATTTTTTATGCAGTTATGCCAGGGTTTATGCAGTAACTTCATGTTTTTTTTTATACAATTACATCATATTGTTTACATCATAACTTCACGTTATTTTATGCAATTACATCATATTGTTTACGCAGTAACATCACATTGTTTTTGGAGTGGTCACATTTTACATCAGTACTTTAATTGAGCAATTTCAGCGTATTGTTTATGCAATTATGGCGTATTGCTTACACAATAATGTCATTTTATTTTCACAGTTACATCACATTTTTCCACAATTACGCCGTATTGTCGGTGGAAGTCAGGCAATCTTCATCTCCGTATCAAGCATGCGGAGGCGTTAAGAGTTGTAGCGTGCAGGCGATTCGACTTCCTCATTGTGTTTCTTTTATCAGCTCAAAGTCCAGCAGCATGTAAAGAGGAAGCAGCGAGTGTGTGTTAGCATGAGTGTGTATCACAGCCCAGTCATGTCCTCAGATTGCTTTATGTCGTCTCTCTCGTTCCCATTCCTTCCTCCATCCTCTGATTCTTAGTCTTTATCTCTCAAGACTTCTGTGACTGACAGTAAAGACACACATCCTCTTTATTTGATTTTTTTTTAACACACTGACCACCATTTCCTCCTTTTTCAGGTCAGATGACTTTGGTGCACAGATCACAAACAGAAATGGCACATGATGGCAAGTGCACAGCAGGACTTCAAGTTTATATAAAAAAAAAAAAGAAAATCCTTTCCTGAAAGAAAATTATAGGAAGCCTCTGTTCAGCATGGCTGGCTCTTTAAAAGCCATCTGAGGTTTTGAGCAGCATGCTTGAGAAAAAGGATGACAGTGAACGGGCTGGGCTGCTAGCTCTGTTCGCTCAGCTGTGGGTTTGCATTGTGAAAACGGATGCTAATGCGCACTGGCGTCTCATTTGTGCATGAATGTCTGCACCCAGGTTAAAATTCTTTCTCTGGTTTCAGCAGCGGTTGTTGTTGGTGTTTAATTTAATCCTTTCGCTTCTCTGCCCTCATTCTCCATGGAATGATCTTTTTTTTCCTTCTTCTTACTGATTCTGTTTATTTTCCTACTTTTTCTTGTTTCCTGTTTGGTTCCGCTGTGGTTTTTGGAATGATACAGGTTCTCTTACAGCATCAATGGTTTGAAGGTCAGCCTGTTCTGTTCATATAATTATGGTAAAAATATTTCTTTTTCTTTTATGTGTCTTTGAGCAAAACTGTCCTAGTAAAGGCGGTGTGACCTCTGTGCTTCAGTTCCAGTGAACGAGACATGGCTTCTGTACTTCAGTCCCAGTGAAGTGGGTGTGGCTTCAGTTCTTCAGTTCAAATGAAAGGGGTGTGGCCTCTGTATCTGTCATTCCTAGTGATGCAGGCATGGCCACTGTGTCATCCCTAGTGAAGCAGGCGCGATGTCTGTGCTGGTCAGTTCTAGTTGAGGAGGCGTATCCTCTATAGCTGTGCTTCCTAATGAAGGAGGCATGCCCTCTGTCTTTCATTCCTAATGAAGGAGGCGTGGTCTCTACCTGTCAATCGTAATGAAAGGAGGTATGCCATCTGTGCTTGTCAGTCAGAGTGACAAAGGTGTGGCTTCTGTGCCTGTCGGTCCTAATAAAGGAGATCTAGCTGTTCTTTAGCTGAAAGAGGTGTGGGTTGTCTTTCATTCCCAATAAAGGAGGAGTGGTCTGTATGCTTCAGTCCCATAGAAGAATCCATGGCCTCTCTGCCTGTCAAAATTAGGGAGCAGAGGTGTGGAGCTGTCAGTTCCAGTGAAGGAGGTGTGTTCTTTGTGCCTGTCAGTCGTAATTAAGGAGGCATGTCCAGTGCCAGTCAGAGTGAAGGAGACATGGCCTATATGCCTATCAGTCCCAATGAAGGAGGCGTGGACTCTGTACCAATCATTCCCAGAAGAGGAGATGTGGCCTCGGTGCCTGCCAATCCTAATAAAAGAGGTGTGGTCTTAACCGAAACAGTATTGAAATTAAACAGTCAAGAGCCATTACCTTGATGAAAAAGCTCTAAAAACAAACAAACAAAAAAAAAAAAACAACTACAACTAAAAATTCGATTAATTGTGAAGCTCATGTTTGTGTAATACTTAATACATCCTACATCATCATCATGACCATTGCTACAGAAAATCCATCTTTCAGATTAGCTAGTAGGTTTAGTTCTCTATAGTATAATATGTATAAATACATAGTATATGATGTGTGGGGACGTCTCTCCCATTTGTTGTGGATACTATTTACACATTTTAGAAAAAAATGCTGGTTTGTAGATGTGGTGTAAATAAAATAACTATAGTAATGTGTTGTGGTGTTCTTCCGTCCTGCCTCATGATGTGACATTTTCCAATATTGCGACACATTTGTTTTACAGTACAGTAAAATTTGATAAAAGTTCAGCTTTTTTCAGTTCAGAACTTTTCTGTGGTGAACCTGTTTTGAATGTACGACTGATTATTTGCAGTAATCCAGAAAGATGGCATCGAAGTATATTCTGCAGGTTTGCTTTCATTTAGCTTTGGAACAAAACAAGTCATTTTTGTCTTTTGGGGACATGTTTTGTTTGTTTTCTCCAGAGTTGCTTTTTAATTGCTGGTTGTCCAGCTGCAGCCCGGCGGTCGAGTGTGTGTCCAGACACACAGTCAGGTTCAGACTGACTTTTTTTTTTGTAAGGCAAACTTTACTTCTGTGCATTGCTGTGGTGGAAAATCAACAGAAGACCTCGGGTTGTTACCTATCAGCTCTGAGCCAGCAAGTGACCTCATCAGGAAGTGAATAAATAGAAAAATCTGTCACAGATTTGTGACAGTGTGTTTGCCAGACACTTCCTTGCTGAATACTTTCATTCGATCTCGGGTGACTTTTAAATCATCTGCCCTGTCCTTTTTTTTTTTTTCAAAACTGAGGTCATGTCTGTGTTTGTCCCATGTAGACTGAAGATTTTCCACAAACGGTATTGAAACTGGATTTAAATGTGGGCTAGAGCATGTGTGCTTCCTATGTCTGTGGGGTTTAACTCACATTGCCTTCCAGTAACTCGGTACAGTAAACTTCTATAGCACATTGCTATTGCTTTCTGGATGTCTTGATTTAATTTTCTATAGCAGCAGCTCTGACATTAATGCAGCTGGTAATGTGCTTGTTTTAATATGTTAGCGTTTCTATAGTAACAGCTCATTTACAGGGAAGTGTACAGCGGATGCTTCACATACACGTTTTAAAACATGTGTAATCCTCGATATGGTGAAGTTTTCTGTAAGGAGACGTTTATGTAACGTTTATGGAAGGAGTCTCCAGTGTCGGCGCTTTGTAACAGTCAGAGGTATGAGGAGGTTATGCGTTGCGGTTTCTCGTTAACATGCCAAGCTGGGTTTTTGCCTGTTGTGTTTATAGGTGCTGTAACCCAAGTGAGAACAGAAACTAACTTGTTTCATCAATGTTGATTGTAACAATTAATGGATAAAAAGTATGATATGGTGTTGTTTAATAAATATAAAATTGTAATCGTTGGCAAACGGCTGTGGTGTTAGAGGAATAAAACACTTCAGAAAGTGCCGTTATAGGAAATGAATCAGCTTTGGAGTGGTAATGGTAACGTTGCATCATCACACCACACTGACGTTGATTTTTCTTTATTTACATTTACGGCATTTGGCAGACGCACTTATCCAGAGTGACTTAGTTGAGGGTTAAGGGCCTTGCTCAAAGGCCCAGCAGTGGCAGCTTGGGATTTGAACTCACAACCTTCCGATCAGGAGGCCAACGTCTTAACCACTGAGCTACCACTTCCTTTATTCTTATTTTTCTTATCTACCTATCTAGCACATGCACGTCTAGTTTGGTGCGATAAATGATTGTTCTGTAATAAAACAACACATTTTTGTAATCAAAATTTATACAAGTTTTTCTGTCTTTGAAAAATATAATAAACTTTTAACCCCTTCGACTCCCAGGATTCTTTATTGGGTCAATATCACAATTTCATATTGATATCATGATCAGTTCTTTCTGAGATTTCACAGGTATTGTAATCTCTTTTTGTAAATATTAGATACATTTTTTTTCTGCTTATTTAATATTAGTATTTATTAGAATTATTCGATTTCTTTTTTTTTCTTTTCAGTTTTAAGTAATCTCTCTTTGTGGCATTGAGTTTTTCTTTCTTCAGTTTGTTCATGTGAACTTCATGTATCATGATATGATTTCTGTCGTAACTGCTAATCGAAAACCTCCTGGTTAAATTTTACTATAGTTTCTTGAATGTGTTCGGATTGATAAGTGAATCATAAACTGAGATTTTTACAGATCATATATGGTGAAAGCAGAATGCATTGCCTGATCATATTATGGTTTCTTTGAGGATATTGTTGGCTCATTTAGCTTTGCTGTGCTTTAGTACCACCATCAAATGTGTTTGATTTGTTTTTCTGAGGTGCACATATTTAAACATAAATGTTTGAAATTGAATATTAGTCTTTTCCCCCCACAGTGAACAGCTTCCCAGTCATACACAAAGCAGTTTAAGAGCGGAGCAGTGGTTATAATGGCAGGCTTTGTGCTTTGAGTCCCCCTGGTTAACTCATCTGTACAGCTTCTGTTTTATTGAGAGGAGAAATGTTTACTGTGGACGATAAAAACTCTGTGATACGGCCGTGTGCTCCACCCGCTACGCTTCCATTGTAATTACTCTGCACTCTGAGGTCACATTGACAATTATATTTCATTATCGCATGCTGAGAGCCAAAGGCCATGGTCTAGCAGGATATAGAAACATCCAAAACACGAGCCCACAGTGTCCCGGAGCTATTTTTACCCAGCTGAAAGATGAGCAAATTGTACCTTTTCCTCTTCTGAGAGAGAAAAAAAAACCAACCATGAGAGCTGCAAGATTTTTAATATTGGTGGATATATATATTTTTTTTAATAATAGTATCACATTCATCAATGTGTTCGATTTCATTTATTTTCTCTCTTTCTTGCTTTTTCTCTCGGTTCTTCTATTGAATCCTGTGTTATAGGAGACGCACTGATCCACTGACAGAAATATTCATGTTCCATAAATAACCGTAGTATATCCAATAGCTAAGTGTATTAAATAAGGAGTAAAACACTGATGATACATCCCATCCGCTACTAAATATTCGAGAAGCTTTTCCAAATCATCCATCATTTTGTAATTACTATTTCAGTAAATAAGCCTCGGGATGTGCACATAAAGATGAGCAAACACAGTGCTGGTAGACTTCTCTCTGCCAACGCAAGAGCCAAAAATTTGCTGAAAATTAGAGATGGCTGTTGGACAGGACTGAAATAATCATCCCACCCTTGAGTTTGTCCAAAAAATATAAATAAATAAATAAACCCAGGAGATATTTTGGGAATTTCTTCACAGAAACACTGCAGATCTGGTGAAAATAAAATTACCTATTAGTAGCTGGGAAGATTTGTACTCCAGTACCCTGTGGCCAAATCTTCACCCTTAATATAAGGCACATGAAGTCTGTAGCAGCCGTTCTTTTGCTCTGTTTGGGCCACGCCCGGCTCTATATTTGCTCTTTCTGCATGTGAAGGCTGCTGTGTCTGTGGGAAAATGAACTCTGAACTCTGAGCATGCTTAATGCGCTCTAACAGACCTGTCTCTGTCTCTCTCGTTTCTCTCTTCTTCATGCAGGTATTCGCTCCTGGGACATTGACCTGTCCTCCTGTAATTTGGATGAGCAGCTCAAGCTCTTCGTCTCCAGACACTCTGCTTTCTTCTCTGAGGAGCTCAAAGGTACAAGCTAAACTGTGTGACCTGAGAACCTTTACTTATTTCCATGTAGGAGTCCGTCTGCTACAAGTCATTACTTAAAAATACACCGTAAAGTCATCATCAAGAGTCACTAAGAGTCATCTATTCCCCCCCTTATGAGCAAATTGTCATATGAATCTGAACGTGATAAATGTGTATGTGTTTTGAATGCTCCAATATTATTATCTGACACCCTGGAAGCCCCGCCCCCTTCCCTTCATTTTACATTAGTAGCGTTTTGCCCAATGCTCTCTTCCTGTCTTGACTCGATTTTCTCACTTTGGATGATGCATTCACACAGCCTCCTTGTTTTCTTTGGCAGTAAATGGAGAATGTTTTGAGTTTCACATGAATGTGAGATCAAATCTATCGATGTATGTTTGATTTAGCTAACATTAGGCAAGTATGTGATCAACATAAGTTAACTAGTTTTTTTTGGGGATGCCACTGAAAAACATTCGGCCTAAAGTGGTCAAAACTGGCACATGAGAGAAAAAAACAGAAATTTTAACAGAAAAGGATTAAAGAAGGCAGATGTGTTCAATCTAACACTTACAAAAAATATTTGTTAATGGTAATGATCATTAGAAGGTGATTTAAACTCTCTCGTTCGCCTGCGCTAGTCAATGCAGATGCATTTAAACAGCACGGCAGTAACCTGAGTGTGTATATGCTCGGGGTTTTACCGAAACCACCAGGCATTTAGGGGGAAAAACCACCAGGCAGTAGTTAAGATGTAGACACTAGAAAAGTTTACGTACATGCTTTCTTATTAATTTCTGTATGCAGCATCTTACAGAAATAAAAAAAATATATATATTTTTTATATATATCATATATATATAATTTTATATATATATTTATATATATCATTTTATTTTGTGTTTAAATGCATTCATATAAGAAACCTGGGTTGCTCGTGTTGTCACAATGACAACTCCGCCCTTGTTTTTCACTCTGAAAGCTCAATCTGGAACGAACCATTTCTTGACCACCAAATTCAAGACCAAGAGCAAAAAATGGACTTGTGTCCTTGGCTTGAATGTACATGGCAAGTAGCCTTGCGAGAATGAACTTGCAATGACTCGAGTGTTTCTCAAGTTTCTGCAGCAGTTTCACAAGCTATGGCAGTCTTGGGAACTATGCTTCAACTTTTTTTTTTTTTTTTCTTTTTCTTTTTTTTTTTTTCCCCCCACAGGCCTGTGCTGGGGAAAAAAGCTGAGGTGAACAAGTCAACATTCTGAATCAATTACAACCCCTAGCACCATTAGCCAATGCCAATTTAGTGCTAGTTACCAAAGAAGGGTCGTATATTTAACAGGAGCCTCCTCTTTATTGTGTTGTTTGTCAAATATGCAAAGATTTGAACATTATATTACACATATCTTGCTTCATCACACGTCAGAATGTGCACCGTTTAATTAAAATAAGAGTTCAAAAACTTATTTATGTGTCCCTTAGTCCATTCCCAGCACTTAAATGTTGCTGGTGTGCAACCAGGAAGTGGTGTTGAGAAGCTTGGAGGAGGAATCATTTTGTTGCCATGGCAAACCAAGCAGCTAAGGTTATTAACATAGCCATCAT
Organism: Pangasius krempfi; assembly: GCA_037576825.1. NCBI lineage: Eukaryota > Metazoa > Chordata > Actinopteri > Siluriformes > Pangasiidae > Pangasius > Pangasius krempfi. The sequence goes on along the minus strand of CM074984.1, from coordinate 11,921,608 downwards.
TAAAATAAGCTGAATAGTATTATTGAAAATGACAGTTTTATTGGTGTGATGCTAGCGAAACGTTGTGTCTTTGCTCTTTAATTGCTGTCACTGTTGCTTTTGTGTTTTGAAGAATTTGACATTAGATGTTAAAATGGTTCTCAGAGCCAGAAATAAAATTTGCACAGGCCTCTGTGTTATTTTAACACCCACAGTTGATGATGTCATGGTTAGCCTTTAGACAGCAGGAAATGTGGGCTGCTTCTTAAAAGAGTGTTGCTGGTTCCTTGATGCAACACTGCGCTCGTTTTAGAGGAAAAGTGCCAAGACGATAACAGGAACTGGATTCACTTGTGTTGATTGTGTTGAGTCATGTTTCAGAATATAAGGATTCATCATGGCTTATTCCCATTTTGTTAGTGTGAAATGGGGATGGGCATCACATCAAAAGCACATCACAACACTGGATGACATTTCTATGATACGCTGTGTATCACGATATACAACCTGCCAGCAAAACAGTAGTGTTGGATTAATAATAATAATGATGATGATGATGATGATGATGATAATGATAATAATAATAATAATAATAATGACGATGATAATGATAATAATAATAATAATAATAATAATAATAATAATAAAAACCTGTGGAAGATTGTGTTAAATATTTTTTTTTATTCCCACAAAAATAAAATTGCAGAAAAGGAGGGAAAATCTATACAAACTGCTGATGTTTTTCAATTCTTTAGGATTTAGTACAAAATTGTAACATCAACCAACTGCTTCCAATCAGAGTTTGTAATTTTATATTTTTTCTCTCTTTTTTTTAAAAATTTTTTTTAAAAAGATACTGTGTTCTCAGAAATGTACATTATGACACAATTTATGACGCTATTTATATTATATTGTCCTACGTCCAACCCTAGAGGGAAAATAGGTGAAGTGAATGGGAAAGGTTGGTATGAGACACGGTTTGGAAGACTGGAATGGAATTGGAGAAGAGAACGGAAGTGAAGATATGAGCAGCTGATGGTGCAGCTGTCCTTCCCCACCTTTAAATCACCACCTAATGCTGGATTGTGAACACATGGCACACGACTCAAATTCTCCACCATGGCGAGATGACAGAGTTTATCAGCCACTACAGCTGCTACAGGAAAGAGGATGTTAGAGAATACAAAGAATACAATTAAATTACGCATTCTACAGGAAACGGAAGACAAAGAGGAGAAAGACAACATCCACTGAAACATTCACACTGTTCACCTGGTATTAACATCCGATCACAAGTGGACGGCCGAAACGCAAAGCCATTTACACCTGGCATTTTCAATACGTTTCCAGTGGCCACTTGTGATTCGATTTCATACCTTGTTTCCCCTGGAGGAAGAGTGACACGCACATTTTTTATGTCAGTCTTCTGCTGCATTTTTATTCAGGCAGAAATGTGCTGCGAATCCTGTCTCGTGTACCTGTAGGAGCTGTTTCAAACAGTTCGATGGCAATGGCGCAGTTGATTGCTGTCCAGGACGCATGGAGATGCTTTTGTGTTCACACTGCGAATGCTGCGTGGTCATATGCATTCCGGACCACCTCCGAAGGTGGTTTATGTGATCGGATCACTACACTTCTCCGAGACACATCGCACCTTGTTCACACCTGTACTCAGTGCTTTCCACTTAAAATTAGATCAACAGGTGTGAATGGGGCCTCAGTGTGTGGCAATATTCACATGTGCAAAAAAAAAAAAAACACAACCAAAAACAGTATCCCTCATGGAGGCGGAACTGTTCATGTTCACGTCATCTTCTATCAGGTGTGAAATGGACATCAAATGTACGGAGTTGTTCAGAGACTTCGGACAAGCACAGAACATTTTGCAGAGGGTATTTGCTCGTCAAAGTGATGTGTACTCAAGCTATACGTATCATATTTCCTGTTTAGGAATAAACTTTGGGGTGTGCTGTTATAGGAAAATAATCAATAATCCATATAAGTGAAGTCTTCTACTTATTAAAAAAATGACCTGTCGTACTCGTGGAACGTCCACAAGGAGTTAGTTGGCATTCTCATGTACGTTATCTTGTTTTTCTCTCCCTTGAAGTTGAAGATAAAACAAAAAAATGCAGCTTTTGAAAAGTCCTGAATATGTCAGCTTTTACCTCTGGCTGTTACAAAGAGCTAACACTGGAGACTCCTTCCATAAATGTCACCATGTCAACATTTACATTTATGGCATTTGGCAGACGGCCTTATCCAGAGCGACAGTGGTGCTGGGATTTGAACTCACAACCTTCCGATCAGGAGGCCAACGTCTTAACCACTTACATCCGTTTTAATTCATTTATGTGGAGCCTTTGCCGTACAAGTCTTTGTGAACAAACTGTTAGTATAGAAACATATTAGAATGAGAGCATTAAAATTAAGCAACACCTTCTGACCAATCAGATTGCAGGAACAAACAAACAACAAAAAACAAGCATAATTTTTTTGCATTTTCATAGTCAGCCAAGCTGCAGGGAAATGCTGCTCTCCTATCACCTGATTGTGAAATGTAGCGATGCTTCGTCACACAAATATCAACACAGACACTGTGAGTAACCTTCACTGTGTGTGTGTGTGTGTGTGTGTGTGTGTGTGTGTGTGTGTGTGTGTGTGTGTGTGTGTGTGTGTGTGTGTGTGTTTCAGGGACAAGAGTCATATGACTTGCATTTCAAGCACAGAACAGGGTTCTTTTAGCTAACAGCTGTTGACCTTTTACCAATAATAAGATCAGCTGACAGGATTCCCGTCTGTAGCTAGATACACCAATTAGTGTTGGGCTGTGTCTCAAATTGTGCATTACCAGGAGTGGAAAAATGATAGTCTTTAGCTAGCCCACAGGGTCACCTAACTGAAATCTAACTGATCAGGCTGAAAAATCATAGTTAACATAATGTAACCTGGATGTTTGTAGAATATAAAAATCCAAAATGGAGATGACAGATCGTCAGATGGTACAGTCCGTCATTTTAAAACACAAAGTGGCTGCTTTATACTTTTTTGCATGTAGAGAATTTTACTCGTTCAGAGATAGTTTTCTGGGCAAGAAACATGCAACTAGCCAGCCAGCTACCTCACAAGCTAATGTTAGAGATCAAAAGAGTGAATGGTTTATATACATAATGGAGCTAGTTGGCAAGTTTAACTTGGTTAGCTTTATACTTTAGTCCGACACTGCTAATAAACAAACTGAGCTAGCCGTGGGTTGTCACTAGCTAAAGAATGAATATTGTCACACATTTTATTACGCTTCACGTTGCTGGCCAATCTGTATCACACGTGCGTCTTTTCACGACAACGCCTTTTTTTATTTTTCATTTTTAAAAATAAAATTTTTAAAAATCCAGTCCCTGGATGTGTGTGTGGAGTTGGGTTTGTAATGAGCAGTTTGTGTGTGTGTCTGTATGTGTCTGTATGTGTGTGTGTGTGTGTGTGTGTGTGTGTGTGTGTGTGTGTGTGTGTGTGTGTGTGTGTGTGTGTGTGTGT
>CM074984.1:11877520-11900352 GCA_037576825.1 Pangasius krempfi | reverse complement strand
CTGCCACTGGTGGGCCCTTGAGCAAGGCCCTTAACCCTCAACTGCTCAGTTGTATAAATAAGATAAAATGTAAGTCGTTCTGGATAAGGGTGTCTGTCTGTGTGTGTCAGTGAAGGAGGGGTGGCCTGTGTGTGTGTCAGTGAAGGAGGGGTGGCCTGTGTGTGTGTCGGTGAAGGCGGGGTGGCCTGTGTGTGTGTCAGCCCCAGGATAGGATAGGCTGGCTGGCTGAGACTCCTGATGAAGGAAGCCTACGTGTCTGTCACAGTGAAGGATGCATGCGTGGAACTGCATACTGCAGTTGAAGAAGGAGGAGTGGCCTCTGCGTTAGCCTCGATAAACGAGGCATGAGGTCAATAAAGAAGGTGTGGCCTGTTTTCCCAATATAGTTCTAAATGATACTGTATTAAATTGAATATTTTGAATGCTTTAAATACTTCCCCTGAACATCAGATTCCTCAGACAGTTGTAAAGTGGTTTTAAGAAAAAATATTTATTAAATCAAAGGCTGTAAGTACAGTACATCACTGTCATAGATGAAGATTCTCATGTAGGCTTTATATACAACTTATATACAATCACAACAGCACACACTGATTTAAAACTCATGACCCATCAGTGGATTAGACATGTGCCAATATTAATCTTTCATACTGCTGTTTTGTCTTCCATGTCTCCTCCACACAATAGCACTATATGACAGGAGATGTTCCTTCAAAATGGCTGCTTAAAAGGACTGTAAGGGGAAAAAAAACATTTTCTAGACAGCCTGTGTAGATTAATGAAAAGTGTCAACAATAGCACTAAATATGATTATCGGCACATGCCTTATGGAAATGCATTATGCCAACATGTTTAATTCTTATTGCGATCTGGATGGTCTTTCATCCGCCCATTCGTTCACAACATAGCAGTTATGTTCATGTTCTCACACTTATTTTTAGCACCATAGATATTTCAGCACCTGTAAACGTTTTCCATTCAAACAAAACAAAAACATTCGTGTGTACACAACCACTCAGCTGCAAACCAATCCATCAATGGTTAAAAAACAGTGTTTAATAAATAATCTGAGAAGCATAATGCACTTAACACATGACAGAGATGTGCAGAAGCTCCTGAGGGTTGGTGCTCCTTACATTAGTAGGGGGAAAAAACAAAGAAGGATATCATCCAGGGAAATACGCTGACGGAGCTGCGGGTTTTGCACCAGCCACGTTCAAGGAAGGTTTAGTGATTTCTGCAAGCAGACACAGAGCAGGTCAGGCATTTACAGTTTGCTTATTCACTTAAAAAGCAGTGTTAAGTTTTTGTCTGATATTTTCTGCACCTTTGTTCAGGTGCATGCTGGGTACCAGGCCACGCAGAGGGATGCTCTCATCTCGTCTCTCAAAGTATTTTGAGTCCAACCCCAGCGGCTCCCCGCTATCAGACAGTGAAAAATAGCATTACAGCATGTGCAGTCTGCTTCCACTGTAATGTCTGGCCATATTTCATCAAACACTAATGCTGGGTCTGTATTCTCAGCCTATCACGTCATCTCTGTGCACTGCAGTTTATATTCATCATGCCACAGATGATGGGTTTTTCCCCAACATTTCAAAATGTGACATTTCAATTTCTGTATGTGTTGCATTTATATAAAAACTCCAGAGACCTTTCCCTTAGTCACTTAATAAATCCAAGACAACATAAACCAAATTCCATGCAGGCTAACAACTGCTGCTAAGAACTGGATTAACTTAGCCAGACTGTGTTATCTGGGATAACTATATCCAGTGATGTACCGACACACGAAACTGTGATCAGCCAGCCAATGATTGGCTAATGCGAATGGTACAGAGATCTGGAGAGGACATTCAAGGTGTTTTTATCCAGTATAGAAAGATGTACACACAAGGTAGTCAAGGTATTTACAGGATACTTTAAATACGAGTCGGGTTTATGTTGAGTAAACCTCTTCTGCACGTCTGAGTTTATGGAATTCTATCAACAGCTATGAAGTACAGACCAATCCAGAATTATACTCAATCAACAAACCGAAGTTCAGGTTCTGGTGAATCGGGTTTAACTCCACATTGATGAGTGAGGAAGAAAAAGCAGGGGGTTTTGTTTGGTAGTGAACACGTGGGAAACTAATACACGACTCACTTCTCCTTATTGGAGAAAGACTGTGGTGCTGTTGGGTTTCCATTCCCTTCCACCGGAGACATGTTGGCTTTGGCACTCATCGGGTTAAACTGGACCTGTCAGTGAGTACCGAACACAAATGCATCAGTTTATACCACAGCTCTGAAGGTGTTGATTCATTTTCTAGAACAGCAGCACTGACAGTAGTGCAGCTGCAAACTATAGGTTTATATTAATGCTCTTGTTCTAATAGGTAATCGTTTCTATCGGAATCGCTCATTTACAGGGACTTGCAGGGCAGACGCTCCACATAAACAGATCAAAAACCCTATGAAATGGTTGACATGGGGAGGAGTTTACACTTTGCGGTTTCTCTGCAATATGACAAGCTATGTTTCTGTCATTAAGTTAAAAAGCGGGATTGAGGGAATATCTATTTATACCTGCTATAATGTACATCACACAAGTTATAGCAGGTATAAAGTCATTCTCTCACCAGCTTCTTCTTTTTTTTTTTGCTTTTTTCAGGATCTAACTTGTCTCACAGATGTTCCACAGCATTAAATGTAACTAGAAAAGGATAAAAAAAATTATGAAAGTTATTCTTTAATAAAATAGAAAATTGTAAATCACTTATAAATTACTGCGGTCTAAGATGGATAAAACACTTATCTATAGGATGTTATAGGAAAATAATCTTTATAAACTTCATACCACAATGTGACTGACTATTTTTCAATAACAGCATGACACGGAGTGTGTTATTCCTTGCAGTATTTATTGCATAGTGACCTATGACTAAAGTGTATGCAAACTACAAAGTAAGTGCGTGCCAATCATTGGCGGATAAAAGAAAGAGTGTGAAAACAGATGGAAGGATAGAAAAGAAAAAGGAGCCTGCCTTTGGTCCTGGGTTGGGATTGTGTAAAGTGAGGATAGAACGCGGTCCAGCGCTCACACATGACAGAGGGAACGAGTGCTTGGAGTTTAACGTGGAGGTTACAGGATACGGCTGGCCCAGGGAGGGGAAAGTCTTACTATCAAGCTAGAGAAAGAAGAAAAGGATGTATCAGGTAGCACACACACACAGGCAAATCTAATAAAGTCCCATTGGCTAAACACAGCCACATTTATGATAAACTGATTAATGAGATGAACAGAAATCAGCGAGAGTGTGTGTGTGCGAGTGTGTGTGCTACCATGTTGTGAGAAGCAGGTGCAAGTCTCAGTCCAGCACCAGGCTGCGGGGTCTCGAACACACCAGCAGTGTCCTGCTTCCTAGACAGCTGGTTTTCATTCAGCTGCTTATTCAGCCACGTTATCACTGCAGACCAACAGGAAAAATCAATAAATAAATAAATAAATAAATTTGATAAAAATAGTTCAACAGATCAAATGTTATGAAGCACGCCATGGCACGCACTACGACACGTCACACCACGATTAGTGCATTTCAAGCCCTGATTCGTTTAATTCCAGTGAGTCAATTTCAAAATAAAGTCCAATAACCACTAACTGAAAAGTCATTTTTATTCATAAACTTCATTCATAAATTCATTCTGCTTACAGTGTTTGCAATAGGCGAATCATCTGTGTGGAATCGACGCCAGAGACTTAGGGTTGACTCTTAGTTTTCTTAGCATCAAGAAACACTACATTTAATTTTCTTGATGTACACAAGAAATATTTTAAATATATGTTCAAGAGATCGATCTTGATTTCAGTTCCCAAAGGTGCTGGGAGTCGATCCTGAAAAAGAGTTGATTAGGCACTGAAAACTAAGATTTGAATTCGATTACATACTGAAAACTACTTGCATCGTGCAAACGCTGAAATTGGTGATTGGTCGATTGGTCACTCTGATGTATAGCTGCAAAAAGTATGCAGAACCAGTAAAAATTTTAAAATGTGCCGAATACCGTGACCTTGTGTTAGTGTCAGTATAAATGTTTGATAATATTTTCATGCCAATGTTGTAGTGACCTGTTTTTAATCAAGTCTAGTTAAGAGTTCTGTAGTAGGGTTAGCTGACTGAAATGCTGGAAAAAATATTTTAAATAAACTAAACAATTTACTTAAAATACAAACAAAAAAAAACCAACAATAGATTAATTGATTATCAAAAATTATCAAGCAAAGAGCAAAGCCAGTACACCATACATACCGTTTTCATTAGTTTTCAGCACCTCTCTGCTCTCATCCAGTTTTTGAACTGTGGCATCCAACTGCTCCTTTAACTTCGAGACCTACAAGAACAGAGTGGCATAAAGCAGTCAGTTTTATAGTTCCGAAATCAAATGCGCTAATGAAATCCCACAATGCACTGCAATAGGGATTTTTTTTTTCCAGATTGTGTATCCTAGTGTTGCAGAATCTCCTCTAGGGTACAAAGTAAGTGTATCATTAATGTAAAAAAATTGTAGTTATAGTACAAAACGGCATGATTCTCACTCAGATGGAATAACCTATATTTATTAAATCCCCACATCACTGTAGCAGAGCATGAGAGCTCAAAGTTTCGAGTTTGTGAATGACTGAATTACTGCACATTTGTACTGCAGATGCTTAAATCCTGAGCAAAAATAAATGCTATTTAATATAAAACATTAAACATACATTGCTAGATTTTTGTGAAGTCGAAACATTCTCCATTCACTGTGACAGAAAGTGGAAAATCAAGTAAAGACGAAAGCACTGGCTAAAACATTAGTAATGTGAGGGGGGGGGGGGGACGCGGAGGGGCTTCCATGGGGTCAGTGAATACTGGCGAGTTTAAAAGTAGTTTAAAACACCTGCACAATCTTTGGCCCATCTGCTGTTTTTATGTTCACGTGTCATATTTTGCCACATTTTTGAGTGATAATTTTATGCAGTGTACTCTGATGTTAAAATGCATGTCGCCTGCACAAAATTCAGAAAGTCTGCTCCGTCTTCCCTAAAGCCCAAATTCAGATTGTGGATAGAAACTTGTCCACCTCGTCCTCTTTGAGCCTCAGTCTGTGCTGTGTGTCCTGCAGCTCCCTTTGCTCCCTCTGCAGTCTTTCCGTCGTCTCCTGCAGCACTTTCTCCTGAGACACAGTCACCGTGTTCTTCACCTTAATCTTCCCCACCAGAGCCTTCAGATCGCCCTGCAGCTTTTTAATGATGCCGTTCGCCTGACGGACACACCCACAGCTCAGGTCAGTGCTTCAAGTATTCAGGCATTGCCAATAATATTCATATCAAGCTGAACAATCAGTGAAGCCTAGCATCACTTTATAAATCTCTGACAAACCTTTATGAGCTCCTCAGATAAGGACTTCACTGTCGACTCCAACTTTCCAATCTGTAGCTGTTTACTCTCAGAAGTTTCTTCAACAGAGGTCTAACGAGGACAAAAAGGAAAATAATAAATATATTATACCACAACGCTAATGAATTCTGGATTCTGATTGGGCAGAAGGTGCTGATTAATTTTCTATGACAGCAGCTCTGACAATAGTTCAGGTTTCCATTAATGAGCTTGTTCTAATACGTTATGTACGGCGGACTAAATTAGCTGATATAGTGAAATTGTTTGTATGGAGAAATGTGTTCATTTAACATTTATGGAAGGAGTCTCCAATGTCAGTGCCTTCTAACAGTCAGACATTTCCAGATAGAGGAGTTTACACTTTTTGGCTTCTCAGTACTTTTTTTTTTTTTTTTGCATTTTCCATTAAGTTCAAAAAAGAAAGTCAGGTGAAGGAAAAGCTGTTTATAGCTGCTATAACATAAGCGAGAACTTGTTTTGTAGACATTCCATAGCTTCAGGGTGGTAACAATAACGCTGCCTCATCACACCACGCCACTGTAGATAATTTTACTAGAACAGCATGACACTCTGTTTTATTCTGTACTTAAACCTTTATATTTATATAGCACCTTATATGGAATAAAATCCCAAGACTACATGAAGGAAGTACAAGCAACCGTGAAATAAAATATGATATTCCTTCAGGTACAATCATTTTTTGGTCATTTTTATAAACTGTGCCAACAATTTTTAAGGGCTGTATATCTATCTATTAAAATATCCAGAAATAACCAGAAAATGAATAACATTTAACATTTAACATTTAATAATGTTAATGTTATGTTTTAAAAGAATTACAAAAAGGGGGGGGGGGTTGGGTGTGGTGGTGGTAGTGTTCATGTTACCTTTTGCTGCTGCGTGGCCTCGAGCACCTCTTTGGTTCGGAGTACGAGCTGATCTTTGTCTTTAATCTCCTGCTCAAGCACGGCTACTCGAGTCTGCAGCTGGTTAACTAGTCGCTCTTTTTCATGACATTCTGTATCGAGGGTGCTGTTTTCCCTCCGGAGGGACGCCACCTGCTGCTTCGCCCTCTGAGACTCCTGCAGAGAAAACATTACAAAAAACAATGAAACAATGCAGAGCAGAGCAGCTACAGCACACCACAGGGATTAAAGCGAGGAATAAAACACGCCGTGTCATGCTGTTACAGAAAAATAATCAATAGTGGGAATGGTGTGATGAAGTGGATTTGAGCTTCCTATAACAGTACGTTCTGAAGTGTTTTATTCCTCTTTTACCAAAGTAATGTGTCAACTATTTCTATTTTTTTTTATTTAATTAAAGAATGACATCATACATTTTATCCATTTATGGTTACGTTAATGTTGTGGAGCATCCACAAAACAAGTTAGTTCCTGTTCTTACTTATGTTATAGCACCTATAAACGAGTTAAAACGACAACAAACACAACCTGTCTTGTTACTGAGAAACTGCAAAGCGTAAACTCCTCCCAGTGTCAGAAAATTTAAGGTAACATTATGCTTGAGCGCTGACACTGGAGACTCCTCCCATAAATGTTAAATAAACATTTCTCTTTACAGAAAACTTCACCATATCAACTGCTACACACAGCTTTTAATCTGTTCATGTGGAGCGTCTGCTGTACAAGTCCCTGTGACTGAGCTGTTACTATAGAAACAATACCGTATTAGAACAAGAGCATTAATATAAACCTGTGATTTGCAGATGCACTACTGCCAGAGCTGCTGTTCTAGAAAATCAATCAACACCTTCAACTGCACTGTGGTATAAATAAATAAATAATTTTTTTAAAATTACATTTATAAAAGTCAATCATTCACTCACTCCCTCCCTCCCTCCCTCCTCACCTCCTCAAGGCCGAGCAGTTTGGCCTTCTGGTCTCGGATGGTGGAGTCGCTTTTGTACTTTTTCTCCGTGAGCTCCCTGTTGGAGGTCTCCAGTTCGGAGAGCCGGGTTTGAAGCTGTTGTGTGCTGCGCTGATGAGTCGCCTCCAGCTCGCGCCTCAGCTGTTCATTCTGCTGCTGCAGCCTCGTCTGGATCTGTACATGTACAAACACACTGAGGTCATAGGGGTTTCTCCCGTTACGTTACCTCACTGATGACTCTTTCCAAAAATACATTAAAATGCATTTCCATCTATCGCCATCTATATTTTCACCCGATCCAGTTCCTTACTCCAGTGGTTCTCATCACTTTTGTGTCCGACTCACACTACAGCACCTCCGTTTCTCGGTGCAGGGACATGACTGCATAAAATCAGTCATACTGACCCCGTTCCTTTTTTACGTGGGTTTTGCACCACACGGATGTGTCGCGTTCATTTCTGATAACGTGTGCAAGTGATGCTCCAGTCAAGCACAGGATATACGCAGCAGCCATCTTGCGTACGCATCATTAAAATCAAGTATAATTAAGCCTTACTAATCACAAGGAGATAAATACTGACAGTCTGCCTCATTTATCAACCGGGAAAGGAACTGGCTCATGTATAAATCATTTGTACAAGCATTTACACGAGAAATTTGGCATTCATGAAAATCCTGTAAAAACAGAAGAATGTTTGTATCCAACTCCTGCTCCTGAAAGTGTGCAAATCTACATATAGGGAGACTAACTAATGTACACCTCTATTGATCAAATCATATAACTTGCACTTTTATATCTAGAATATACTGTTGAGTTTATACTGATTAATTAAATAGGTTTATAGCGTTAGCAGACACCCTTATCCAGAGTGACTTGTAGACTCTAAAGCACTCTATATCTCTCTCTTCTCTATTCTATATCACAAACACATCCTCATGCTAGTTCAGCAAGAACATTTAGTGAAAACCAGGCCTTTTTAATTATTGGCATTAATTACAGAATATAAACAATAAAAAAAGCAAGCCAACTATACCCAAAGATTAAGAAAACTAATTGTTCAATTATGACAAAAGAAATGCTGCTGTAATATTATATATACATTAAATCTTTTTACTGGCATAGTAGTGAGTCAAAATAATTTCCACTAGTGTTTTTCAGGCTTTACCCTGATCGATGGTTTGGTGCTCACAGCTGTCTGTGCATTTGAACTATTATGGAGCTTTGTGGGCATCACTACATCCTAATCAGTGGTGCAGTGCACGTGTTTGGCAATTTACGGTTGATTGGAATTCATCAGCATGCATCTGCATGTAAAAAGATAATCAGCGTTTCCAAAACTTTTGAAAATCAGGAGGAAATTTTTAGTTAGGTTTGGCTTACGCAAACATTTACGCACAAGATTACTAAAAGAGGCCCAGTGTAAGAGATTTTTATGGAAAATCTGTTCTCAAAAATGTCTTTCTAAGAAAGAAGAACAATTTTTGTTTCCTTTTGGTTTATATATATATGCAAAGATGTGCAAAGAAACTTTTGTACAAACATTTTTCTGTTTTTCACCATCACTTTGTGCGTTTTTAAATGTCCAATTAATACCCTGATCCTGTAAAAAGTTCAAAGATTTTCAAAAAGACAATAGTGGCTCAATCTCAGCATTTATGAGTTTTTACCTCCAGAGCTTGTTCACGCTCTGCTGTGAGGTCTTGCGTATGTCTGCTGGACAAAGAGGTCGTTTGGGAAGTCCATTCAGAGCGCAGTTTGTCCAGTTCCCGGCTCTTCTCAGACAACGTCTAAAACAAAAACAAAGCTCCGTTTAGAGAGCTGAATCTCAATATTTTTTAAATGATTATTACTACTAACTATATTGCTAGCTGTACCTGCTGTGCATAATTTAGCTGCTTAGTCAGATCCTCTTCAGTCTTCTTTAGTTTTTGTTGGAGTTGCTCCTTTTCCTCCTGAGAACAACATTTACTTGATAACCTTTCATTTGCAGTGGAGCAGCTCAACACTGAAGGGCAAATGCCAAGATTATGGAATTTAGGACTGTTATTTAAAAAAAAACAAAAAACAAACAAACAAACAAAAAAAATGGAAATACAATATATCCACCATCACATCAAATGGCACAAAAGTGCAGTGTTACACGTCAGCCACTGTGAAAAGAAAAAAGAAAAAAGAAAAACAAAGGGGAAAAAAAAAAAAACAAAAAAAAAAACAAACACTGACGTTAATATTAAGCGCTGAACAACATGATGATTATAATATCAATATTGTGATCAATTATATCACAATACAATAACATTGCATTTTTATTGGTTCTTTAATACACTACAAACTTTCAAAAAAAAAATTGAAAATTCGAATTTTGACGTGTTTTAGCTTTCTGTGCGTGTCTCTCCCCCACTACTTTGCGTTTAGGATTTCCCCGAAGAGAACCAGACCCGAAGCAGGGATTGGCAGAACGGGAATTACACCATCACATCTGAAGAATATAAAAGGAGGAATGTCTGCATTCGACACTTAGCTTCATCCTCGATTCATACTTTGTCGATTCTTTGCTTAATGCTAACGGTTTGGAAATTTGTAGAATCCACTACTATGCGCCAGTGCTGGAACGGCCCTGCCTCCTTATGCTAGCTTCGGAAGATTGTGTACACAAGCTACATTCTCACCTCAGCATATATAACGTTTTATCTATACATGTCAGCTGTCAGGCTACAATCTGTACATACCGGATAATTGTGTCCTGTCCTTTATAGATGCTAGACACTGTATGGGGTAAATTTCTTTTAGGAATGATGTTTTTGTTTTGATGGGGAGAAAGGGACGAGCTTGAATTTATTCTTTTGTTTTAAAAGGAATATGTAAGAGACTTACAAAACCGTTCAGTGGTTTATTATTTTGCCGTTACTCACTCTGATGCTAATTCTCCAGCAGCTCCACTTTCTATCTTCTTTAATACAATGACATCAAAAGAACAACTCTGGCGTCTGTTCTCTTCAACTTGTGAAACTCAAGAAAATCAACGTTTGCAAATCTAGTTTTAGTTCGGTTTGGTCTACAAAACATTCTTATTAAAAGAATTATGAAGGAAACTTTGCCTACATGTGGGATAACAGTTCAGGACACAATGAAAGAACACATTAACGTTGATGAGACTTTATAGCATCTCCTCATCATCTCCTGTACCTTCATCGTGGCCAAACAGGTAGCCAGATATTTCTTTATTTCCACATCGGAGCCAGGGAGCAGTTTGAGAGACAGGTGTGTGAGGTGCTTGAAGGCGTTGGTCTCCACGACGTTCAGATTAGCAAAGCCGTGGTTTAGTGCAGACGACGGGGAGGAAAGCTGCAGCAAGAACCTACAAAAATAAGTAAATAAGTAAATAAGTAAATAATACAGTTATGAAAAATCTTTTGTCTAAGGTAGAAACTGGAGTGTGTGTATATATACACACAGGGCTTTACAGTAACCACCAAGAGTTTGGAGGTTTTATTTAATAATAAAAAAAATAAAAAAGCTGCTGCTTATCCATTTTAGTTATGATGTAGGCACTAGAAAAGTGGCACAGTAATGGTCATCGCAGCGTTCTCAAAACGTGGCGCTCCTATGCAAAATACGTCAAGTTTGGCAAGTATGCGTTCTGCGTTCCCATGTGCAGGTGGCATATAGTATCGACGTATCATTTTGAGAAACGTCCGGTCACCTTGGATTTTCTTTGCTCTGCTCGAAGATGCACTGTTCTAACAGGTCTATGAACTTCTGAGGGAAAGCGGTGAAGTCTATCAGGAGACCCTGCTGGACTTTTAAGCTGTTCAAATTATAAAAGAAAAGCAGATTTATTTGAGATACTTTCATCACACTGAGTCAACACAAAGTTGTATTGCAACGGCTGCAATTTTAGTGACTATTCTGATAAAGATTCACACACGATCGCTGTACCTTTGAAAATCCTCCTCTGATATGAGGAGGTTATACAGGAAGTAGAGATCAGCGTCGTCAGTCAGCCTCACAACCAAATCCTTAAAATTTTTTAAAAAAAGACAAGATTGTAAGAATAATAAAACACTCCAGATTGTTGTCTCACAAGAAAGTAATGAACTTCATTGTGGTAACAGTAACTCCACTGTGTCATTGATTAATTTTCTATAACGGCATGCCAGTGAGTGTTTCATTCCTTACAGATACGGTCTGAACAGTATGTAATGTGATTTAGAAACACTTACCCGTCTGTGGATGGGGTTTGAAATGAGCTGCAGTTCAATACTGACTCTGATTACTGCTCGTCTACAAGAAACAATTAAAACGATTAACAACATAAACGCCTGAGTTTCATAAAGAAAAAGAAGAGGACAGAAATTCCAGATAGCTGCACAATATAAGCGATAAATCCTATCCTCATTTTTCCCCCAAGATTCAACAGTTTTGAAATCTCTCTATACTGAATAATATAGCACTGGAAATCCTTTTTCCTAAACCATAACGTCATACATGTCCATGGTTTTCCATAGATGACGTAATGATTTGTGTTTCCGGGATTTTGTTGCTTTAATGACGTCATATTTACCACATTAACAAATTTCTGAGATGTAAAATAACGACTTCATCCAATTATAATGGGTCTCAAATATACTCACTATAATATGGTCTCAAATGTGTTATTATAATAAAATTTAAAAAAAAGTGATTTTGTTTTTTTAATACTAAAATATTAAATAAATATTGAATAGAATGTGTAAAATTAAATACTACATTAATATTACATATCAAGTAAAATTTATGTGAATATTAAATATTAAGTATTAATATGCAAATAGTTAAATATTTCATTTGCAAATGCCATTTTTAAAAACACTTATGGTACAAAAAATGAAATTATCGCTTTAAGATGTGGCCTTAAAAGAGCAAACATTAATACTATTTATTTTAATCTGGAATAACCCGGTTATCGTGACTAATTTAAACTCCGAACAGCTGCTAACTGTTTAGCTCGTTGTTAGCGACAGTTAGCATTAGCAGCATTAGCAGCATTAGCATTAAGCATCAACATGGCAGCAAAAAAAAAACAGATTTGTTTACCTGTCATCGCAGTCTTTACACTTCACGTGCACTTGTAACGTCTTGTTAAAAAGCAATTCAGTCATTTCTGTTTTACATAAAAAATAAAAAACAATAAATAATACACCAGCGTGTTTCTGGTTCAACTTTAGACAACAGATTTCAAGTTTTCAACGGCAGATTTCGAGTTTGGCGCTTCGCCTCCCGCTAATGGCCGCTAAAGCCGGAAGTGACGAAGCGTCAACATGAACATGGAGATGGAGATGTTCCAATCCGCCTTCCGGTGTCCTACCTAGAGCACTTCGCTCTGAGTGTGCGATTTGAGCCACGTATTCAGACTACTGAGGAGAAATACTGGTTTTTTATTTTTGGGGAAAAGTGCTGGGTGGATGTTGTGACGTGGGGAAAAAATCGTTTCTGGTACTGTTAAAATTAGCTTTATTAACCAGGCTATCCTGACTAGTGGCTAACAAGCTAAACCTGCTACCGGTATAGTATAGTACAGTGTTGTAGCTCGAGAGTAAAAAAAACACACACTTCGTTTATCTACACATACAGGCGCTAGTAATTTTGTAGTTCATTTATTATTATTATTATTATTATTATTATTATTATTATTATTATTATTATTATTATTATTATTATTATTAATTCAAACCCCGGAAGAAGGGGGTTAAACAGACCAGATTGTGATTGGCGGAACGTCAGGGGTCAAAGGTGAAGCACAAAGAGGCGGCGCAGGAAGAAGTTTGAACATGGCGGTGAGTAGCATGTTCGTTTTCCATATCTGTTTGTGTAAGTGTGTAAACACTCTGTATTTATAGACAAGAATATATCATAAAATATGTACATATATCGTCCCAAGTTTTAAGTCTTACGTTATGCTAACTGTTTCGTAATTTTAAAGGCGTTAAGTCTTTATATGTGAGCAAGCTAGCTAACAATGTATTGTGTGTAACGTAATGTTATTTATTATATTTTTAATTACATTTTTGTACTCTGCATTTTCCTAAAATATGAATTTGTTTGGTCTATAAATGCTTGTAAGTTCTGAGAATGTTGCATGAAAATGCTGTACTTAAAAAAAATATTTAATAAGACTCTCTGGCCAGTCTATCGGTCACAATTTTAAACGATGTACGATATATATCAGGGATTTTATTTTATTTATGTCGTTTTGGATTGTTTTGGATTCTTGTGGAACCGACTTCAACACCACCATAAACATCATCATACTAAAAAAAACCCAGAATGGTGTGCAGGAGCGAAAAGCGAGGCTGGGGCTGATTTCTTTCTAACCCAGGCTGTAGATTCTTGCAGCCTATCAGTGACAGTTGTGTCAGGCTTCGTGTTGCTGATGCAGCAGTGACTTCATTTTCTGTGTACATGTGCGACATGAAGCCATCTGAGTTGAAAGAGGTGCTGTTGATATTTTCACAGAGCACAATTAGCTGTCTGCTTCGATTGCAGTCATTAATCATGACATACGTGCAGGTCACTGTCATTTCATGTTCAGTAATGTGACGGCTACACTAGGATTACATCCCATTGGATCACGCAGTTTTGCATGTCAGTATCGGGGCATGTATTATGCGTATGAGAAAATAAGTTGCACTGGGGTGCCACTATTGTATCGATGCGACCCTGAGATTACAATAACGTTTTGTTGATTTGAACATCTGATGAAACGTCTGCTCTGGTGCTGTTACAGGATAAAGAGAAGAAGAAGAAGGAGAGTATATTTGACTTGTCAAAGTACATCGACAAAACCATCAGAGTAAAATTCCAAGGTGGACGTGAAGGTACGTGACTGATGTTAGCTTTTACATCCATTCCTTCCTTCCTTCCTCTCTCCCTCCCTCCCCGATTATGAATTATGTGAATAACTAGTCAAAATTTTATTTATTTATCATTAGCATTTCATTTATTTCACATATGCACAAGAGTGTGTATGGGATGACGTATAAAACGATTGCGACCAGTTTTCCTAAAACCTAATTGAATCATAACAGTGTGACAAGTGTTGCTCTCTCAGTTTCCAGTTGTTTTACTGCTTTATTACAAACTTTTTAATTCAAATCCTCTTTCGCTGCACAGCGAGTGGCGTCCTGAAAGGGTTTGATCCTCTGCTGAACCTGGTGTTAGATGGTACAATCGAGTACATGCGTGGTAAGTACTTGAAAGCATCCGGGCTCTTCGATAACATTCCTCTATTAGCATAAAGAAATGGATTGGTAAAACAGATTTGACCTTTCCTCACTTGAAACAAAGTCAAAAAGACAAAGTTTTTTTTTTTTTGTTTTTTTTTTTTTTTTTATAAATAAATATAAATTTAAACTGAACACTACAGTGGCCTGTAAGTGTGCAATATATTAACAAACCATATACCCAAAAGTAAATTCAGAAACACATCAACATTTACTCTAAACGTAAAGAGTGGATTTATTGAATATCACCTGCTCATTTCTGACACAAGGGACAAAATTGCCCCTTTTCAGTCTGTTATTTAGTTAGCTTTAAGAAAATGATGTGCTTTTAGTTTTGTTTTCTGATTTGTTGTTGATTTTTTGGTTTTGATAAGGTGTTTAGCGCTTATGGGCCACCTTAGAAAACTCATCAGCTACAAATGACTTCTTAAACTTATAATAGCAGTTGTAGGGCAGGCTGATGGGAATATACAGTCAGATATTGTTGATGTAGGTAATATCTCTCATTATGGAAACCGACTTTGAGCTTCCTTCATAGAATAATTTAGAAAGATTTTTAGCTCTTCAAGGGGTGTTAATAACATTAAATAAACAATAAAACAAGTCCATTGGCATCAGTATGGTGTGTGTGTGTGTGTGTGTGTGTGTGTGTGTGTGTGTGTGTGTGTGTGTGTGTGTTTCCCCACCCATGTAGACCCAGATGATCAGTATAAACTGACGGAGGACACCAGGCAGCTCGGCCTTGTCGTGTGTCGAGGGACGGCTGTTGTCCTCATCTGTCCTCAAGATGGCATGGAGGCCATTCCCAACCCCTTCATACAGCAGCAGGACGGATAACACACTCTCTAACACGAGCACACACGGACGGACACACACACACACACTGGGATTGTGTCTGTTTTCTACAAGAAGTTTCGGTTGAGCAAATGTTTGTGTTGCGTCTAAATGTGTGGATGTTGGAAGTCATCAGGTGTAACAGTGTATTTTTTTCCTGGTTGTAACTTCACTCAGGAGATCTTTTAGTTCGTTTTCTAAGTATGGGTTTGAATTAAACTGTAGAGTGACGTGATCTCATTATGTATGACTGCACATAGTGCTAACTTTTATTTTTACTCATTATTTTAATATTATAATTAAATTGGATGTTCATAAGATTTCCGGAGTTAGTTCTTTCTCATTATGGTCACCGTCTTTTGGCTAGATGAAATAAAACTACTATAAAGTGTTGTGCAAAGACATAACATGGTGTAATCATGGCACCTTCATGTTCTTTCACAGGTGTGTACACATTACACACATCTCACACATGAAGTGGATGTGGTTTTTCCATAAGGGGTGTGTCGAATTAAGAGGCAGTGTGTTCCAGATATTGAAGAATAAAATCCATCTTTTATGATGTTTAATAAGGCAGCACATGATGGTTTTAAAAAAGAATAATAATAATAATTGGGGCGCAGCCTGTCATTTAGATGTTTAGAGACAAAGCCTGCGCGAGTGCTAAGCTCTTAAAAGCTTTAAAAATAAACAGAGGCTTTAAAATAACTGAGGTATTAATAAAGTAAACTTTTTGAGCACTAGTTTAAATCCACTCCACCCCTGTGTGTGTGCACACATGTATTTATCTCTTTGTGAGGACCAGAAAGGACTAAACATCCTAGTAATGCTAGTGTAGTAGCAAATGTCCTCACACAGTCCCAATGGGACAGTGTTCGTATTTAATGGACCCTTAAAAAAAAAAGTAAGCTAGTTTTAAGACACCAATTTGTGGATTAATACTGCAATCTATTATATGTTTCAAGTCCATTTTCCCCAGTTGTGATCTAAACACATTCCAGTACTTCAGCTCAGATGTCCAGAGCAAGACCATATTTGTATGGCTAGTTTCTGAATTTGCTAAACTTGTTAGCAAGATTTACATTCAATTATTTCTGCATGGTTAGAGATCAAAACAGCATTTAAGACAGGTCGACTAATCTTGTTCATCTTTAGTCTTATCGCGTTCCATTGTAATCGATGGAATTGCATTACAAATCTAAAGTTACAAACTTGTTAAAACATCTTTATACAAACCAAAAGTTACATATCACCTACAACTACAAGTTTTATCAAGTAGAAAATAATTCAAAGGGAACAGTTTGCCGTTAACTGTGCTCGGCCACAATGGATGTTACCCAAGTTCCCGACTTGAAGTCTGTGTTGAATGACTGTTCCATTGACTCTTCCATACCGGGACTGGGTTTTTCCAAGTTCCGTGTACAATGAATATTTAGAGCAATAAATAGATACCGATAATATTGCTGCTTCACAGCTCCAGGTTCCCAGGTTCAATCATTAGCTCAGGTTACTGTCTGTATGGAGTTTCACATGTTCCTCCTGTGACTGTATGGGTTTTCTCCTGGTTCTCTGGTTTCCTATTCCAATGAGTGAGTGAGATTATAGATAATTGCACCGCTAGTACTCACAAAATAATTGGAAAAAATGCAGCTTTTATTTGGAAAAACTAAAAAGAGCTGGACTGTTTCTTTATGGTTACAGAAGTTAAGCTTAAGTTAGGTTTCGGGGTAGGCATAGCATTAATAAGCTACAGTAATCATGTTAATGGAAGGTCCTCACAAAGATAGTGCGTGTGTCAAGTTTAAAGTTGTAAGATGCTCCTGTTTCTTTAGATGAGCTTTAGATGAGTTTCAGATGAGCTGAACGGGTGGCTGTAGGAGCTTGGGCTGCAGGGAGGAGGATGCCGGATATCTGATAGTCTTGATTGTCTCACTTAGTTACACACCCAAAAGAGGGACTGAACTTAAAGGAGTGGTTTTAGCGTTTCACCGCTTTTTTAACAAGAGGTGTCGACTTCAATCTCGAGCGTGAGCCAATGGTGAGTAATGGCGATTTCTCTGAAGGTCTCTAATTTTTTAAAACAAATTTCACCTTTGAATGTTATTGTTTTGAAGTATTTGCATATCTTCACTTTTGATGAAACCTAAACTCCAAAATGTTTCTTTTAGATTTCTGTAGATCGTGTGTAACAGGTTTCTGTTACGTTAAATCTAGGAGTGATTTTATAACTTGTAGTGTTAGAAACATTTCTGCACTCATCTCAGGGTGTTTCTACACTGCAAAATATGATGTCATAGCAAATGAAAACATTTTTAATATTGTTGAATTTATCTGGTATTTTCTTTTATACGTTTGTTACTATTACAGAAATCCAAATCTAAGATTATTAAACCTACTTCTAGAATTTTTAACTCACTTCTGGAAATAAAAGTATAAATTAGAATCAAACATTAAGTTAGTAAAAATGTCAAGAAATAGGTTTAATAGTCTTAATTAATTTGGCTAATTGTAATCTTTTAATAGAAAATATTAGCTGCATTTGACTATTCAAGATATTTTCAAATGCTAAGATGCCATTTTTGCAGTGTACTCATTTCTCCAAAACGCCATGCTCATTTGATGACACAGATATCCTTTTTCCCCCTGAGGACAAGGGACACTGTTTCAGGGGACAACAATTCACATATCCCACACTATAAAGGAATGAATTTAACTCCTTAAACACATTCCTCACTCTTCTAACAATACACATTTACCTATTAGTTTCACTGTATTTAACAAATAATATGCTACAAGAGGAATAACTGAATAATAAGCTAAGATTCTAAACATATGGTGTATTTTTCTGTTTTTAATGCCTAGATTTATTAGTCAATAAAAATGCCACCATTTCAGATACGTGTGGTGTTTTACATTGTTTTTGATGATGCGCACAAACCCAAACTATGACTGGTGTAGAGACTGAATAGCAAAAGCCGCTGGCCTGCTGTTTATAGTACAGTGAGCATCTAACAGTGAATAAACAAAAATACAAAAAAGAATTGGTCACACTTTCTATGAAGGTCGCAGTTATGAGCTATGAACACATTCCTATCATGTTATAATGCAGTCATAATGAATTATTAACCTTTACTGTGCATTATGGAATGTAAACATAATAGTGCTCATAACACAGTATAACACCAATAACTAAGAAACCAAGCACCTTTGTACTGAACATCACAAGACCTGCCTTTTTTTTCTTTTAATAAATGAATAATAACCAGAGAGATTATCCATATAATCTAAGCCTAATAGTGCATTATAAACACTGCTATAAACTGTAATGTCTTTTCATAAATAATTATGATAATGTAAAATGCCTTATGAATGCATTGGTTATGAATGTATTCACAGGTCATTATACATATACATACAGTATATATCTTAGCAAAACTTTTTATTGCTAAACTGAAGCTTTGAGTACATTCGCAGTTGTTTTGTTTGTTTTTTTTCTCTTAAGCCATAGGTCACTGCAACAAGATGCATATTAAAGTCATTCTTTCCACCAATTAAGCATTATGTATGACAGGATACATCATGGAGAGGGTGCCATCACAGATTTCCTCTAAAATGTAGTCAGTGAAATGAGATGTGTTTGCTGTCTGGTGTTTCCTGCTGTAGTTTAAGAGGCTAATGGAATGGAATGCTAGCGAATAATAGCGTCCAAAAATCTTTTGTGTAAATACCCACCTGAGACCCGCATCCAGGTCTTCAGTGATGACACACAGGCTTACTGATGTGATTTAGGACACAGTGGAACTTCCTGTAATCTACAAACATGAGCTGAACTTCACAGTGTAGCTAAATGCTGGATTGTTTTTTTATGGTCCGCCATCTTGAACAACTGAACTGAACTTTCTTAGAGCAATTTAATATCTTTTCACCCCCTACAAGCCTGAAGGTGGAATTGTAGCAGAAAGTTGGAAATGATGAAGATGAAAACTTAAACATCTAAATATTGATGCTCACTGCTAATAATAACAACGATTATTAATTATAATTGTTTATGAAGAATTTTGTTTGATGTGATTATATAAAGATTTGGGTGTGTATTTATGGAAAGGTTTTTGGGTCAGATTTTTTGGGTGAATTCTGATTGGTCAGAAGGTGTTGATTAATTTTCTATAAGAGTAGCTCTGACATTAGTGCATCTGCAAATCACAGGTTTCTATTAATGTGCTCATTCTGATACGCTGTATCTATAGTAACAGCTCATTCACAGGGACTTGCACACTAGATTCTCCACATAAAAGGATTTTAAAAAAACGTGTGTAATCGTTGATATGAAGTTTTCTGTAAGGGGAAATGTGTTTGTCTAATATTTATTGAAGGAGTCTCCAGTGTTACAGAGTTAAAGCTGTAACTTTAAGTTTTCGAACATCTTCAGGGCAGAGGAGTTTACGCTTTGCAGTTTCACAGTAATATGACTGTAAGCTGCAATCTTTTTTTCTTAACTTCAAAAGAGATTAAAAAAAGAGGCGGGTGAGAGAATGACTGTTTATAGATGCTGTAACGTAAGTGAGAACAGAAACTTGTTTCATGGATGCTGCACAACATTAAATGTAAGAAATTAATGTAATGTAATGTAAAAAATTAACAATGACTCTACTTCATCACACCATGTTGTCATTGTGTTTTATTCTTCACTAAGCAGTATGTCTTACCTGATTAATTAAATTTTGAATAAAGAGAATATTGTGTACGTTTAATTTTGTACTGAATCATTCCTTTAGGATGAATATTTTGAGATAATTACAGTGACATGGAGCTGAAATAGTATCAGTGATTTATAGTGTGTGTGAGCAAGCAGCATAACAATGCAGTAAAGATCAGGATGAAACTGTAGCACACTGATCCTTATTTGTGTTCCAGGTCTCAGAGGTTCAGATTTCTGTAGACTAATAAAGAAATGAAGCAGCAGCAGAGTAAGTGGCCCGAGGCTGATCCTCCTCCTGCTCCACCCTCCGCTGTGTGCAGATACGTTACACTCAGCATCGTCTTGGCGATTCTCTTCGTCTGTGCTGTTGTGGGTGTTGTGATAGGTGAGTGATGAGGTGCTTAAAGTTTGCTATTAACCTGTATGTAGATGATCTGGAAATGTCAGCTGGTGATTAAATTTTTTTTAAAGGTATCTCAAATGAACAGTTTAGCCAAAAATGAAACGTACAGAATCAAACCCTTTTTAACTCAAACATAGTCGATCAGCTACATGTTTGCTTTATGAAGACTGTTTCTTTAGTTTTGCACTAGAGCTACAAAAAATTAAATATTGAAATCAGAACCTTAATATTATCTGAATTACTTTTAATGTACAAATCCACCTTCAGAGTTTAGGCCACGCCTAACTAGCTAGGTCTGACCAGTGTTGCTAACACAGTGTTGCTAGATTTGGCAACTTTTTAGACCCCTTTAGCAACTTTATTAAAAAAAAAAAAAAAAAAAAAAGATCCTAGTGACAAATCTAGTGACTTATTGAGCAGATGTTAGTGACTGTCCTGCACTTGATATGGCTCTCCAGCACACACCACAGCTGCTGGCTGTACAATTTGAGAGAACAGGTTCACGCCCCTCACCACCAGTGTGTAAAGCCTGACTGAGATGTGCTTGTGCAAGCTGATTTTCCATCGACCAATCACTGATCACCATTGTACCCAACAACCAGTCACTGATCACCATCGTTTCCAATGACCAATCACTGATCACCATTGTACCCAACAACCAATCACTGATCACCATCGTTTCCAATGACCAATCACTGATCACCACTGACTGTCCACATGCACACACTTCTTTCATCTTAGTTTTAAACTCTTTTTTTTGTTGTTGCAATATTTACATTAATAAAAGTGAGGTATTTCATCTGTAACCATTTCCTTTGTGTCTATTTCCTGACTCCTCACTACCACTGCTTCATTTTCTCTGTGTTCTTGATAGATGTTATAGAATTTTTAAGTTAAAATCTGTTATTTTCTATTCTGATAAAACTCTATTCTATTGTCTGTGTCATTATTATACATTCCTTCTTTATGGTTTGATACAAACGATCTTGATGATTCAATGAATATGCAAATTAGTCTGTGATGTCAACTGCCAACTTTCAGCGCTTTTCCCTTGAAAATAAGTTTGACACCAAACTTATCATCTGTTCTGAGGAAGAAAGCATTTTTATGCTACTGTTTTATCTCTTTGACATCCTTTTTGAAAGGTTTTTAAATAATCTTGTGTAGGAAACAACATCAACAAGACACTGAACAACTCCACAAAGCCAATTACAGGTCACTGTGGGAATATTTACACATACACAATTAGCGCACAATGCTAAAGTGGATTATTCTTTGAGTATAAGTGATGAGTAATGCAGATGTTAGTAAGTGATTAATTTTTGTGTTTATTTCATTAAGCATACACGGTGCAGAAGGAGCGTTACTTCATGGACACGGTGGAGTTAAAAGGCCTGCAGTACAAACCTGAGCTCAAGGATAAAACGTCTGCCTTTTTTTTAATCCTGACAGCCACTTTGGAAACAAAGGTAGGAGCTGGACAAAGAATAATGTTGAGAATGTAAAGGTTCTTATTTAATCTGGTTATTCTGAATGTCTTATAGTAGAAAGTCTAGTCAACTGGTCTTTAGTTATAACCTTAAAGATGTTTCATTATGTTTCTGAGGGCTTTTATTGATGTGAAAATGACAAGGGTTTTATTCCTTTTATACCACAGCAAAATGCCAACACTAAGCATTTTTTATTTATTAAAGACAGACAGATCATACTTTTTATCTGTTTATAGTTACATTTAATGTTGTGGAACATCTATGAAACAAGTTATCACTTGCGTTAAAGGAACTATAAACAGTTGTTCCTTCACCAGCCTCTCTTTTTCTCTCTCCCTCTCTTGATGAGTTAATGAGACAAAAAAAAACGCAGCTTGTCACATTACCGGGAAACCGCAAAACGTAACCTCCTCCATCCTGAAGATTGAAAATGGAAAATTAATTTTGTGGAACATCTGAAAATTAATCAACACCTTCTGAACAATCAGAATCCTACAATTAAAGTGAATGCATTGAAAAATGAGCTGCTTTATCAATTAGTGTTGAGTGTATTGTGACTTTCCTAATGTTCTATTATGTACACAATTTAAATACTGGATCATTTGCTACCACCATTCAGTAACATCATTATAATCATTTCCCAGAGCTGAGTGCAAACATTTGCACACCCTTCATTCAAAATATTGAAACCAACAAAATATTTAATGCGTCAGTGTGTCAGTCCTCCTGAATCTCGAGTAACCAAAAAGTATCCAAAAGTATACACTGCCCTCCAAAAGTTTGGAAACGCCTGAACAAAATAGGGTTTTTGGGCAATATCAGCATAAATCCTCT
>CM074984.1:11840786-11877420 GCA_037576825.1 Pangasius krempfi | reverse complement strand
GAGGATTTATGCTGATATTGCCCAAAAACCCTATTTTGTTCAGGCGTTTCCAAACTTTTGGAGGGCAGTGTATATGTTCAAATAGTAAAATAATCAAAATATTTCTGAATGTGATGTATTCAAAATACAGATATAGATTTTTATTCTACTCAGGATTTTTGTGCCTCCTGCAATTTCTTTTTCCTTCTAAAAAAAAAAAACAAAAGCAAAAAAACCTTTCCAACATTTTTGTTCAGCTGCTTTCTTTCATTTTCCAGCCCCATTTTTGCATTTTTCCTCCGGTGCTGGCGACCATCCCCCTAAACACTCTGATATTTTTAAATCCCTACTCCAGCTCTGACTCTAGACACCAATAAATTAATGAGAGCAGGGGTTCACTTTTTGAAAGCTTTCTAATAAAGAGAACTGCTCATTAGACTGAGAGTTAGTTCCTGTAATAATAAGTATATTGTAATGGGGTTTTAATCAGAAACACCATGAAATGAGCAGATTTGGAGATAACATGCTTTTTCACAAAAATCTTTGCACCTTCATGCACTACTGCTAGATATTCAGTGGGTTGCTCATGCATAGTATGCAATTTTATTATACAAAATACATTTTCACATTTACACCTGAATCCTTTTCCACTTTCTCTACAGATGCAGAATATTTTCCTAGCGTCATCGTTTGCACCCCATTTTGTCTCCTGCCATGTCGTTGCGTACGGGTAGGTGTGATACACAAAGTATATTTCCAGAACTTTCTATAACTGACATTTGTGAAGCGTTCTTTAGTTTTTCCTGCATGCTGCTGTGTGTTTCAGGAACATCAGTAATAACGTGATGGCGACACTTCATTTGGTTTTCAGAGTGGCCAAATTTCAAGTACAATTTACAGATTATACAGACCGTTTCCTCCAGGAGCAGATTCAGGACGGCTTTCAGGCTTTAGTCAGCCCGAACCCGCTGACTATTCCTGAGTTTGGAGAAATTCAGAGCATCGTCCTTCTGGGTAAAAGCAACTTCTGGAACAAGTAACTTTATACATCTGTTCCTGAAGTGTTTAGTTTGTCTTATACCACAGCAAATTTGCAAACGATTGCAATCCTTTATTTATTAAAGAGCAACATGTTGTATGTTTTGTGCAGTTATAGTTACATTTAATGTAAACAAGTTAGTTCCTGCTCTCATTTACGTTAGAGCAGCTATAACCAGTCAGTCCCTCACCAGCCTCTCGTTTCCTCTCTCTTCAAAAAAACGCAGCTTGTAATGTTACAGACAAAACCACATAGTGTAAACTCCTCTGTCCTGAAGATGTCGGAAAGCTTAAACCTCTTTACCTCTGACAGTTACAAGGCGCTGACACTGGAGACTCCTTCCATAAATGTTAAATTAATGTCTCTTTACAGATAAATAAACCGTTTATGTGGAGCATCCACCATGCAAGTCCCAGCGAATGAGCTGTTAGAACCGATAAGAATGAGAGCATTAATATAAACCTGAATCTTGTTTTGGGCAGAACTATTGTCAGTGCACCTTCTGACCAGATTTGAGAATTCAACAGCGGAGTGGTATGAGTAAGGAATAGACCACCTCGTATAATGGAGGCTCATTTGCATGTTTTAATTTATGATGAAACAGGAGGCAAAGCCATATACATTTATTTCTCATATATTTTATTATTTTCTGCTTTTCTGTTCTCAGGCACTAGCGAAAAGTCTTTCTATGTAATCAACGCTAATGCAGGTAAGAATGGATTTCATTCTACTGCTCCTCAACATTCTTTTAAAGGTGCAGTTTATCATTTTTTAATGTGTTTCTAGACCTGGAAGCTTCCCTACTAAAATTAAATTAAATTTATAGCGTCAGAATGAGCCAATGAAGAATGTACTCTTTGCGATCGCTGCTGTCTATTTGTGAAAGAAAAAATTGTTGTTCTATCTGGGGTCATCAACAATACTTTGTATTCTCTAGCACCACAATAGCACCTCAGGAACTGCGGCTGGTTCAGGAACTGCAAGTAGGAACCAATATCTGGAACTTAATATAAAGTTTCACATCAGGCACACAAATAGAAATGTACCCCTATTTCTTCCTCCTGTGGCCAAATCACTTTCCTTCTCATTTGCATAAAGCTAAACTCTGCTCAAAGTTTTCACAGCAGTTGCCCCACCCACTTCACAGTTCTAAAGGTTGTGTCACTTTATTGCTGTTAAAGGATAATGCTCATCAAATATTAATGGTTCTTTTTCACTTTGTAGTGCTGGTCCAACACTTGTAGCACCAAAACAGTGATTTGCTCTTCTGGCTAATTTCTTCAAAGCAGCCTTCTGTTAGTATTTTTCTGGCCCAGATATTAGCTCCACCCCCAACTAGAACAGAGGTGCCGTAAAAGCCATCTCTCAAATTATACATACATTAAACTGAGGAGGTGGAGCTAATTTTTAAAGGCTAGTCAGTGTTTACACTGGAGGTCACCTCACATGCAGTAGAGGGTGCTAAAAATTGCAAACTTCTTCTTTAAGGTTAATCACAAAGGTATAACTTTAAAGTGTCAATGTTATAAAATGTCTTATAAGACCTATATGTACAGTATGACAATTTTCTTAATTCCAGGTCGATGTCCTGATGACACATTCACCTGTGCCAGTGGGGAGTGTGTGACTAAGCCTAATGCTGAGTGTGACTCCGTGTCGGATTGTGCTGATGAATCAGATGAGGCATACTGCTGTGAGTGTTTTCTCCCTCTATAACACCAAAATATTATCACTTTATCAGGTCAGATCATCATCTACTGCTTCATGTGAAGTGCATTTCCACATCAATACAGAGAAAAATAAAAGGCTGCAGTTCTTCATAATGATCATGAGCTTGTCTGAATTCATCATCGTACCTTTGTTTGTTCACCAAGTATTCACATTTTCTGTTATTGTGATAATATTTACTATATTTATAATGTTAATGCACTTAGGTAGGTGGATAAACAAATAGGTCATTCATCCTAGTCACGTACAATCCCTATTCAATTCATTATAATTAAATAATTATCATTTATTTGTATACAGTCATGTGCAAAGGTTTTCATACTCAAAGTACAAAATCAAAGAGACAGGAAGGTTGATTTATAGCAATCAGACATTTAGTGTGTTCCCCTTTTCAGTATCAGAATCAGAGACATTTGAAGAAAATGTTTTTTTTTTTCACTTGACTGTATCTGTTTCATACATAAAATCATACTTAAAGAAACATTTAATCAGTCCTAAATTATTTCTTTATGTGAATCCATGCCATCTGCGATGAGTAGCGTGTGGCAGGAAGCTGGTGGTGGACAGTCGGGTTGTTGGGGGTGAAAACGCCCAACATGGTGATTTGCCCTGGCAGGTGAGTCTGAGACTCCACGGCCGTCACACCTGCGGAGCCTCCATCATAAACCGCCACTGGCTGGTCAGTGCTGCACACTGCTTTGAGAGGTGAGTACTCAATCCATCAACAGCTAAACCTCTTAACAGCTAAATTCTTTAACGCATCAACTAATAAACCCTAATCAAGCATTAAACCCCTCAACAACTACACTACTAAACACCTTAAGCACTAAACCACTGAATCAGCAAACCTCTCACATATTAAACCGCTCAACCAATAAAACACTGAAACACTCCTGTACTCCTGAACCATTCAACCACTAAACAACTGAACCATTAAACCACTAAACAACTGAACCATTCAACCACTAAATGACTGAAACATTAAACCACTAAACTACTAAATACCTGAACAATTCAACCACCAAACTATTAAATGATGGAAACATTCAATCATTAAACATTAAATCCCTGAACCATTCAACCACTGAACTACTAACCAACTGAAATCTTCAACCACTAAACTAATAAAGCACTTAACCACTCAACCATTGAACCAGTAAACCACTCCACCCATCAACTACAAAACACCTTAATCATTATGCCCCTCAAGCACTAAACCACTGAACCCCTCAACTACTAAACCCCTCAAGGGCTAAACCACAGAAGTACTAACAATCCTCAATGAACAATCCATAAAAGCAATAATTTACTTATCCACTAAGCCAATGTGCCATTAAACCACTCACCCCTCAACCACTAAATCAGTGAACTACTAAACTATAGAACTACTAAACCCCTCAACCAATTAACATCTCAACCCCTCAACCATTGAACCATTAATCTACTCAATTCCCTAACCACTAAACTACTAAACTACTGAAACACTAACTACTACACCACTAAACTCTAACCCCTCAACCACTAAACCACTGAACCTCTCAATCACTAAACCCTGGAAAATGATGTAGATGGAAATACATACATTATTTATTGGAACTATGCAAACGCAACAAACTACATTTAATTCAGTAAAAGCTAATAGATTTGTAATAGGGTTAGATCTGTTCAGTTTGATACTGCAGTTAAATAATCTATCCCTAAACCACTGAATCACTTAACCACTAAACCACACATAATTTAATTATTTTTTAAAATTCTTTTAAAGGGATATTAAATGAGCCTCTCTTGTTCCCTGCAGTAGTAAAAACCCAAAGGACTGGACAGCGCTGGTTGGAGCAAGTTTAGTGAATGGTGTGGAGAAAGGAGCAATCACAGTGAACATCAAATCTCTGACTGTGTCTCCACATTATAACCCCATGAACTCAGACAGTGATGTGTCCGTGCTGGAGCTGGAGAAACCACTGACTTTCACTCCTTACATCCAGCCCGTCTGCATCCCATCCTCGTCTCATGTCTTCAGTCCTGGACAAGACTGCATCGTCTCTGGATGGGGAGCCGTCAAACAGGACAGCAGTGAGTGGAGATGAGGGGTAATAAATAAAACCCTGCACACTGAAGGTCCACTACCCATCAGAGTGGATTTAGGGTGGAACCATATGCAAAATGTATTGTACATAACTATATCATCCATTATTATAGCTTTTGGTAAACCAGCCTCAAAAATATAAAGAGGATGGGATTAAGCACATATAACAGTGTAGTGATTGTGGAGGGTTCAGTTTGGTTAGGAAACGTGCAAAAATCTATTTACAAGTTTAACTTAAACACCACCCTCGTTGCTATGGGGATGCCTATAACTGAGCAAAATCAATATGTAGCCTTTCTTTTAAAATCTTTGTCTCAATCTACTGCTTAGGAACATACCTAAGATAGCTAGCTAACTGATTAGCTTAGCTAACATCAATTTTACCTCACAAGTAACTGGGTTAAAGAGCTTTAGTAGCAAGCCA
The DNA here is from genome assembly GCA_037576825.1 of Pangasius krempfi. Classification (NCBI taxonomy): domain Eukaryota; kingdom Metazoa; phylum Chordata; class Actinopteri; order Siluriformes; family Pangasiidae; genus Pangasius; species Pangasius krempfi. The sequence continues at coordinate 11,872,164 of CM074984.1, read as the reverse complement.
ATTCACATTATGCCTACTATTAGCATACAAGGCACAGAGTTCACGAGAAGGATTTGTAATCGTAGGCTAACCATTTATTAATTATATCATTTGTGTCATCAATTTTGCAAGCTAGCTCATGTTAGCGCAAACCATTGTGGTGATGCCACAGGTCCAGGTTTACCATTGACTAATCAGATTTAACCAAAGCTCCACCCTTATTGACTCTGTCATTTAGCAATCTCAAGAGGCATTAATCTGTAAGAATATGACTGAAGTTAAACTCTGTAGGAGGGTAGATCCCAAATAGGAGGTTAGACATTCCTCATAATACATAATTCTTCCCTGAACTGTAAAAAAAATAAATAAATTAATTAAATATAAAAATAAAAACGTCTAAAATTATCACCTAAACTCTTCCGTGAGTTCAGTAAGCATCTAGCTAGCTCTTTAACCTGGTTACTAACATAACTGATGTTAACTAAGAGATAACACTGCATTTAAATTTATTTTTAAACTTGCTTTCTATGTTCTAGTCACTGTATTTTTAATATTCATTGTGGCTCTGTGTTTTTGTGAGCAGGCAAGCTGCCTCCTACGCTTCAAAAAGCCACAGTGAAGATCATTGATTCGAACGTGTGTAACAGTTCGACCGTATACAGAGGAGCCATCACCAACAACATGATGTGCGCCGGCTTCCTGCAGGGAAAAGTTGACTCCTGCCAGGTTTCTGTTCATTATTGTCCATATTTATGCTCTTGCTCAGGGGTAAAACTAACATTTGTAAAGCTCTAGTTACATAGCATTTGTTGATTTAAAAGTTACAGATAAGAAACAAATATGACTGCATCACGATGACAGTTACATTGAAATGTATAACAATTAGTGATGAGTTTATGGCTATAAAAAAGAAATTCGAAGTGATTGTTTCATTTTGTAGTGGTGCGTCACAGTACCACTTTTGACTAGTGGCACAGACTCTGAACAGATGAGACACACCAGTTTTGAAATTGCTTCGGAGTATAAACACATGTCTGACTACTACTGACACACTACTGTGTCTGATCGTCTTTAAACATTCTGCTTTAGTCATTTTTTTCTTCTGTGAAAACTCTTTGCTTTCTGAAGTAATGTCTTATAGCTACTCTCTGATCTGATGAGCTGCCTTCAGCTAAATAATTTATATAAATGCATGTGATTGGCTGTAATAGAGGACCTACTACAAAAGCCATGCTAGTTCATGTTTGGAAAAAGTAGCCGCTGAACTACAGGCAAGTTTTCCCCCTATGTTTAGCAGCAGGTCCACCAGTTGATGACCCCTGCTCTAGGTCATACTGAATGTCTTTTATTCAAGTTATACCTCATTTTTTTAAATTTTACTAGCATTTAATATATTATTTAAAGGTCCTTCTGAAGTCATATTGGCACTGTTTTGTTTGAAACAGCATCAATTTTTCCCCACAGGGAGACTCAGGAGGTCCTCTGGTGTGTGAAAGCAGCCCTGACCACTTCTTTCTGGCGGGTATAGTGAGCTGGGGAATGGGCTGTGCACAAATCAATAAGCCTGGAGTGTACTCCCGGGTCACTGTACTCCGCAACTGGATCCTGAGCCATGCTGAGCCCAGTAGCACTCGGGACAGACCAACAGTTCGCAGCACAACAACCACTGCAGTCCTTCGTGCTAAGACAGTCACATCAACTCCTGTGGTGACTGGTACGAATACCAGTACTGGTAGGAATGTGATAATAAACTAGTTAAATCATTATGCTATATTACATGTAATAAAAAACATGCCATAGCGCTGTTAAATTCTAAATTCTGATTGGTCAGAAGGTGTTGATTAATTTTCTATACATTTTTTATATGAAATATTATAGTTTCTATAGTAACAACTTATAGTAACATGGGACTTGTACTTGTAACATGTATAATCGTTGGTATGGTGAAGTTTTTTGGAGACATTTATTGAAGTGTAAGGAGATGTTTATTTAACGTTTATGGGAGGAGTCTCCAGTGTCAACGCTTTGTAACAGTCAGAGGTAAAGCTGTAACTCTATACATTTTCGGACTCTTCAGAACAGAGGAGTTTACACTTTGCGGTTTCTCGGTACCATGACAAGATGCTGTTTTTTTGTTGTCTTATTAACTTCAAGAGACAGAAAAAAAGGGAGGCTGGTGAGCTGCTATGAGCTGCTATGATGTAAGTGAGAACAGGAACTAACTTGTGGCTGTTCCACAACCTTAAACATAACTATAAACAGAAAAAGGTATGAAATACAGTATAACTTGTTCTTATCGTGCTGTTATAGGAAATTAATTAACTTTGGGGTGGCAGTGGTGATGGTTATGAGGTTGCAACAATGCTTTCAAATAAAGACATATAAAGTACAACTGTTTGCATGTTATTACTTTCAGCAAAATGTGTTTGGCTATTGTTATGACCAAGTAATTATTGCAGAAATGCAGACAATTGTGCTGAGTGAACAAACAGTTTTGTTGCCACTGTATTTCTACGTAGTTTTAACAAACAATTCAAGGCTGAGGGGCGGCACGGTGGCACAGCAGGTACTGTTCCAGCCTCACAGCTTCAGGGTCCCTGGCTCGATCATGAGCTTGGTTACTGTCTGTGCAGTTCTTGTGTATGTTCTCCATTTCCCTCCCACCACCAAAAAAAAAACATGCCAGTAGGTGGATTGGTTAAGATAAATTGACCCTAGGTGCCAATGTGTGTGTATGGAGTGTATTCCCGCCTCACTCCCACTTTTCCCAGGATCGGCTATGGATCCACTGCAGCCCTGACCAGGATGAAGCATTTACTGAACGTGAACAAGTGAATTTAAGGCTATATAACAAATATCCTTTTTTAGGAGCCGTAAACTGCAGCGGAAACTTCAACTGTGGCGCAGGAGTGTGTATCAGCAAGATCAACCCTGAGTGTGACCGAGTCGCTGACTGCTCCAATGAAGCCGATGAGAAAAACTGCGGTCAGTTTTATATTATGGACAAGAAAAGCACTTCTTACATACATTCATATAAAGTAATGATTCAGAAGTACACAGTTTTACCCATTGAAGATCAGTTGTTCAAAACATGTTAATAAACATGAGAATAAACACTACATGACCCAGAGATTCCTCTCTCCAGACTGTGGCCAGCGACCTGAATTCAGCCACCAGAGAATTGTGGGAGGTGTGAGCGCCCGTCGAGGGGAATGGCCATGGGTGGCGAGTCTGCAGTTCCAGCGTTTACATCGCTGTGGTGCCACACTTATACACTGCAAATGGCTCCTTACAGCTGCTCACTGCTTCAGCAGGTACACGTCAAGCATTAAAGACAGAAATACTTCATTCAACACTCTTTTCATATGAGTTACATAAACTGTAGCAAGGATGCCACACTAAAAATATTGATCCATAAGTTAAAGGCTTCAGGAATTTGAGGTTACAGTTGACACTGATGGTCAGGTTTTTCTTCTTAGAAACTGCATTGCTTTGTTCTTCCACCAAAAAGGTGTCTAATATGTGTTTCTAATATGGGTTTAGTATTAATGGGCTCGTCAGAGATAAAAACTATGTGTAGGGTTTAGAAACCATGTGCTAAAAAGACTTACACCCCATCACTCCTGAATTTTGGATTCTGATTGGTCAGGAGGTGTTGATTAATTTTTCTGTAACAGCAGCTCTGGCAGTAGTGCAGCTGCAAACCACAGGGTTTATTTTAATATGGCATCGTTTCTATAGTAACAGCTCTTTCACAGGGACATGTATGGCGGATGCTCCACATAAACAGTTTTTAAAAATGTGTAATTTTTTACACATTAATATGGTGAGGTTCTCTGTAAAGAAACTTTTTTTTTTTTTTTTTTACATTTATGGAAGGAGTCTCCAGTGTCAGCACTTTGTAACAGTCAGAGGTAAAGCTGTAACTTTATTTATTTATTTTTTTCTGACATCTTCAAGACAAATAAATTTACACTTTGTGGTTTTTCAGTAACATGAGAAACTGCATTTTTTTGGTCTTATTAATTTCAAGAGAGAGACAAAAAAAGAGAGGCTGATGAGGGAACAGCTTATTACAGCTGCTGTAATGTAAGTGAGAACAGGAACTGCTCAGACTTTCCACAACATTAAATGTAAAGCTGTTTGTTTGGATTACTCTTTGTATTTTAAAAAAATATATAATTTAATGTGAATTTGCAGATCCCCTGCAATGCCACCATAAACCTCTAGGGGTTCATGAAACCCAGGTTGGAAAACTCTGCGTTAGATTATTAATATATAATATATTTTTATAGACATGCCTTTAATATGCTCTCTTGTGTCTCAACATACAGAAAGGAGTCAAGCCCCAGTGGCTGGACAGTGAGTTTAGGCTCGGTGCTCCGGTCCGGAGTGGGAGCTTTGGTCATCCCAGTGCAGAGGATTATCCAGCATCCTGCCTTCAACAGCAGCAATATGGACTTTGATGTGGCTCTGGTGCAGCTCTCGATCCCAGCACCAAGCTCCTACACCATCCAGACGCTGTGTTTGCCCTCCCCAACACACAGCTTCTTCAAGGGCACAGAATGTTACATCACTGGGTGGGGATCAATGAGAGAAGATGGTGAGAAAGTACATTTTCTGAAGTTTTACTGAATGTGACTGGACCTTAGTTATAATCTTGAAGATGTTTTATTAACATATGAAAGGCTTCATCACCTCTGCACCAATTTGAAATGGCTGTCATGTGTCCTTTAATGGGTTTATGAAGTCATAATTATGAAGACTGTTTACTCTTCTGTAGAACTGATGAAGAACCTTAGATAAAAGGTTATGTATGGGACAAAACACTCCAGGTCATGCTGTTATAGGAACTTCCGGAAGTGTTTTATTCCTCTTATACCACAAGTAATTCACTGATCATTTTTTAATTAATTAAAGTATGACACGTTGTACTTTTAACAGTTTATAGTTACATTTAATGTTATGGAATGTCTACGAAACAAGTTAGTTCTTGTTATCACTTAGGTTATAGCAACTATAAACAGTCATTCCCTTATCAGCCTCTCTTTTTTCTCTCCCGAAGTTCATAAACCAGCATGTTACCTCTCATGTTACCCAGAAACTGCAAAGTGTAAACTGCAAAGTGTAAAAGGCAGAAAACTTACTGACTGTTACAAAGCGCTGACACTGGAGACTCCTTCCATAAATGTTAAATAAATGTCTCCTCACAGAAATTTTCATATTCGTATATTATTAGCCTTAGATTATATGAAGTGTCTGCCGTACAATTTCCTGTGAATGAGCTGTTACAACAACAGCGAATGTATTAAAATGAGTGCCTTAACATAAAACCTGTGATTTGTAGCTATACTACAGGCAGAGCTGCTGTTATAGACTTCTGATCAATCAGATTCCTGATTCAGCCCTTTTTTCTCTACAAAAAAAATAACTTCTAAGTAGTAAGTCAGTGTTAATCGCCTTGTATATATAATAATCTTGAAGATAGCCTTGTATATATTCTAATCTTGAAGATGTTTGACCCCTCTCATCTGAGGTTCTTGACTCCCAACTACTAGACTTAAAATGTTTATACTTAAAACACAGAATACTCGAGTGTAGGGACGCATCAATACCATTTTATTCAGAACAAGTACATATTTTTGGTACTTGTTGATCCCAGAAATGAGTAACCTACTTAGTACTAATTAATCAGGGATGTAGGAACATTTTATGTAGGTTTATGTTTCCCTGGTTTAAACAGTGGCTATGATAAGCACACACGTGTGTTCATGCACTTATGCTACTGGTCTCATTCTTTATGTTTGCTAGTTAATTTAAAATGAAGTGCTAGCTCATTAATTACCTCAGATCGAGTAGCATTGCAGTGAAGAGTGGATTTGTTGTTGAGTTAGTTTCAGTTCAGAAAGGTGGTTCTGTACAGCGGTAAGTAAAGTATGTTTGTCTTAATTGTGCTGTCCCTAGTTACGGATAGCAACTGATTGTCATGAACAATATACTGGGTAAGAGCCGTTATTTTCATTCACCTAGCATCACCAGTAGACATTTTCCCCACCTAGCTAGTGTTTGCTGCTAGCAATGAACTCAGACTCATTGTTCTAAGTTTTAAGTTCAAGATGTTTTACTTGTACTGTAGGAAGATATATTGTGAATATATCTTGATATATTGACAGAGCACAGTCTGCAGTCTGCTTTGCTATGATTGCTGTCATTAATCGTGAAATATGTCTGGATTGCTGGCATTCTGTGCCATCTGTTCAGTAATGCCACAATGTACACTAGGTTTACGTCACATAGCATCACATGGTATCAAATGTTAGTGCACCCATCATCAAACCTGTCAACTCCTTGGTGCAAAATTACCTTTTTTGCAGTTTAATCATCTGATTTCTCTTTGTCATGCAGGAAAGCTAACTAATCAGTTACAGAAAGCTCAGGTTGGTATAATAGACCAATCAGAGTGTCAGCAGTCTTACGGCAGAAAACTGACTGCCAACATGATGTGTGCTGGATCCATGGAAGGTGGCATTGATACATGTCTGGTGAGACTTGATTGATTAGCCATCAGTTCTCATTTTCATCTCTCATATTACCTAAAAAGATCAACATTTTGGAGTTTGATGTAATATCATACAATGATAAACACATGGATGAATGCAGGTCTGCTCTTTTCTCTGCAGGGAGATTCTGGAGGCCCGTTAGCATGCCGCCAGCCCCGGGGCCGGTGGTTCATAGCTGGGGTGACCAGTTGGGGTCGAGGCTGCGCTCGAAACAGATTTCCAGGGGTTTACACACGAGTTACTGCCATCAGGGAATGGATATCAACATACCTCCCATTTTAAAGATGCTTGTCTTCATATGGACTATTACTTGTGCATACTTACTTGAAAAGTTGCATATTTATTTTGTGTATTTATTATTGCTTATACCAAAATGAAAACTTTTGATTCTACTGGAGCTTGAGAACATTAAAGATTGACCTCGTGGTGAGTTGTATTTTTCTTCTTTTAACAATTAGCCCATTAGCCAAGTCCAAATAAGCGTGAAATCAATAGTAGATCTGTTTGGTCTGATTCAGTTTTATACTGCACAAATTTAAACACATGAAAAGAACAAGCAAAAAGGCATATGTACATACTTACATCTAGCATACTTACAAAAGTCTTTCATGTATCGGTACTTTCTGTAGCTGGGTTGAATCACTGAATGCTCATATACAATGCTCAAATACAGCACCCTAACTTCACCAGCAGTCAGTTTAATAATAATTGGAATTGTGTTCAGAGCAAATCCTGGTCACCTCTGCCAGGAGGTTACGATTTTCCAGATAATGAACCCAAAAATACAGTGAACTCAGGACACAAAATCAGTTGTTGAGTCCCTACTGAAAACATGTAATCTTTAAAAATAAATAAATAAATAAAGTTAAATTGTGTTATAATAAAACTATATCTCAACAAAAAAAAACAAAACAAAGGCTACCCATAATTCTGAGTCAGCTGTAGATTTGATGTTTACTCTTACTTGGACATCAATTTTGTCTACTTTAAAAAAAGATAAGTACTTCACTTGTACAAATCAATTTCATGTACGGAGGCGTTTTTTTTTAGAAGATGGTAACTAGAAAATAGAAGAGCTACCATTAAAAACTCTAATAAACAGGCAAATAACAATTAGGATAATAGAAGTGTGTACATTGTGTTGCTGTATAAATCTTACCATCTGGTAAATGTTGAAAAATGACCAAATGTTAGTGACATATGAAAGCAGGCTAATAATGTTAAATAAGTAATATGATTACATCAATCACTTATATAAACCAATGAAAGTTGATGACTAATAATTATTTACATTTATGGCATTTGGCTGACGCCCTTATCCAGGGCAACTTACAATTATCTCATTTATACAACTGAGCAGTCCAGGGTTAAGGACCTTACTCAAGTGCCCAGCAGTGGCAGCTCAGTGGTGCTGGGATTTGAACTCACAACCTTCCGATCAGGAGGCCGACAGCTTAACCACTGAGCTACCACTTCCCAGATTACAAATCCCGAGGCTGTCTGTGCTGTCATTTGAAAGGTTAAATAAGGCAAAACAAAACTGTTCCCAGAAATCTGACATGCTTCGTACACAATGTAAGCTGCTTTTATTGCAGGATCCATGGTGAAGTGATCAGCATTTAAACAAACCCACTTTTGTAGTCAGGAGATTGTGTGACAAACCAGAATCTGCCTGTGACAATTGCATTTTGTTTCGGCGCAGGTAAGAAAGTAGGGCTGTGTGGCACGTCCTCGCGAAGAGGCTACAGTTATGAAAAGAGAGACGGTCCTGAATTGTCCATGGTGAAAGGAAGTAGGTTTGTGGCGCGGAGAATGGGAAGACGAGACGACTCGGCGATCCCGGCGGGAGGGTGTAGCGTCCACACGAGGACAAGTCCAACTAAAGAAGCGCCACTGTGCACACAGGCTTCATCTGACTAACAATCCGCTCAGTCGCGGCCAATCAAAAACCGGCGTTATCTAGACATGCTCACACACTTACCACAGGATTTTAAACACTGATCACACTCGATTCATTCCATTTCTAGACCTACAACATTTCAAGTTTGAAGCTTATTACAGTGATTCTATAAAATCAAGCAAAATGTCCACCAATCATTAACAGAAAGAAGCAAAATGTCCTGAAAGATGTTCTGAGTCTAAAACTCATGACTTCCTAGTTCCTCCGATGGCTTTCAGCCCAAAGCCTCTTTATCCAGGGATCCAAGTCACGGTGGATCAAGCTGGAACGCACGCATCACATACGCGCTCGTTCCCGCTGAAGTCTAGAGTTGTAGGCGCGAGAAATTGTGTTCCAGGCATCCATATACCGGTCCATGCACATGGCAATGCATTTCTGCAATAAATAAATAAAAGAATGAATCAATAAATACATAACATGCATACATACAAACTAAAGCTAATATGAATACATACAAACTTACATACTAATATACATTTGCTCAGACAGATGTTTGTTAGTATGTCAGTATGATTGTATGTTATTATGTGCATACTATACATACATACATACATACTAATATTCATAAATTCTAACATACTAACACCTTGTGTGTTAGTTTTATGTATGAATACAATACCTACTATCCATACTAACACACATACATATATATGTACATACCAACATACACACAAGTTTTTCCCCCTCAGTTCCAGTGAAGGGAAAATGTAAGAATCTATACAATTGTATGTTTCCAACGTTGTGGCAACATTTTGGGGAAGAACCACATAAGTGTGATGGTCAACACATACTTTTGGCCATATGGTGTACGTTCTAACATATGCTAATATGAATGCATACACAGTCCACTCCGGAACTATTGGAACGGCAAGGCAAAAAACAGTGTGTTTTGGGTCATTGCCTTGCTGCATGATGAAGTTCCTCCCAATTAGATTGGATGCATTTCTCTGTAAATTGGCAGACAGAACGTTTCTGTAGACTTCTGAATTAATTCTGCTGCTACCATCATGAGTCAATAAAGATTAGCCATTAACCAAGGTCTAGGGGATTAAAGCTATTAATATCTTCAGGAGTATTATGTGTATACGTAATCTGAAAGTTGGGTAGATTTGACCTTACAAAGTCTCGAATTTGCAAATATCTGAAAAAATGTGAGACTCATATCTTTCCTGGAGTTCTGCAAATGAGGCAAATCTATTTATAGATCCCTATATATAGATCCCTAATGCAGTTTATCCTGCTTTTTTCCATGGAATAAACACGACTTTACAGCAGAGGAAAAGCAAGGTTTCCATATATGGTACTGTCCAACTAAGTGTTTGGGCTTTCTATATGGGTTTTGGTCTGTTTACATATCTTCATTGCATTGCTTATTATAAAGTGTATAAATCATATAATGATTTATTGATTTTATTAGGGCTGTTAAGAATGGCTGGAAGTGAGGTGCTGTTATATAAGGACCGTTCTACTGACAACCAAATAGGGTATGTGAATGCAGGTTCTACCGGGCCTCTCTTCCACCATGAAAAAATGCTTATATTCACTGCCCAATAGTATAGCTTAAAATTAAAGCGATCAACAACACCTTCAGCTTTGGATTTCCAGAGATGTTTCATCGATATCCGTAGTGTTTTGCAGATCCATGGGAATGAGATTATCAGCAAGTCTAATTGCTTGAAAAAAAATGAGAGGCATAAAACTTGGGATAGCCTGAAAGAGATACAGAAAGTGTGGGAGCACCAGCATCTTAACTGCACTAATTCTTCCTGCTAATGACAAGGGAACAGTCTTCAAGTACTCAATGTACTGTTTCAGTTATTGCAATTTTTCCTCCCAATTTACCTTGAGCAGGTCAGCTGGCTTTTTAGTTACAATGACACCATGATATGAGAGACTGTTGCAAGCTATTATAAATGAGGTAGACTGCAGGTAGTGCAGGTTTACATGCTGTGTTATGGGCATCAGTTTACTTTTCTTCCAGTTGATTGTAAATCCATAAAATTATCCAAAATTATTTATCAGAGAAAGGAGTGGGGGAATGGACACTGAATGATTGGAAATAAACCGCAGTATATCATCAACGTATAATGATGTGTGTTATGGTCTTCCCTTTGTCCTAACAGGCATTATTTCTGTGTGCGGAAATGCAGACAGGCAACTGCCCTGTTGTGTCCCTCTGTATATCGGGAAGAGGGAAGAAATGTTTGGACTGGAAAGAAAACAGACACTGTTGGCTATTCATACATAATCTGAATCCACTGTATAAAGCCTGGTCCACATCCAAATTTTTCTAGAGCATAAAGCATGTATGGCCTCTTGATTTGATCAAATGCATCTTGAGCGTCAAGAAAGATGACAACTGCTTCTGTCCTATGCTTGGCATAAAGGATGTTGAACAATCGGAGAAGATTGGAGATGATGTGTCTACCTGGCATGAATCCTGACTGGCCAGGATGTACGACTCTGCCTATATGATCTTTCAATCTGTTTGCAAGTATTTTGCCGAGTAGTTCATTCTCTATAGATATTAATGAAATAGGTCTATAAGATGAAGGTATGTTCCAATAATTCTGATCACCTGGAAAATGGGTGGGTTCAAACAAAAAGTTGTAAAACACATCTAGATGCAAAAAGCAGAAATTCTATTCTAAAATTTGTCGTCACATCTTCATCTTTTGATCTCAAACCCAAATGTCTTCAGTGGATAGCGAAAACCATAGAACTGGGTTTATGTTTAGCTTTACCTTGCTGTTCCAATACTTTCAGAGGGGACTGTATAGGTGTGATGGTCAGGTGTCCACATACTTTCACACGTGTGTATGTGTAAAAGTGGGAATGTATGTGTTCTATGCATGTATGCTTAGCAAGTAATGTTAAAACTACAGATTGTACCTGTTCTGAATTGTCCAGTGTGCTGCCTGGTTTGCCGATGCACTTCTTAAAGCATTTATCCGTCATTCTCTGAAATATATATTTTTTAAAAAGCAATCAGTGATTTCACCCTGAAAAGTTCTAAAAAATCTAATAATAAATATGTGGTCTTATTACTATTATTTAATTATTATTAGTGGAAGGGGTCAAATATTAAACATTTAAATGTTTAAGACCAAGTTGATGGGGATGTTTCAACTGACAACAAGTCTAGCTCTTCTGTTCATTTGTGTGCCTTAAATACCCTTAAAAGATAGCTGTTGAAAGAAAACTAGCCAAATACACAGCAGCGAACCATGTTTACTGCTAACGAGCTGCTGCTGTAGAGCAAGACATATGTTCTGGAGGGAATTTAATTGGAGAAACAAAATGCCAAGGAGTCATCAAAAATAATCCTGTTTAATCCTGTTCCTAATAGTGATAAACTATAAACTTCAATCAAGAATATCTTTTTTTTTTCATATTTTTTTCTAGTCTTAGTATCAAACTGGGGTCCATAACACAAAGGGACGGGCACACAAAGCTTCAAAATAACAAATCTGATTTTAGGGGCATTTTACAACACAAAACTATAGTTACAGAGTGATGACCTTAAAATGACCACAGAACTGGGTCTTCCCTCCCTCACTCACTCACTCTCTCCACACACACACACACACACACACACACACAGAAAGTAAAGTATATATTTTAAAAAGGAGTTTAATTAGCTAAAAAAAAAAAGCAAAAAACTTCTATGAAGTCTTTTTTTAAAACATATTACAAAAAATACAAGCCTAATAAACATTAATACAACTTCAATCTGTGGTGAATCATTTTAAAAACTGGAACAGAATTTTCAGCTATATAATAAAAATGATTTTTCTGGCTCATTATCGCATATTATTATTATCTGTGTACTGATGGTAATGATCCTGCTAAATGCTTTCAGCATGCAGCTATTAACACGTTAAAAAATATGTTTATTCGTTAGCCTCAAAACTCAAGTGCTAAAAACCTCTACAACGTTTGAAGCTTGTTCAAAAATTAAAATTATGTACGATTTTATCCCAGAAGACGTTTAACTAGCCAACTAGGCAGCTAAGATAACCATTATACCGACCTGCAGCAGCTCCTGAGCGTTAGCCACCGCTATCTGCACCTTCACCTGCTCCATAATGGCGCCCGTGTCCATCTTCCCAGTTCCTGATCCGGAGGAAAAATCTGATCCAAAACTATCCATCTTTTTTTTTAAACTAAATTTCTTTTTTCTTTTGAATAAATAACGTATAATGAACTAAGCTTGAGCTACACTTTACCCGGTGCTCTACGGACTTCACACATGTGAACGTTTCCTCAATGACCTTGAGATGCACCGGAAGTACTACTGACACTGTTTCCTAGTTGTTACGGATGATGGGAAATATAGTCATTAGATGATAATATCAGGAATTACACAACCCTTTTCCACTAAGTTGAATGAATCCAGTCCAAATATTCAATAATTAAGCCCATTAAGTACATATATACCTTCTTTATTGAAGCTATTTTTAATAAGCTTTTTTATTCCTGAACTTAATATTCACAGAATCCAAGCCAGTTAGCTTGTATTAGTCATACAGAAATCACTTTTCCCTAGTTCTGTTAAGTTTAAATCAACGTGACATTGTTTATACAGGTTATCGGGCTACTGAGCTTTGAATAAAGACATGTTTAGCTGAAGAGGCCAGTCTGTTGGAGCGATAACGACACTACGTTAGTAATAACAGTTGTAAGAACCAGGATGTAACAGTGTTGATTTACAACTTAGGGAGGCTCTGACTACACATCACACACACCACAGAGAGAACCGGATCCTACTCATGTTCATACTGTGACTAGAACTAAACAACACTGCACCAGTAACACAACCCAGTATAGAAATAGCTAAAAATATATATATAATAATAATAACAATAATAATAATAATAATGATGATGATGATGATGATGATGATGACGATTATTATTATTATTATTATTATTATTATTATGTTTCTTCCACCAGCTGATCCTCAGAATATCCATTTATTGCGGGAAGAGTAACTATATACTGTATTTTGTTTGTGGTTTAGACTCTGAACAGCAGGGGGCGGTATAGTACCGCACATCTTAGGCCTACATCTTACGTGAACCATGTTGGAAAGTAGAAAAGCAGTTAAACAATGACAACTATTACCTATAGAAACATGCTTAAATACCAGCTGCTTGGTGTTATTCACAGTGTAAACTGCTTTAGAGAATTCAGTCGTCACATGGACTCTGTTAAAGTTTTAATCTGAATATAATTTTTATATTTTTGCCTCTGATTTGTGAATTTTCTGAAAACGTGGAAGTTTGTGAAGGTATGCTGAAGGTATTTGTACTTCTGGTGTATTAATGTATTATTACACCACAGCATTCCTGTTGAATTCTGGATTCTGATTGGTCAGAAGGTGTTATTAGTGCAGCTGCAAATCACAGGTTTATATTAGAATGGACTCATTCTAATATGTTATTGTTTCTACAGTAACAGCTCAATCACAGGGACCTGTACAGCAGACACTCCACATGCATGGATTAAAACAATAGTCACTATGGTGAAGTTTACTGTAAGGAGACATTTATTTTTAGTAACATTTATGGAAGGAGTCTCTAGTGTTTTTGCTTTGTAACAGTCAGAGGTAAAGCTTTAGGTTTTCTTCGGGACAGAGGAGTTTACACTTTGCTGTTTCTCTGTAAAATAACATGTTACTTTTTCTGTCTTATTAACTTCGAGAGATAGAGAGAGAGAGAGAGAGAGAGAGAGAGAGAGAGAGAAGAGAAGCTGGTGAGGGAACGACTGTTTATAGCTGCTATAATAGAAGTGAGAACAGGAACTAACTTTTTTTCTCAGGCATTCCACAACATTAAATATAACTATATGTAAAAGGATAAAAATGTCTTTCTTTAAGAAATAAAAATTGTAATCATTGGCAAATTGCTTTTGCATATGAGCATTAAACAGTTTAGGAAAAGTTTGCAAAAGCAATCAAGACAGAAGATTAAAAAAAAAAAAAAGAAGCTATAAGCAGTCCAGCACAGTTTGGGAATTTTTCCAGCACAAGCCCCAATATACATGGTAAATCCCTGACTATTTAAAAAAAAAATGCAGAAAAATCTGGAAAAGCAAACAGTGCTGGATTCATGATAAACAACCTACACCACTGGATTACTGTTTTATACAAATGAAGGAGAGCCATAACGGTTTTATTCAATCATGTTGATAATCTCATTACTGAGACACGCAGACGCACGTTACAGCTGCTGCAGGGTCTCAAACATGTCCTGAGGCTGAGATTCTCTGTCTCTTACTCGGTCTGTCTATAATATTAACTTCCATTATGGCCATAATTACATAAACACAAATATATACAGTACAAAGAATCTGGAGAGATTAAAGGAGAAAAAAATTTAAATGATTAAAGTGTATAGTTCAGGAGTTTCGGGGTGTGACTCTGAGCTGGGGGTAAAAATAATTTACACAATAACACTCATGCCTGATTAGTCACACTAATTCCACTTTGTCAATCATAATCCTCCAGGACCCAACACCATTCTCCATTTGATTGATTTACTCCTCGTTTGTGGTCTGTGTAATGAATATCAAATAAGCAAGATGTCAGATTATGATAAAAGACTTCAGTGAGCCAAACAGTGAGTCATGTCTACCTGTCTCTCTCTCTCTCTCTCTCTGCAGCTCTTTCTGTCTCTGTCTCTGTCTCTCTCTCTCTCTCTCTCTCTCTCTCTCTCTCAGTCTGTTATTACCTCTCTCAACCTGAAAGCTGAAAGCTGAGTAAGATCTGACAATGCTCTGAAGCTGCTGTGGAGTGATGGTGGTCTTTGGTGGAAATGTGATCACTATCACAGTGTGATTCTCATCTCTCTTTGAGTTCAGAGTTCAGTACCGAGGAGACTGATTTCACATTGTTAAACACACTCATTGTGCACACGCATGTACACACACACACACACAATCTTCAGACAACCTGTGACAGCACTCAGCACTGTCCTCATAGCATGCATGTGAATAAGGAATAAATTGTGTTTTTGTAGGATCTAAACCTTTTCCCCTACGCAGTTACGATTATAGCTGGTATAACTTCACAATTAAGTGTAGTAATATACAACAATACATGTGTGTATGTGTGTGTGTGTGTGTGTGTATCTATCTATCTATCTATCTATCTATTTATCTGTTGGGGGTTTGAATCCCTCCTCTGCCATGTGTGTGCGGAGTTTGCATGTTCTCCCCATGCTTCGGGGGTTTCCTCTGGGTACTCGGGTTTCCTCCCCCAGTACAAAGACCTGCGTTGTAGGCTGATCTGTGCCCTGTGATGAGTTGGCACCCCATCTAGGGTGTCCCCCCAACCTTGTTCCCCGCCGCGAGTTCCCTGGGATAGGCTCCAGGCTCCCTGCAACCCTGTGTAGGATAAGAATGGATGGATGGAAATCAATCTATATTTAAATATTATTAAATTATTATTATTAATTATTAATTAATTATTATTAATTATTATTTTAAATTATAATTAGTATAATATATATATTCTACATCTCTAATGCATAAAATATCTAATATAATAAATACTGAATACGAAAATACAATGAACAATAATTCAATAAGAATCCTTTTAACATTGTGAGGCAGTGAGAGCGAGTCCACGCCTTCTTATTTGTGATTGGCTGTAGTTTTGCATATTCATTAAGGGGCGGGGCTAAAGGAGCCGCTCTCCGAGGAACACAGCTGTGCGAACGGAGAAACTCGCACTGCTTCTCCTTCCACACCGGCGGAAGTCATGCTCGCGGAAGCCAGCACGCGACACTTGTGAACACTTTTTACTGCGCTAGTAAAAGTTGGACTGCGACAAGAAGAAAAGAAACAAGGTAAGAGATAGCTGTGTGAAATGAAACAGCTCAGCGTGTGTGTGTGTGTGTGTGTGTGTGTGTGTGTGTTCGTTCATTAAGGACAGAGTTTCAGCCCCTTGTGTTAGTCATATTAGCTTGTTTATTTAAGTGTATAAAGGTTAAAAATATTTCCTAATATTACATGATTAAGGATCACCAGTTATACACCTTGCAAATTGCAGTTTCACCGCAGACACGTGATAAAAATATCCAAAGAAGAATAATGAATCCTGAGATCATAAACCTGAGCTGGCTGGATAAGGGAGGTGTGTGTGTGTGTGTGTGTGTGTGTGTGTGTGTGTGTGTGTGTGTGTGTGTTTGTGTGTGTGTTTGTGTGTGTTTTATATCTTGGTGGAGACCAAATATCCCCACAAGGATGGGAATATCTGATAATTGTGACACGAGGAAAGTGTTTTTTTTTTTTTGTTTGTTTGTTTTTAGCAAAAATTAAAATAAATAAATAAAACAGCCAAAAAGTTTCCTTTTCATTAGTGAGGTTAAGCTTAGGGTTAGATTTTGGTGCATGCATAGCATTAATTAGCTGCATTAATAATTATATCAGTGGAAGGTCCTCACAAAAATAAGAAGACAAACGCGTGTGTGTGTAATTACAGGTGCACACACCCAATTATTCTGCTATTTGACGTTTATACAAAGTATGCAAAATGTAAACCACGGAACAGATCACACTGCAGTTTCATTTTTGGTACATTTGCACCAGAAGCTTGAGTCTTTAATTTTTTCCACCTGAGATAAGCAGTAAAGTCAAGTATATTCAATTTCACAACAGTGGGGTAATGTTTTAGCACAGAATTATAGGATGTCCTCATGCCAAGAGACTGACACATGATCCTGCCTTCAAATTTATCCAAACTAAAGAACTGCAGAAACTGCAAACATCCAAACGTACAATCTAGCGACCAGAAATGCTGCCTAAAAATGACGTCTCTTTTTAAATGGAACAAATATTTTGAATTGTCTACAAAAATAATGCTGTGCCTGTTGAACATCACTGTATATTGTATAATGCGGGGGTGCTCAAACTTTTTTGCAGTCAGAGATTCCTTTAACTGTAAAATATATTCCATGGACGACTAAGGGCAGATTTATTGGATTATAATCCAAATATTCAAATATTAGGTTCATTATTTAAACATGTACAATAATGTAGAGCTTTTTATTCCTGAACTTCCCACCCACAGGATGCATCATTGTGAAGTTGGAGTTGTTTTAGAGTTATTGAGGTTTGAGGTTTAGAGTTACTGAGATTTAATTAAACCCATTAAATTCAAGTCAGATTGACTAATAACTATAAGAACCGAATTATAAATATAGCAGCTTTAATCATTAACAAAAGTTTAAAAATAATATCCCCTTGACTATCCCTCATGGAATCCAGTTTGAGAACCACCGGTATAACCTTGTAACAGCACATGCTGATCAATATTCGACAACCAGTTTCTGATTAGAAATATAATTAATTTAAGACAGTATGTTGTACTGCTGTTCTGTTTACTTGTTTGTTTGTTTGTTTGTTTGTTTTAGATTTTAGTCAAAGATGTCTGTCAGTAGCCATGAAAACCGCAAGTCCAGGTCGAGCTCTGGCTCCATGAACATTCACCTGTTTCACAAAACGTCACACGCCGACAGCCTGCTTACTCAACTGAACCTTCTGCGCAAACGCTGCGTCTTCACGGATGTCGTGCTCCGGGCCGGAAATCGAGCTTTCCCCTGTCATCGGGCCGTCCTGGCCTCCTGCAGCCGCTACTTTGAAGCCATGTTTAACGGTGGACTCAAGGAGTCCCGAGACGCAGAAGTGAACTTCCATGACTCGTTGCACCCGGAGGTCCTGGAGCTCCTGTTGGACTATGCATACTCCGCCCGCATCATCATCAATGAGGAGAATGCTGAGTCATTGCTTGAGGCCGGAGACATGCTGCAGTTCCACGATATCCGAGATGCCTCCGCAGAGTTCCTAGAGAAGAACCTTCACCCGTCAAACTGCCTCGGGATGATGCTCCTCTCTGATGCACATCAATGCCAAAGGCTTTACGAGCTCTCCTGGCGCATGTGCTTGGCGAATTTCGCCACCCTTTACCAGACTGAAGACTTCCTGAACCTCCCGAAAGATCAAGTTCAGGAGCTGATCTTCAGCGAGGAGCTGGAGGTGGAGGATGAGAGTGTAGTGTATGAGGCAGTTATAGACTGGGTGAAAGCTGATATTGGAAGGAGACTCTCCGACTTGCCTGAACTCTTGCGCTGTGTCCGTTTAGCGCTGCTTCCAGAGACCTACCTGCTCAAAAACGTTGTCTCTGAAGAGCTCATCATGGGAGATAAAGTGTGTCGAGAGATTGTCGAAGATGCCGTACGATGCAAGATGAAGATCCTCCAGAATGACGGTGTGGTCACTGGTTTCTGCGCTCGACCCAGGAAAGTCAGCCAAGCTCTGCTGCTCCTGGGAGGCCAGACTTTTATGTGCGATAAAGTGTACATGATAGACCACAAAACGAAGGAGATCATGCTCAAAACAGACCTTCCCAGTCCTCGAAAAGAGTGCAGTGCTTGTGCTATTGGCTGTAAAGTTTATGTCACAGGAGGCAGAGGCTCTGAAAATGGCGCTTCTAAAGATGTCTGGGTCTATGATACCTTACATGACGAGTGGTCCAAGGCTGCGCCAATGCTTGTAGCCAGATTTGGACATGGCTCGGCTGAATTGGACCATGTCCTGTATGTCGTAGGAGGCCACACTTCTCTGTCAGGCTCGTTTCCTGCCTCTCCGTCAGTCTCACTCAAACAAGTGGAACAGTACAACCCACAATCTAACAAATGGACTCTAGTTGCACCTCTTCGGGAAGGTGTGAGCAACGCTGCGGTCGTAGGAGCCAAAAACAAGCTCTTTGCTTTTGGTGGCACCAGCGTCAACAGGGACAAGTACCCCAAGGTGCAATGTTTTGACCCCTGCGAGAACAGGTGGACGGTGCCGGCCGCTTGTCCTCAGCTTTGGCGTTACACGGCGGCAGCAGCCGTCGGCAATCACATTGTGGTCATCGGCGGAGACACAGAGTTCTCGGCAGGTTCGGCATATCGTTTCAACAGTGAAACATACCAGTGGACTAAATTTGTCGATGTCACAGCCAAAAGGATCAGCTGCCATGCTGTTGCCTCGGGGAACCGACTCTACGTGGTTGGGGGGTATTGCGGCGCTCGGAGGTGTAAAACGCTGGACTGTTACGACCCCTCGACTGACTCTTGGGAAAGCGTGACTAGCGTCCCGTATTCCCTCATTCCCACTGCGTTTGTTAGCACCTGGAGATACCTGCCATCCTGAATGTGACAAATGGTTTGGTAAGTAGGAGCTTATAGAAATATACAGCAATGAAATCAAACTAAAAAAAACTGCATAGATACAAGTTCCTCGCCTAGTCTATTAGTTCATGTTTATCAGTTGTGGTTTGATCAAAAAATATCATGTGTAAAAAAAAAAAAAAAAGTGCTGGTTAATGAACGATTTCTAGCCCTAATGAGTGCTGTTTGGTGTCAAATAAAGAAGAGAACTCAGTTAATAGCATCTGAAAGAATGAAACAGGGGCTAATTACAGAGCAGAGACTTCAATCAGTTAAAGCAGAGTAAAGCTCAAGTCCACGCATGCTGTCCTATCCATCACATGTCCTCTACCCACTCTGTGTTCACTCCCAGAGGATATTTCCTTGTATAATTTTATCTTATTAAAGTTTAAATAGAGAAAGAAATTTTAAAATTCACATTGTGTTTTGACTGACAGAGAGTTGAGGTGTTACTGTGAAGCCATATTGCCAGAACAAGTTTTTCAGTCAGGGATCTAAAATAAGTATCCTATTTACACTTAGAAACATCCTGAACAAAAATTGCTCTCTTATTTGGAAGTGTAAACAAACGTGAACAAATATTGCTTCTGTGCAAGAAACTCCAAATAAGGTTGTTTTTATAACAGGAAGACATTGAAATCATAGTACGACTGAAAACAGCTGCCAGTTTGGCTTTGAAATGCAAACTTGTCAACTGGAGCAGCTAGAATTAGCATGTTTACTTAGAAGGGGGTTCAAGAGAGTGTCTGAAATCATCAGCCATGTTGCCAGAACAGGACTTTCAGTGTAAACATGTGCTTCTGTGTCTCAAAGTGAATCTTGTTTTCACTAAAAAGGTCTCTTTGCACTAAAGGTCATTTTATTCACTCACAGATGTCAGAGAAGGAGGCTAGTTGTCTTTTCCTGGTATTAGTATTAAGTATTACTTTTAAAGGTGGGATAGTTTTGGGAAAGAGGATGCCAGAATACATCCGCTACGATGCCAGAACAGGCTTTTCGAGTCTACGGTCTCACCCTTTATTCTGTCAGAGTATAGATAAAAATCTTGTTTGCATTTGTAAACAGACCTAGAGCTTCTGTCTAAAGGCCAGTTCACACTGGATGTGCTTCTGAAGCATTTTTTGGTGTACGTGAGATGTGCGTCACACTTGGCAATTATGCGCCTGTTTTAATGACCGTTTCATTCCAGACCGGTTGCACCACAGACGTATTATTGTACGTTCACGCTAGAAAGTGACGAAACGACAGGCGAACATTCATTTTCCATGTATGCACTTGACACAGATCCATGATTTCAGCGACAGGTGACATTTGTACTGAGCTTTTACGCAAATTTGCTATGCTGCTCTAAAGCACCAAATCCAAGCGATAGGCTCGAATGATTCCTCGGGCCAATCCTATGGTGCGTGTGGTCCAACATTTCTTCAGTTCCCCACTCACAATTTTAGTTCCTACCTGAAATTAGATCCCATTTACTGTTGGACTTGCAAAAATGGATGAAAAATTTATAATAGTGATTTCATCTTATCCTGTCATGTACGACCTCTCTTGAAACATGTATAGATACGTAATTCGTTATTTAATATGTGTTAAGTATAAATATTGCTAGTGCTTTGTTGAAAATACAAAATATAGATTTTATAGGATTAGGCATGTTTCATTGACACAGTTGTACGTTGGGCATTGTTGTTCCCGTAGCACTTGAAGTGTGGATTGAATCGACGATGACAACATGTCTGGTGTTAATTTGGAGTTCTCTAAACAAGAAGCAATAAATAACTGATTGTTAACAGGAAATTTATAATTATACAAAATTATAGTGCAAATAAAAAAGCCTTTATTGAAAAAGCCTATACTGAATACAGAAACCTTTTGGAGAGGGTAGCCAGCTATCATTTCCTAGTATCAGCAAGTTCTCTAGGTGGGATTGTACTGGGAAAGAAGATTCAAGAGAACATCAGAATGCTTCAGCCGTATTGCCAAAACTGTTTCTTCTTTACTCTATCTAAATAAGGGTGACTAAAAAGTGACCAAAAGCACCGCTTACTGCTTTAAGACATTCAGGGCTGGTTAACAAGAAGGCGTCAAAACTGTAATACGACCAAAAACAGCTGTTTGTTCACTGTTAAAACCTCACAAACATGGTAGAGAAGACAGCTGATTGTTGCCCTAGTATAAACAAAAATAGTGGGGGTTTTTTGTTTGTTTTTTTTAAAGGTGCACACTTACAAACTTTGGGTGTCTTTTTCTGACATTTAGAAGACAAAGAGGAAAGAGGATTCAAGAGAATTTCCAAAAACTTTGGCCATATTGCAGGAAATAGTCTTTACTTTGAATTTTACTTGTACTGAAAACCAAACGTGAACATTTTTTACTTACTACCTTATTGCAAGATGTCGAAATGAAGTAGTATGACAAAAAACAGCTTCTTGTTCATCTTTCAAAGTCACAAACCTTCCAGTCAGAGGATGGATGGTCGTCCTTTCCTGGTATTAGCAAATGTTTGCCAGCTAATGGTGGAAAAATACATTCGGAAATGCTATATTGCCAGAGCAGGTCTTCTCATTATAGAAAACCCTCAATAATCTGGTTCTAACAGGAAGTCTACAAAATTGTCCACTTTTTCAGCTTTCAAAGCTGCCTTTCCTGAAGTGTATGCCCTCACACTGTCTTTTGTCCATCAGCTGTAAACAGATGGACAGGGTGGAGACGTGCTGAAGGGCCTTGAATCCACAAGCCTGCAGATCGCATTTTTATTGTGCTGTTGCTTTAAAGCCTGCTAATTTGGTGTTGATTTTTTGCACATCATACTTATTCTGTAACGCCAGAGGAGAAAGGCACGCAGGCTGAGGGAGGAAGAAACTATATTTTACTCCGGCCAGAAGCTCCAAACTAAAAATACCTGCTGCTCTCGAAGCTGTCAGCTTGAGGGGAAAATATGAAAATACTCTCCTACGAGAGTAAACAGGTCTGTTCATGTTGGCTGGTAATGTCATACCTGTTTCATGAAAGTGTACACAAATAAGATTCTCAAAATTGTATGTTCACACATGCATCAGACAATCAAAATGTGAAAGTGATCCAATGCCCAGTGACTTGTCGGAAGTGTGAAGCATTCCTAACCTTTTTTTGGAGTTTATCCAGGTTTAAAACAAAAGAAAAATTTATTTCAAATATTTATAATATTTGAAAATTTATCTTCACACATTTGCCAGTCATTTATACACTCAATTTATGCACTCACTAAGCAATGCTGCTAAGTAAATATTTACTAATTTAAAACATAAAAAGTATCTATTGCATACTTGTACCTAGACATTAAATACCACAAATGATTCTTAAAAGTTTATCTTATACCATTGATTTATATTTTCACCCATTCTGTATTGTATGTTACAGTACAATATCAGATAACATGCTAGTTGTGTTTTAATTCTTTAATTTATATGCTAATATTTTTCAAATGTAGTTAGCTAACTAATTTTTTCATTTTACACAAAGAGGAAATGGGACTGTAGCATCTGTTGTACAATATGGTGATATAAATGAACACATTTTTGCTAATTACTTTTTCATAAGCAGTAGCAGCAGTACATTGTTTATTTCCTTTTCCTATTTGAAGTCAATATTTAATAGTCAATTTTTACTACAAAGCCTCAGCATGGTTCCTTTAACCAGGATCTACCCTGAAAAAGAAAGCAGTACCAGGAAAAGCAGCATTAAAAGAAGCCTTCTGTTTGTCGTGTGACACACCTGAACCGGGTCAAAGGTCACGTGGCTCATTTCAGCTGCTGTCCTGCTCGGAGGACTTACTCAGTACTTATGTTTTATTAATGTGCTTTTTTTTTTTTTTTTTAAAAGCCTCCCGAGAAAGACAACTGAAAGAAGGCTTTTATTCTCACATCTGTGCACATACGGCACACACACACAGTGTCCTGAGCCCGGGGCTAAAGCACAAGCAGATTTACATAAAGATTCTTTCTCCCATTGTGCTTCAGCCAGAAAAGTGACACAGTTGCCCATTTGGCTACCAGTCAGAAATACTCACCTGCCACAGTTATTCACAATTACACATTATCCATACACTTACATGGGTAAATGTATGGATACATTTCGTTATTTTTTTGAAAATGAAAGCTTGCCAGAAAGGTTCATCTGGTTGAGACTAGCGGTGTGCATCAGGACAGGGCTCCTGCGGACGCTAACAAAAAAGTCATATGAGCGGCAGGATTTTATTTTCATGCGGGCACAAGAGAACGAGCAGTCTGATAAGAGGCTTGGGGGACAAACAAAGACAACGTTGTATGGAGAATTCATTCATCCTTAGTAACTGCCTGGTCACGGACACAGTGGTTTAAATTAGACTACTAGTTTGTTTATATTTTGGGAACTAAATCTATCTATCTATCTATCTATCTATCTATCTATCTATCTATCTATCTATCTATCTATCATACAAACAAGTAAGTTTAAAAAAAAAAAA
Source organism: Pangasius krempfi (assembly GCA_037576825.1). Classification (NCBI taxonomy): domain Eukaryota; kingdom Metazoa; phylum Chordata; class Actinopteri; order Siluriformes; family Pangasiidae; genus Pangasius; species Pangasius krempfi. Next base: position 11,847,963 of record CM074984.1, on the reverse strand, counting down.
AAAACAGTCCCTTACACATCTCTAGTTGAGACCAATTAGGAACTGGAGTAATGTAGCTGAGGTTGAGGAACTGTCAGAGCCAGAATTCACACACCATGCTTACATTAAAATAAATAAATTTCTCCACCTTGGACTGCATTTTTTGTAAAGCTTCATTTTCAATGTCCGTTTTGCTGTTTTCCTGTGGACCGGAGACCAGAGAAAAATCCTTTCAGAAATCTTGTTGTTCGAAGCCATTGTAAAGTCAGAGTGTATCGTTACACCCATAGTTCTGTACATAGAATACCCAGATCTTTAACTGCTATGTTGCTTATCAATCAAAACTTCCTGATAACAGACTACGTTGTGTGGTAGAAGTCTGCCTAAGAACACTTTCTGATGATAAAATTACTGCAAGGTACTCTGTCATGGCTTATTGCTTTAATTTATAACCATAAGCAAATTATTAAGAGTTAAACATTAAAAGATAACTCTTCTTGTCGTTCAGTCATGCTAGTCACTCATCCAGACCTTTTGTAAATGAGGAATTTTATGTAGCTAGATCACCACAAATTTAAGTGAATAACTCTGATTTACACATTAAAACAGCTCACGACTCAACCCAGACAGGAACGTCTTTTGTCTGTTTTAGCTCAGTAAGGACGACCCAGACCTCCTGACAAACGGCACTTTAAACAGGATTGTCCAAGCTAATGCAAATTCATGAAGCAGCTCTGTGACAGTGATGGATGGATGTGAGCACTTGCTTGCAGTAATTACACCTGCTCATTATGAAGCAGCATGGCTTGTGTGTGTGTCGGGGAGCAGATGTGATCAGCATGGCTCAAATGAGCAGCCTGAAAGCCGTTATGTGACGTTTATTGAGTTTATTGATGCAGGCGTCCACACTCCACACCCCCTGTGTCCCCTGAGACCTGAGAGGTGTGACAGGGCAAGAATCTGCTCACAACAAATAAAATCTCTCAAATCCCACTTACATCATATGTCATTTAGTATATAGACATTTGCTGATAATTGATTATAAAATATATCACCAATAAATCATCTAATAAACATCTGGGGGTAGAGTGTCTATGTAGGTGCATTTTTAGCTAGCATTTGAGCTTCCACCATAAAGATGGTCCCATCTGGAAGGCAACGTAATAAACCATAATAAGTATGAAATATATGGTAGTTAAAACTGCCTCTCTGTCAACTGTGATAAAATATTAGGCAATTATCATGATAACAGTAGAAAAATGCACTACTTTGTCTGATAGCATGGTTTTAATGAAAAGAAAACAGAACCAACAACTACTTGATTAGCTAATCACCATCATAAGACCATATAAAACAACAGAGATGGAGATAGCATCTTTGTGTGTATTTAATATTAAAAACACAGTATTATATTTAGAGCCATATCTATGCCAAATCTATGTCAGGGCTAGTGTTTTATATGGTTCATATTTATTGTGATTAGCTAATCAAAGCCATGCCACATTGGCTACATAGCTAACATAGCCAAGCAAGCTAGCTAATGCCTGAAGCTATTTTATTGTAAATTAAAGTAAGTTTGCTAACAGGCTAGTTACCTAGTGTAGGTTAACCTTAGATAGCTAAGTATTTATCTTTGATTTAGCTAATGTTAAAATTAATTTAAACCACTAGCCATGTTTACTAACAAGCTAATTTCTCTGACTGATGTTCTAGTGAAATTGGGTAAGGAAATACATCCTGCTAATTTCAGTGAAACTAAAGCTTTGCATTGTTATGTGTGTTGTGAGTAAATGCTAAAACCTGAGCTAGCACAACTCATGGTGCTGGTACTCCACACACACTCAGTTACAGGAAGCCTCGCTCCCAGCCATGACCTGAACAACCGGAATCTCTGGTTTCTGGCCTTAAATCAGGCCAAAGGTTGTACGCCGAGCTGCAGGAGGAAAAACGTGCGCACGCACACGCACGCACACACACACACACACACACACACACACACACTCACACACACACACTCAGAGCTGACCTTCTGTGAGAAACACACACTGGTTCACTCTGACAGCGGCTGTGTTTCATTCCACACTGCTTCTTAAATTAAGACACTTGGTGTGTGTGGAATGAGTCCAACTGCTTAAAATAATCTGAACATGTGGAGTGAAGAAGCTCATGGATATTTAAATAGCATTCACAGCTCCTGTGTTTGAGGAATTTAGCACAGCTCATCAAGTTCTGTGCACAAGTCATGCTATTTTATTAAAAAAAATGCACAACTTAAAAAAATAAAAATAAAAAAAATTAAGGGACTTGAGTCTATGGCTTTTGGGTTTGTCTGTTCCAGTGGAAGAGGCGTGGCCTGTTTGTCAGTCCAAGTGAAGGAGGTGTGGCCTCATTGACGAAAACCACAAAAGAACAAAAAACAATAACAGTGTTTTAAAAATCCAGCGTTGTACTCAAAATCTTTGATATTATGTAATGACATTTTCTTTAACAATCGACTGGACAGAGGTGAAACGATTTTCCATCCATATATAATATTCAAATTATTATTATGTCGTTTCATAAAAAGGCTAGGATTAGAACTAAATCCAAATTAGCTGCAAACATTAATAATAATATGGTGTAAAAGCATAGAGATTTTGTCTTAAGCCTAAAACATAATATTATGAATTGATGGCATTTAATGTATCCCTGTGCGGAAAAAAAATGTATGGTCATCAATGTCATCAGTGCTGCAGATGGGCCATTAGTAGATTTAAGATTTTTTTAAAGATTTATGTATTTTATCTGCTTGTTTTTTTTTTTGTTTTTTTTTTTTATATATATGTATTTATATGTTTATATCTTGCTAAAATTTTATTTATTTATTTGTATGTTTGTTTGTTTAACCATAGTATTATTTTGGTCAAAGTCAACATGGTATTGTAAGAACTCAATTTGCACTGAATGTTGCATCATCTTTCATCAAAAAATCTCAAAATCATATTGTATTGAACTGTTGGTAGCTTTAACTCTTTAATCAGATCAATGAAGTGTTTTTGTCCCAGAAGGAGACCCACACTCCTAAATGATGGAATGTTGTTGTAGCAGAGTGAATTTTTTTTTTAATTGACTAACTTGGTTTTATTTTTCCACATTCACAGATAGCCATGATTTGTGTGTGTGAAATTCTATCACATGCACAACAAACAATTCTGTGGCTTTTGCACAAACACTGTGTCTGAACCTTTGTTTATAAGCAGACAGATAATGACACAGTGCAGCTTTAGCAGTGGGATCAGGCTTCTCGAAGCTTCTGCAGGTTTATTATAGCCTCTGGTCCTGACAGCTCAGCTAATGAAGCCTCATTTGAGCAGTTAAATGTTTCCCGCTGGTGCCACGTGAAGCCACTGGAGTTACAGCTGTCTGGGCTGCACGACTGCTGAATATGCAGACAGAACATGACTGATCTGATTAACGCTTTTCTTTAATAGCACCTCAAGTATAAGAGTATCAAAGGCCAAAATGCTTAGAAATTAATTTAGTATACATTCGGTATAATTAGTAAGCATCATATTGTACAGGTAATGCAATATTGTCTTGTCTGAAACATGAGCTATAACAAACCTGTTATATCAGACCTAAACATACTGTAATAGCATGTTATTTTTTATATAGCTGAAGGTGATTTATCTAAGGAATAAAACACTCAGTGTTGTGCTGTTATAGGAAAATAATCAACAATGGGGTTGTATGATGAAGTACAGTTACTGTTACCACCACAAACGTTGATTATTTTCCTATAACATCATGTGCCTAAGTGTTTTATTCCTATAAACTATAAATAGTGTTTTATTTAAAGTTATATTTAATGTTGTGGAATGTCCACGAACCAGGTTAGTTCACTTACATTATAGCAGCTATAAACGCGTTCCCTCACCAGCCTCTGTTTTTTTCTCTCTCTTGAAGTTAATAATACAAATAAAACGCAGCTTCTCATGTTACTAAGAAACCGCAAAGTGTAAATCCTTCTGTCCTGAAGACGTTGGAAAACTTAAAGTTACAACTTTACCGCTGTCTGTTACAAAGCACTGACACTGGAGACTCCTTCCATAAATGTTATTTGTTAATAAACGTTTCCTTACGTAAAAAAAAACCTTCACCATATAAGAGATTACACACATTTTTTAATGTCTATGCAGATCTGAGATTGAGATGTTACTATAGAAACAATAATGTATTATTAATATAAACCTGTGATTAATCAACACCTCGTGACCAATCAGAATCCAGAACTCAGTAGCACTGTAATATAAATCATACAGAAACAGGTATAAGGAGTTTAAAGGAATTTGTGACCTGGTCTGGTTTTGTCACATGTGCTAGATTTTTATAGGAATGCAACAGCTTTTCAGAGTTCATGACTTACCTAACTCACAAGTCTCCCTCTCTCTCTCTCTCCCTCTCTCGCTTTTTGTCTCTCTAGATGTCCAGTGTCGTGAGGAATGCAGGGGAATGTGTCCACTCGTTGGCTGAGGAATGCAGGGGGTGGGGGAAAGAAAAAAGGGAACAAGAAATAAAGAAATAAAGAATGAAAGGAAGAAATACAGACAGAAGCCTGCTGAGGAATAAAAGAATGGTACAAGAAAGGAGTACTTGCCAGTTCGGAAAGGAAAAACTAGAGAGTTCGGCATGTAGGAGATAAATCAAGAGTGGACTTTTTCCTCAACTCTAAATTAGATCTGAAAGACTGTAAGCTCTGCACACACATCAAACACACTTTAGAGACAACTAAACCCTGCCTATTCATTCCCTCTTTTTTCATCTCCTTTGATTTTCAAGGAGGGTTTTGGTTTTCACTCGGAGAATTTGACGCTAAAACGAAATGAGGAAACAGTGTGTTAGATGTTGGTTTAACCTTGAAGGTTCGGGATTTAGCCTGAGACAACAGGGTGGTTATCAGGACGAGGAAGCTGCGGCTCAGCTCTGTGTTTAAAACACAAATCGCTGTCAGCTGGCTGAGGAAATGAGTGATGTATTAAAACTGTCACGCCCTGTGCGGCTCTTTTTTGTTGTTAAGAAGGGAGATATAAATGCCTGGATATACAACACATACACATTAAATGATCCTGGCTGTTGTATATTTAACATATTGCTAAATATTGTGTGTTCAAGGAGCTCGATGAATCATATGACAGCTCCTCTTCACACCATCTCGGGGTGGATTTGGTTATTTTATGATCAAACAAGTTTCAGACTACTTTTAATACTAAATATTAAACATTTGTGTTTGATAAAATGACCATAGGAAAATCTACTACTTTATTGTTATTTTTTGTCACTTGTCCATTTTTGTAACATTGTTTGTCCATTCTGTAGAGTTTGTATATGATAATGTAGCTTTGTATGTTATTTTTATGCTAACGGTTTAACACTGTCAGATAGAATGAACGATTTTCATTCGTCATCTGTCGTTTCAGATAAAATCTACACTAGAGCTGGGTGTTATGACTATATAATATCAATATTGCTTATAGACTCCATTTTAGCACGGTGCATGATGCTAAAATGGATGCTAGAAACATCCCATAACTAAAGCAAACAGAAGCTACTGAATATTTTGGCTGATTTCGGGATGGGGGGGGGGGGGGTATTTTAATAAATTAAGGCTACTCTATTTTTATACCAATAAAACTAAAAACTATAATGTGAACATTTCACTGTTTGTGTCTCTGCTGTTTTGCAAGAAACGCTGTTGCCAAAACGAATCATCGTGACGCATATTAAGTATCGTGATGTGATATTTTTGCCATATCACCCAGCCCTAATCTGCACTGTGCAATAAATCATCCATTTGTAAACTATAAATGTTACTGGTTTGAATTTGTTTCTCAGTAAAGTGAAAAATGAAAAACGAACTGTCTTGTGTTTCTGTCCTGTGTGTGTGGGACATCATAAGCTGTCAGATTCCTTCAGGTGTCCATCATATCCTGTTGTGGTGACTCACTGACTCTGGGGTTTAACACTCCCTAATTTTACATATCTGACTCAACAAGCCCTTAAGGAGTGCAATTTTGTGTTTTAAAAAAGAATAACTCCGAGCTAATGTCTAGTTAGTGTTCTTGCTGGAAAGTCTGTCCAAGTGCATGAACTAGAGCTCTAGAAATGGATTGGAAAACACTGATTTAAACCATCATACACAAATGCGTAGTCAGTGATACAACTGTAAATGTTTTCCTGTTTATAGAGGAAATATTGTGCAGAGGTGCCAATATTTAGAGTTTAGCCATAGCATTTGGAGCAGTGGAGTGTCAACACTACCTGTAAGGATACTGATAAATGAAAATGAATCAGCGACTGGGTGGTGTGATGAAGTGGGGTTACTGTTACCACACCAAAGTTGATTATTTCCTTATAAATAGACAGTTTTTTTTTCGTGCAAATTGCAAATGATTACAATTTTTATTTGTTAAAGGATGACAAGTGGAATGTCTGCGAAACAAGTTAGTTCCTGTTGTCACTTAGGTTATAGCAGCTATGAACAGTTGTTCCCTCACCAGCTTCTCATTTTTCTCTCTTGAAATGATTAAGAATGTAGCTTCTCATGTTACCAACTCCTTTTTAAACTCCTTTTGAAAATTCCGTTTACATGGAGCATCCGCCATACAAGACATCAAGTTGTTACTTTAGAAATACTATTAATGCACCAATGATTTGGAGCTGCATTACTGTCACAGCTACTGTTATAGAAGATTAATCAACACCTTCTGACCAATCAGAATCCAGAATTCAACAGCGCTGATATATAAATGTGGTTATTCAGTCCCTAGCACAACTGCTGGTCATGTGCCTACTAGGGAGGTGAATATTCCTGCCAGGTGCTGTGTGGTTGACACATTCATCGCTTTAGGGCTGAAGGTGTGCTGCGTGCTTTTTAAATCACTCAGCAAGATGATGAGCAGGTTGTTTAAAAAAACCAGGAGGCATCTGGGATTTAAAAAAATAAATGCCACTTAGATTTATTACAAATGAAATTAAATACAAGAGAGTGTACAGATTGAATAAGAGCAGTTTTATAAAAGTCACATACTCTTCAGAGCCACAGCAACAGAGTGGTTGGCCTCATGCCCAGCACAAATCCCATGAGAAGAGTGTGTGTGTGTGTGTGTGTGTGTGTGTGTGTGTGTGTGTGTGTGTGTGTGTGTGTGTGTGTGTGTGTGTG
>CM074984.1:11813642-11835752 GCA_037576825.1 Pangasius krempfi | reverse complement strand
TCTCGACCAACATCAGTGTGTGACCTCACCAATGCGCTTTTGGAAGAATGGTCAAAAATTCCTATAAACACACTCCAAAACCTTGTGGAAAGCCTTCCCAGAAGAGTTGAAACTGTTATAGGAGGACTAACTCCATATTAAACCCTACGGACTAAGAATGGGATGTCATTAAAGTTCATGTGCATGTAAAGGCAGACGTCCCAAAACTTTTGGGAATATAAGGTAGTTTGCGATTCAGCCATAGAAAAACAGTACATTTTAAAAGAGTTTATTGGAAATTTCTAAATTTTTTAAGTATGTGAAAGTAAAGTAAATCTATATATCACATGTTTAATAATTAGATCTCTTCTCCTATATTAATCAGCACAAAGCTCATTAAAGCAAACACTTTCATTTAGCCAATAGGTTTAGGAATTGTGAGTAGACAAAGTATATTAATTTATACATACGATTAAAAATTAAGAAGATTCAAGAACTACAGTTTCATATGCATGTATGTCTTCATACAACATTCTCAGCTGCATGCTGCAGTGGAAAATGAGAAAAAAAAATCATTAACAAATAAAATAACTACAGTGTTAAAGAAGGAAAATAGAATAATGCATTTTGAACTTTTAATTGCGGATTTTTTTGGCTATGTGTATGTAAAAAATATTCTAACAATGAGTCAAGATTTATTTATTTTTTTAAACTGCTAGCTAGCTAAATAGAAACAAGAAAATAAAACAAATTCACACTAATACACTGGATTGAAACTTTTAAATTTGAACATAAAAATTAGACTATTTCTTAGATTGCAGCTTCTTGAAATAGATTTTCTCAGAAACTTTATAGAAAACAGCAGCAGCTCCTAGTTTAATGGGGAAAAATAAGTTTATTAGCCTCAGTGCTGCAGGATCATTGTATAAATGCTGTTTTATAAAATATGAATAAACACTGAGATGGGTAAACCACAGGAAGAGTAATTAAAACATCTGACCCATGGAAAAGCGAATAATAATGAACGTTAATGAATAAAAGACTTTCTCTGGTTTTATGGACAAGTTTGTTTCCATACAATCTGAAGTGTAATAAAAACTCCTAATGTGCCTTCTAAAGGAAATTCTGTTCCTCATTATGGAAACACACTCACGTAAAGAGCAGTGGCCTGTGATAATGGAAGAAAGAAATGCTTAAAAAGTAGAGGGGAAGAGAAGGAGAGAGAGAGAGAGAGAGAGAGAGAGAGAGAGAGAGAGAAGCGTGTTGTGATTCACCATGCAATTTTAGATAGATAGAGAAAAATAGAAAATACAGCTAAACAGGCAGACAGACAGATAGACAATCAGACAGAGAAAAAATAGATAGATAGATAGATAGATAGATAGATAGATAGATAGATAGATGAAATTAAATAATAAATCTGAACTCAAAGTGCAGTCTTTCAGATTGGTGAAAAGAGAATAGGAATCACTACATTTTTTATGTGGTCTTCTCTTTTTTAAGGGACCAAAAGTAATTGGACAAATTAACATAACCATGAATTACCTTTTTTTTTTATACTTGGTTGCAAATCCTTTGGCCTGAAGTCTGGAACCCATGGACATCTCCAGAAGCTGGGTTTCTTCCCTGGTGATGCTCTGTCAGGCATTTACTGCAGCTGCCTTCACTTCCTACGAGTTTTGTGGGGGTTTTTTTGCCCTCGGTTTTGCTTTCAGCAAGTGAAATGCAGTTGCTCAGTTGAATTCAGGTCAGTTGATTGACTTGATCATTGCAGAACATTCCACGTGTTTACGTTAAAAAAAGTCTTGGGTTGCTAACAAAGTACGCTTCAGGTCACTGTCCTGCACTGGCACGTGGCGTCCAATGAGTTTTGACGCATTCCGCTGAATTTGAGTAGATAATATAGCCCTATGCACTCCAGAAATCATCCTGCTGCTTTAGTTAGCAATCACATCATCAATAAATACAAAGGAACCAGTTCCATTAGCAGCCATTCATTCCCACGCCATTAGCCGAGGTGGCATGCTTCAGATCAGGAGCAGGTCCTTCCCTTCTCCATACTCTTCTCTTCCCATTATTCTGGTACAAGTCCATAGGATGTTGTTCCATCTTTGTTCCATATTTGTTCATCAACTTCAATATACTGCGGCAGACAGCTAAAATAAAATTTTATAATAAAAGTTTATATATCATTGTGTGTGTGTGTGTGTATATATAGATATATAATTTTATGTATTGCTATTTATTTTTATTAAGGAATGTTCATTTTTATCCATTAACAGTTACATTTAGTGTTGTGGAATGTCTGCTAAGCAAGTTAGTTCCTGTACTCACTTGTAAATAGTCGTTCCCTCACCAGGCTCTTTTTTTCTTTCCCAAAGTTAATGACACACACACAAAAAAACAAACAAACAAAACAAACCACCGCTTGTCATGTCACTGAGAAACCACAAAGTCTGACACGGGAGACTCCTTCAATAAATGTTAAATAGTTAAATAGTTAAATAGCCTGTTATTTTTGCGTAGCATTTTTCAAACACTCTGTTGGTGAGAACATTACTGTGAGAACAATTCGTTAGTGTCCTTCAAGAGAAAACATGTCAGCTGCACGTTACCAGCATGAGCACGTTACTGATACAGAACAATTCACCAGTGTGTGTCCTTATCACACAATCATATCGTACCTCCATCCGTCCATAACCTGTGCTTATACAGCTGACCAAGCATCGCTCCTACAGACAGACCCCACACACACACACACACACACACACACACACACACACACTTCCTCCTGGATGTAGCTGTACAGAAGGCTGTTAGTGTGTTGTGTAATCTGATTAAAGGTTAAGTGTGTGTTGAGTGAATATGTTTGACGAATGTAAAGCAGGTGGATAAACACATGCGGACAGATAGACAGGTGGATAGACACAGACAGACACACATACAGACAGACAGGTAAACCAGTGGTGGGTAGACAGGTAGGTGGATAGACAGCCAGATAGACAGACAGGTAGACCAATACAGACAGACAGCCAGCCAGCCAGCCAGGTGGATAGATGCATCTTTCTATCCACAAAGTAATAGATACATACAGATAGACAGGTGGACAGACACACAAGTGGATAGACATGGACAGATAAACCGGTGGATAGACAGACAGACGGACAGATAGATAGGTGGATAGACGCAGACAGAGAGAGACAGACAGACAGAACACAGAGCGCTCGTGTGTCTGTGGGATGTTCAGAAGTGTTTCCATGTTCCCACAGTATGATACCTCGAGGGAAATGAAAGCGTTCCAAAGGTCACGTGTGGGGTCATGGGGTCAACAAAGTTCAATCCTCAAACCATCCTGAGATGAAAACGAACACTGTTGTTGAATCTGATTTTGTATGTTTACCCCATTTTACCCCATGTATGTTTACCCCATTTCCTCCACATTTCAGCCTGAGATCAGTTTCCTTTTACCCCATTTTAACCAATATTAGTACAGCTTTTTCCTTTTTTTTTTGCATTTACCCCATTTTCTCCTTTTAGCCAGATATTATTTTACACCATTTTATCCAAATTCTTTGTACTATTATCCCATTTGCTTCTTATTTTATCCAGAATATTTTGTACTTTTACCACACACCCCCCCATTTCAGCCAAATATTTCCTTTTTCCAATATGACGCCCTTCTGCCGCAACTCCAAAAAAAAAAAATCCATGCAGGAAGACCTTTCTCAAAGGTCTCACACTGGAAAATGTATGCAAATTTTTTTTTTGACTTCTTGACATTTCATTCAAAAGCAGGAACATATTTGATGGACATTGTATACCATAATAAAAGATTAAGTAATTATCTAAAAAAATAATAGTAATAAAAAATAGAAGAGAGAATAAAACAGACACATGCACCATCAGATGTTTTATTACTAAAATGGAAACGTCTCTAAGGTGTTTTTTTGTGTGTCTTACAGCTAGATTTCTTTGTGAGTAAAACATACTAAGTAGAAAATAATCACAGTGGTCCTGCGTGCTACAAACATCTGGAAAAACATCTGGAAAAATACAAGCACACAAAACGCCACATTCACACTCCTCGTCAAGTTCCCTACTAAAAGTGACTAGTGTAATTGGCAATGAAGATTTTTTTTTTTAAAACACATTACAGGAAAAGGTGCTATACCAGAGCACAGTGTCACGGTAGACCCAAAAAAAAAAAAGACATGGCTGAATAAACTGCTTCATCTCCGAATAAAAGGAAACATCTCAACTTGGTAAAGGAGGGTTATTTTAAAACTTTAAACACAGTGGTCACGAGAGAAGTGAGTTGAGAGGAAACGATACAGACACGGTGCTGTTACAGTCTCGGAGTGAATCTTTGGTTCCTCACTAAAGGACGATCTTAGAATAAGGCTTCATTACAGAGCTGTCAATGTCACAAAGGAGAAAGTACAATGACTGATAGTCTAGGACGAATTACAGCATTTATCCGTTTTTTCAACTAAGGATCTCATTCCCTTACTCCAAAAATGTGCGCTAAAGTCCGTTGGACATCATATAAGACGTCATAGCATGAAATCTACATCATATGTACAATATTTACACAGTAAAACCTCGAGCTCGGTCGTGGAGACGCCGCACTCTGCAGTGGATCAAACAGCAAATATACAAATCTCTTTCCAGAGTGCGAGCTCTGATCACGGGGGAGTTATTTAGCGTGAGTCGAGATGTTCACATTGCAGATCCTGCAAGATTCATCCGAGTCTGAGATTCACACAGTGGAGTGTGCAAAAAAAGAAAGGCATAGAAATGATCACAACACATTAAATTACAATCTTTCAGCACGGCCACAAAAACACTCAGTTCTGATTGAATAACAGGTGCTGTTTTTTTGTTTTAAACAGAGATCTAAAGTGGTGCTTCCGATATTCTGGAACCGTGTTGGAATGTAACCATGACAACCATTTACACATCACTAATGGGCTGTTAAACAAACTAAATAAGTTTATATTACAATTAAACTGCAACTGAATTGCAAATGATTATATGTAACCAAAGTAGCAACAGTACCGTAGCAAACTCATTTTCACTGGCCAGAAAATACTCGTTTCTGATTGGCTGACAGGTGCTGTTACATCAGATCTAAATCAGGGTTTCCACATACTATGTAACCCGGTTTAAGAATGTAACCATGACAACCATTTATGCTTCACTAATGTGCTGTTACACAACAAAATATTGTTTAATTGCACAGAAAATAATGATTTATAGAGCATGGAAATGTTACAATAAAACCTCATAGCCATAAGACAAGACGTAGCCATAGCAGTAACAGTATAATGGTAACATTGTTTTTACTCGCCACAAAATACTCGCTTCTGATTGCCTAACAGGTGCCATTTTTTAATGATTTAATTGTTTTGTTTTTTTTTAATTGGTTGCAACAGAGTACCTGTGATGGTTCATGGTTTGAAAGCTGATTTATATTTATTCGACTGCTCAGTTCAATCAATTAATTAATAAATTAACACTTTGTTGGGTCCACATCAGTGGACAACCCATGCTCTACTTCATGGCCATGGTGTAAGCAATTAAAAAAATAAAAAATAAAAAATTGAACCAATTAAAAAAAAAAAAAAAGGAAATAACACACTATCCTTCATGTCATGAATTCTTCAGCACCACCTTCAGTGTGTTATTTTCTGATATCGTCACTCTTTCATTGGCTGTCCATATTTTCAATTTACAACAGCATGTCCCTCTCTAGTCAAGCTGATTCGACTCGAGTCGTGATGCTGTGTGTCGCAAATTAAAATAAATAAATACATTAAAAAAAAAAAAAAAAAAACAGCTTAGTGAACTTTAGTTTCCTGTTTGGTCCAACAGCAGCTGGAAAAGAAAATATTAATGAAAAAAGTTGTGAAAAGCTTACACGTAGATGTTAAATAAGAAAAGTGTGCGCACACATGCACGTATTTTTCAGATGTCAGTCTTCATCTGCACTCAGCATGCGTTACGTGTTTAATGAGCTCTCTCTGTGCATACATCATTAAAGCACAGAGAGGCACAAGTTACATCCTCGCCTGTTTGATCTGTTTGGCACTGAGAGAAACAGAAGATGACGCTGACAAACTTAACATGCCCTGAAGGTAAGTATTGTGTTCCAGCCGCCATGTTAAAATCCATTCAGTAGTACTTACCCATTACAAGGAACATCTTCATAAAGATAATGTTAGCTTAACTCAGGGAAACACATATTTTCGATATTTAGAGCTCTGATTATCAGCTGACGTTTCAAAGATGTTGCTGTGTTAAATGTACTCAAACTAATCAATAGATTGGAAAATCACAACAGATTTGATCCGATATTGATTCGGCTAGTATCAGTATTGTATCGGTGTATCCTAACTTCAACATTAATAATGGTATTTGTTTATTTTAAATATCAGACTCCTAGTCGGATTTTTTTTTTTTTTAAAGTGTAACAATATCAATCTAGGATTTAAGGATTTTATCTGCCTGATGCATCCCTAATTATTACTAATAAATCTATTTTATTTGATAATGGAAAGATTTTAGGGAAAAATCTTAGGTATCTAATCATTCTTGGATTTCATTGTTTTATATAATCTAATAGGTCGAGCGCTTTATATTGTACAGCCTAAAATCAATAAACTAAATAACTGAGCCATTAATTCTCGGCCCAACAGTGAAATGAAATCCTAGCATGATGAACAGCTTCCTTCTCAAACAAAACAGCACTCACTCATCTGAAAATCTGTGCCTTTTTTTCTTTCTGTTCTGATCTGCGACACACCAAAAAAAATCCTTCTGTAAAGTTTTTTCTAGAAATAAGGGTTGGAGTTAAGTGCACACACAGCTCATCCCTGTTCATGCGCATCCTTCCTTTCATTTCAGTCACCTCATCACCACCTCATCACCCCTCCTCCTGCGTCCACTGGCCTTTGGATTGTCCCAGATGTTCCTCTGAGATTTAATTTCTTCCGCTAAAAACTTCTTTATCCTCTTCTTTTATCTGGTTCTTCTGTTGAAAAGTAGGAAAAGGCTATTGGCAATAATTAAAAAGGAAATCTTAAAAAGCGTAAGATTTTTTTCCTCCAGGGAACTAAAATGGTAAAATCTCTTGCTGCTCTTGTTAAGCTCTGTGTGGCGCATCCCAGCATGCACCGAGGCATGTGGCATATCCCAGCATGCACCGAGACACTCAGAAAAAGACGACGTCCTCCTTGTCTTTGTCGTCAGGGAGAGGATAGGAGTGCAGGAGGCTCTGGTTCTGTGCTTTCAGAGGCTCAGGGGTATATTTATCTCCAATGATGTGGGGATCTGTAGACACACACACACACACACACACACACACACACACACACACACACACACACCATACTTTTCAATTTCCATTTATATTTACACTTAATGCTGTGGAACGTCTGCAAAACGAGTTCTCTAAACAGCTATTCCCTCACCAGCCTCTTTTTTCTCTCTGTCTCCTGATGTTAATAACGCAGCTTGTCATGTTACCTGAAGATGTCGGAAAACTTAAAGGTTCAGCTTTACCTCTGACTGGAGACTCCTTCCATAAATGTTAAATAAACATCTTACAGAAAACTTCGTATCACTGACTATAAAATGTTTAAATTCTTGTTTTACTATAGAAAGGATAACGTATTAGAACGAGTGCATTAATATAAACCTGTGATTTGCAGCTGCACTTCTGTCAGAGCTGCTGTTGTTTTTTATAAAAAAAAAAAATAAATAAAATAAAAAAAATTATAATAAATCAGGAATTCATTAGCACTGCAGTATAAATGACGTTTGATGTCATCTTGAGAGCTGGAACTGGGTACCACGATGATTGCTAATATCTCACCTGTAACTGGAGGCGGAGCAAGTTGAGGCTGCTGATGAGGACTGACGGAGCGACGAGCTTTTACAGAACTCTCTGTTTCTCGGGACGACAGTTTCGACAGCATCTGCTTCATGTCTACTGAAGCTGCAAAGACAAATTTAACTCAGTTCAGTTTCATTACTATATTTACATATACAAAAAGTCTCACTTGATCTGCAAACATAACAGAGTAAATGGATAGGAGGCGTGGTCCAAACGGCACTGGAGTACACGCGAGGCCTGAATAGGAAGGAGCTAGACTCTGAAGCGCATTAGAGATCTGCTTTTGTTGTGAATACTAGCGCTTTTTCATTGGAAGGTACATCTTGACTCAGCAGTACTCTCAATCCTCCACACTGGCACTAAATTTGGTTCCCTTTCCTACTCGAGTACCTGTCAGTTGAGCAGGGATGTGTGGGCGAAGCTTAAAAAAAAAAAAAAAAAAAAAAAAAAAAGTGCAGACGTCCTGATTAACGTCTCTGACTGGAGTCGCTTCTCTACTGGCACAAAAATCTCCTGTAGACTTGTGTAGTGTCGGTCATAGTTTCTCCCTTGTCTGGCAGATTTAAGAGGCA
This sequence comes from Pangasius krempfi, assembly GCA_037576825.1. Classification (NCBI taxonomy): domain Eukaryota; kingdom Metazoa; phylum Chordata; class Actinopteri; order Siluriformes; family Pangasiidae; genus Pangasius; species Pangasius krempfi. Next base: position 11,827,304 of record CM074984.1, on the reverse strand, counting down.
ATATCACAGTATAAAACCTCAATTTTATGTTTCAGATTCATTTTAATGTTTTTATTTACCCACAGTAAAATTTTAACATCACTATTCATCTTGATCTTACATTTCCTTCCTGTGACCAAGGTAAAATCCACTAACTTGTAATTGGAACAAATCCCAAATGGCTTCCTATTCACTATGTTTGAGCCCTAATAGGGTATAACAATATTTGGAGGTTTGGGCATAGTGAAGGTTTGCTCCTCTTCAATTTAACTAGACAACAAGTATTGGCATCCTTGGCTGTGTTCAAGTACATGAACATTTGCTCCACTTTAATCCCACTAAAGATTAATGTATTGGCACCCTTTGGCTGTGTCTGGGAGAGTAGACGAAATGAAAGTTTTGTCCTCTTTAGTTCCACTAAATACTAAAGTATTGGCTTTGTGTCTTGTGCTTTTACACTTTTACACTATGAGAGAAGGAAATGCAGCAAAGACATACATTTTGACCTTAAACGAGAGATGCCTGGTTTCGTTTCAAACTCTCTCATTTGAATTTCGAGTATTTTACCAATATCAAATCCCCACGTGACAACCTCCAGAGAAACTCCTCCTATTTTGATGTGTAGAGTTACGTGATGGAAAAGACACACACACACACACACACACACACACACACCTCAATCGTAGGCTGAGAAGCACTATAAAGTTATATACGAGTTATAGTCGTTATTGCAGGTTCACTTATCCATGCAGCGTGTATTTGCGTGGTTAGAAACTCTACCTGAGCTGTCTGTGCGATGTGAGCCTTTGCTTTTGCTGCTCTTGTCCTTGCTCTTCAGTGTGGCGAGCTTGGTGGGGATCTGCTGCTGGACTCCGCCCTGTTTGTGCAGCTGGTTGGTGGTGCTGACCAGGTGGATGGGCACCTCGGTTTTGGTGGGCACGGTGGTGCCACTCTCCCGGCGCGGCGGCATGTCTATCCTTTCGGAGTAATCAGCAGTAGATAACGAGACGGTGGGGCGGAGCTGAGAGAGGGACGGGAGAATCGAATCCGGTCCAGAGTTTCCGAGGATGTCACCATTAAAACTGGAGGACATGGTGAGCTGGAGAATTTTACATGGAGAGTTAAAAATTTTAATGTGAATGTTACTTAAGAGATCAGAGAACACAATCACAGGGTTATGATAAAGTAAAGCTGTTGCTGAAGGAAAATAATCAACAATGGCATGGTGTGACAAAGCGGAGTTCCTTTTAGCACCCTGAGGTTGCTTATTTTCCTGTAACAGCACATTCTAACAGTTTTGCTCCTCTTATGTGACAGACATCTGCTAACATTAGAAATTATTTTTTATTTCTTAAAATGTTATTTTCTATTTATTAAAGAACAATATGGCACACATTTTATCTGTTAATAGTTACATTTATGTTGTGGAACACCTGCAAAGCAAGTTCCTGTCCTCAAACCTTTACCAACCGTAAAGTGTATATGTCCTGAAGATCTCAGAAAACTTAGTTACAGCTTTACCTCTGACTGTTACAAAGCACTGATACAGGAGTTTCCTGCCATAAATGTTAAATAAACGTCTCCTTACACAAACTTTCACCATATCCATGGTTTACGTGGATCATTTCTTCTGAGACAGAAGCAATCACAGTTAAAAAAAAAAAAATTTAAAAGGAAGAACACTTCTGTGTGTGAGACGTGTGTGGGCGCATCAGCGTGTCTGATGTTGGATTTCTGAGAAAAAGACAGGCAGGACCTGATTAAACCACGCCAAAAGAAGCGTTACATGAAAAGCCAAGCTCAAACCCAAGGATCAGGAAAGGCATTTCCTGTCACGACTTTGTTCAGTTACGGGACTAATGGGTTTTGAAGGCGACAGCTGAAAGAGCATAACTTGGTTGAGGAAATACAGTGTGTGTGTGTGTGTGTGTGTGTGTGTGTGTGTATCTAGTCCACACAAACACAATCCAAATGAAGCACGTGTTGCATTTCCTGCTGAGTGGGAAAATAACCAAACAGCCCACCCACCCAACGCGCACACTCGCGCACACTCGCGCACACTCGCGCACACTCGCGCACACTCGCGCACACGGATGAGATCAGACAGAGCTGTGGATAAACTGATCAAACACATTTTCCGACACCAAGATCTGTGTGTGCAAATCTATCCCTCCCTAAAAATCTACTAGACACACTGCTGATTAGTCGTGTTGTCAAATTACAACTATTAACCTGTAGCCTGTTAATAGTGATGTGTTATTAGTCTTGCGTGTGTGATTTGCTCTTGAAAGCAGTCGAAGAAAAAAACAAAAACTTTTGTTTCCATTTTGAAATTTCGAAAAAACTCAGAAAAAGGTAATTATCTGATACCAACAACCAATGCCAGACATAAGCGTAGTGTACAGTGTCGCATTAATGAACAGACGATATGAAATTAGAGTGATCTGGACATATATCATGATTAATGATGGCAATCAAACAAAGCAGACTGCAAATTGTGCTCTCTGAAAATAGCAAATACAGTACTGAGCAGTATGGCACGCCCACTTCCTGTCACCGTGAGGCTGAGGATGAGTTCATTGCTAGCAGCACACGGTGGCAACCAACATGAACGTGATTAAATAAAATCTTCCATGACATCCCTGATTGATTAATACTAACAGAAAAAACGAAATTTTATAAACATGGCACCTATTTTATCAAATGTGTAGTTTAAATGTATACCATCAATGAACTGCTTATCACTTATTTTTTCCCAAATCCATTTTTATCACCATTACACCCGACTTCACAGACGTCCTGCTGCAGATGCATGATTCAAACCTCTGCATGCTAATGAATATGACATCCATATAATAGATCTTCTATTTCTCTGTAGAAGCAGATGTTCCCAGCTGTGAGGGTTCCTCTGGCTGCCTCACTGTGACCAAATCTCCCTTCTTAACTAACGAAAACAGAAAAACGCTTCAAAGCTTGAACGCCCTGTGATGTGCCTCAGGGGCGAGTCTGCTTTTGCAGAGCACAGCAAGCTTTCCCAACACTCCTGTGTCTCTTCACACAGATGCTCCATTGTTTTCTCTCTCTCACAAAGTGCTGTTGTGTACATATGCACTTTCCACAGGGGGGAAAAAAAGACAGGATGAGAAAAAAAAAGGGGAGGAAAAAAATTTGACTGACATCACCTAAACAATTAAAGCTGGCTGTGAACCAGTAACGAGAGGTTACTTGGCAAGTAAATTACACACTGTGGCTCCTCCAGTGCTCACACTTCACCGAATTCCTTCTACAAACTTATTTCAGGCCCTCTGGCCACAAACAGCGGAGTTCCCTTTGAACAGCTACCTCTTAAACCCTGGTGATAAATACCTACCTTAGAGGTTTTTCCCCTCTCGCACAGAAACCAGGACTCAACATGAGCATAACAGATTCCTTAGAAACAAAATAATGGGAGTTTTTGAGGCTGAGATGAGTGCTGTGCGAAAACTTCAGGAAAATGAAAGTGCACTGGAGAGACAGTAATAATATAGAATCATACAATCATAAGTCCAGAAGGTGAAAAGAAACATGAAGGTTAGTGTTAGGAATATAAAACAGGGAGAGATGTGTTTATATGAGACGTGGAAGGCAGTAATAAGACCATGGTCTCTAAAAGGCAGAAATGATTCACTACAGTTGTTTCTTGGGGATACAATGTAACTCTCTGTTAACTCTGAAGAGTGAGAGGCCTCGTCCATCTTCAGTGGGACCAAAATGAAGACGCACATTTACTGGGAAACCGATGCCACACCCACTTCTTTTGTACTGACAGCACAGAGGCCACACCTTAGTACAGGGGCCACACCTTCACTGAGACTGATGCTCAGAGGCCATGCCTCCTTCACTGGAACTCAGATGATACATCTGACACAGATACCATGCCTCCTTCAGTAGGACTGAGTCACAGAGGCCACACCCACCTTTAATGCGACTGATAGACAAATGCATTTTTACTGGGAAACTGATGCAGAGGCCACACCTACATTTTTGGGACTGATGCTCAGAGGCCACACCTTCACTAGGACTGAGGCACAGAGGACACGCCCACCTGCAACAGAACTGATGCTCAGAGGAACCATCTCCAATGGGATGGACAGCACAGAGGCCACGCCCACCTCCAATAAAGCCCATTTTCACTGCTACTGACAGCAGAAGCCATGCCTTCTTCAGATCTTCATATCTGTAATCACTCATTTTAACTAATCCACTAATGTTCACTACTGAGGTGGAGGCCAAGAAAACAAATAAGGAACTCAGACAGAAGTGAAGACAAATAAAAACACATCATAAATAATTCTCTGGAATAATACAATTCTGGTCAGGTTTAAACTTTTGTGAGCCTCACATTAAATCTCACGGCTACTGTGCAGCATGAACATCTGTGAAAGTTTCATTCACCGCTTCCTCAATTAAACAAAGATAACCTTTATCATAAAACCTCATTTCCTAAACACACAATGGCTTTCACCATACGTTCAGTTGGACTGTAAATCCTGCAAGCATGATAGCAGCGCACACACACAGGAGAATTAAACTGAGGCTTTGATAAGGTGTGAACATGCCCTGACTAGTCCACACTGGCTTGCTCACACACACACACACACACACACACACACACACACACACACACACACACACACACACACAGCAGGATATGAAACTGTAGCTGAGGCATAGAAAGGATCAGGACTGATTTGTAACTCCAAACCTTCAATACGTCCAAGTAGTTGTATTGGTTTGGCCCGTGTTGGTCTTACTATTATATAATAATACTTTAATAAAGCACAGTTAAACACAAGACTTGACCAATATGCTGTACAAAGATAAAAACTAATTATATATAAATTTACGTATAATTAAAAGCCAGAAACAAGAAATGTGTTCTTGACCGAGTTTTAAAAATAGATAAAGTTGAAGCTGCTCTGACATGCAGAGGTAAACGGTTCCAAAGCTTAGGGCCAGCGATCCTAAGGCTTTAATCTGGACCTGGGAACAGTTAAGAGCAGCTGATCAGAAGACCTAAGAGACCTGGTGGACGTGCACCATTGTAACAGATCTGCAAGGTATGGCGGCGCTAACCCATTTAATGATTTAAAAACAAACAATAAAACAAATAAAATACTCTATTCTGAAGCATACTGGCAAACAATGGAACAAAAGATAAAATAGGGGTAATGTGCTCCCACTTACATAATAATAACAATAATAATAATAATAATAATAATAATAATAATAATAATAACAACTAATTAAAAAAGAAATTAATTTGCTGTTTGCTTCCTTTCATTTTTATGCAAGGAGATGTTTATTTAACATTTAGGAGTCTAAATGGAAGGAGTCTCCAGTGTCAGTGTTTTGTAACAGTCAGAAGCAAAGCTGTGACTGGGTTCACGCGTTTGCGTCATGCTTGTCATATTCACTTAAAAAGAGTGGAAAAAAGAGAAGCTGGTGAGGGAACAACTGTTTATAGTGGCTATAAAGTAATGGATAACAGAAAATAACTTATTTTCCAGCCATTCCACAACATTAACTGTAACTATAAATTGATAAAAAAAAAGTATCTTGTCGTTCTTTAATAAATACAGAAAACCTAATGGTTGATATATAGCTGTGGTATAAGAGGAATAAAACACTTGGGGATGTGCTGCTATAGGAAAAATGATCATTTTTTAGGGTGGTAACAGTAACTCCACTTCATCACACTACTCCATCGTTAATTATTTACAGCATGACACCGAGTGTTTTTTTTCCCCCCTTCCTTAGTCACTTATCACTAAATTTCTTCAATACACATGTTGCTTCTTTGCATTCTGCAAACAGCCAAAAGCTGATCTGGGATAAACTCTCCTGCACTGCCACAACGCCCACCGTGGATTAGATAATCATCTGCCATGACAGTATCTGATTGGTCAGAAGGTGTTGATGAATTTTCACAGGTTTATATAGTAACAGCTCATTCACAAGGACTTGTACAGAGGATGCTCCACATAACCGCATTAAAAAAAAGGGAACGATTTTTCTGTATGGAGATGTTTAACGTTTATGCTCGAAGTCAGAGGTAAATATGTAACTGTAAATCTTAATAAAAATTTATTTCAAGAGCGAGAATAAAGACAGGATGGCGAGGGAATGACTGTTTATAGCTGCTATAACGTAAGTGACTAGAGGAACTAGCTTGTTTCAACATTAAATGAAAGTATCGTCCCTTAATAAATAAAAATTGTAACTGCTGGCACATTCCTGTGGTTTAAGAGGAATAAAACACTTTAGGATGTGCTGCTATAGGAAAATATTTAATTTCAGGGTGGCAACAGTAACTCTGCTTCATCAGACAATGGCATCTCCACACTGATTATTTTCCTAGAACAGCAAAAGACAGAGTTTCTTCCTTACATATTGGCACTTCAAGTTGATGGATGAATGATCAGGCAAAGCTTTTAAAATCAGGTGAAACCTCCTGACAGGTAACTGTCATTTCCTGCTTTCATGTGCAAACACACATTACACACATTTGTTGAAAAGAAAGAAAGAAAGAGAAAACAGAACCGGAGATGGGTGACAACAGGCTTAGATCAGATTAAATATTCATCCACAATCTCACACAAAATACACAGTCATAAAACAGCGAAACCCATAAATCTCAGTGTACCATCACACACAGCGTGTGTGTTATCTCAGCTTGGCAGCTCCACGATGCGCTACACAATAAGCGGCTTTGTGTTGTACTGTGTGATCTGTTTACACAGAGACAGGTCGAGCGGCTCAGCTGATAGGCGTTAGAAGGTGAATTCAGTTCAGAAGCGACTCGTTCCCACCTGGGGGGGGTTTGACAGGAAATGGAGGAGTGTTTCAGTGCCACAGTGGTTTATTGTTCAGGTCGGGTCTACGCTTACAGTACAGGAGACGAAATGGGTGAGAAAATACATCCAAGAAGAAAGGAGAGTAAGGCTGCTTTCACGTACGCAGTATTTAGTGTTTGAAAGGAACCCTGATGTGTTCTCCTCCACAGTGCAGTTCTTTAGGCAGGTGAGAACACAGCAGTCGTACCCGAGTCCAAGAACGTCCGAACGAGGTCTTCTCGGACTGCTTCCAAGTGAAATCGATTGCAGTGAGAAAGTGACTTGAGTCCAGATTGACTCGACTGCAGGAAGTGTGGTTTGGGGCGCAGTGTTGTTTTTCGTAGATGTGAGCCGCTAAACTGAGCCAAAGGACAGAGCTGTAGCACTGCAGAAATGCCACGTGTCCCAGAGATTTGGATGAACTAAAATAGGAAATAAATGTTGGATGCGAAGCCTAAAATGTTCTAAAATTATCTAAGTATTTATTTAGCACCGACTCCATGTCCTTCGTGCTTCTTCATACATACACTTTGTGATGATTTGCTCCTAATTTTTCCATTGCAGTTGCTCCGTTGTTTTATGAGTACATAGTGTTACCAACCCAAAGGGTTTTATTCTTCATATACACGATCACAAATTTGAATTTAAAGAATGTCACATCTGATTATAGTTACATTTAATGCTGCCGAACAACCGTGAAACAAGTTAGTTCCTGTTCTTACTTGCAGCTATAAACAGTCGGTCCTTCACTGCCTCTGTTTTGCCTCACTGCCTCTCTTGACATTCATAAGAAAAAAAAAAAAAAAAAAGCAGATTATGTCACTGAGAAACCGCTAAGCGTAAACTCCTCAGTCCTGAAGATGCCGGAAAACCTAAAAAGTTACAGCTTTACCTCTGACTTGTACAAAGCGCTGACACTGGAGACTCCTTCAACAAATAAACTTCACCATATCAATGGATACACACATTTTTAAAAACCATTTATGTGAGGCAGCCACCGTACAAACCCCTGTGAATGAGCGGTCACTATAGAAACCATAACATATTAGAACAAGTGCATTAACACCTCCTGACCAATCAGATTGGAGAATTCAACGGCGCTCACAGCGACCCGGTCAGCTTCGTCTCGTCACTTATTCAGCACTGAATGGGTTAAAGGCTGCAGTAGTTGTGCACAAGGTAACATCTTGGAACCATAAAGACTATAATAGAAATGCCATAAGGGCAAACAGCAAAGAGTGATTAAGGCTACACTGCACACACTGTTTCCATGACTACAGCCTGACACACATGAACAAGTTTTATTACATTACCGCTGTACATAGTTAATGTTTCAACACACAGCAATGAACAATAAAACGCCAGGGCTGTGCAAGGTGGAGAAGCAGGGGACGAGTACTTTTTTTTTTTTAAATAATGCCTTCTTTGCATGGCTTTCACATCTGAACACTTTCCAGGCAGATAGATACATATATGTACTCACATAAAACCTATACTACAATATTCTATTGTATATTCTGCCAAATTTCACTCCATTCTGATTTATTTTGCATGTAAGTCTCCTTGTCTAAAAAAAACACTGATTCATTTAATTTAATTTTTTTAAAATTGGCTTGAAATACACTTTGGTAGGTGAGTGGTTGAAAACGAAGACAGAATGGAGCTGTTCAAGTGAATTTTACACTTCAAATACTATTTTTAAATATAAACATTTCTTAATATTTATGCGTTCAAAAGAACAAAAAATTCAATGCTTAAGATTTTTTGTCTACTTTTGGCTGAATGACTCGTGCTGACTCAGGAATGACTGATGTAGGAACAGGGCTCAGAATAAAAACTGTGTTTTGTTTTGTTACAACATATTGATTTTCATGTATTTGTTTTAATCATCTAAGTATTTGTTTTGCTACAGGATCTTAATTTAATGGCCTTTTCTTTCCTCTCCCTGTGGATGAACCTGAAATGGTGTACTAAGCCCATATATTGAGCAGGAAACCATTTGGATTTCAGCCTCATCTGAAATTTTATTAACTTAATATTTAAATAAATTAAAATACTAAACCTGATCAGTAACTAAAATTCTAAATATTTTTAAGAGAATCATAAAAAAAAAAAAAATTGCTGGGCCTTTGACCAAGGCCTTTTACACTCATCTGATCAATTTTGATTGGATTCTGCCTTACGTATGCCTTACAATTAAAAGCATTTGCTGAAAATGAATAATTTTACATTTAATCTGAGGGAAAAAAACAAACAGAAAAAGTGGGTAAGAGACATTTCTCTCTGTTCCTGCCTCACCTGGGCTGTGTCATGGCCATATGGCGTGTTGGGTGCCGTATGGCGTTTCTTCATTTTCCTTTGCTGTTCAAGTTTATCTCGCTCCTTCTCCACAGCCCGTGTGGATTCTCGTAATCTCTCCAGGTCCTGCTGGTATTTCTGCCTCTGGTTATGCAGCTCCTGTCTCTCCTGGGCAAGTCTCTCCTCCAGCTTCCTGCACGAGTCCTCTCTCTCCTGCAGCCGAAGCTGCTCAGCCTCGTTCTGTTTCAACTGCCTCGCTCGCTCGCGCTCCCAGCGCTCTTGCTCGTGCTGCTGCTGTGCCTGGACACGCTGGAAATGAGCCATCTCCTCACGGTGCTTCTCCAGGTTCCTCTGTTTCTCCTGCTCGAGGAGAACGTCCGTGCCTCGCTGGCGCTCCGCCGAGAACAGAGATGCCCGTTGCAGCTCGATCATGCTGTCCTGCTGAGACACAATCGCCTGCAACAAAGAAGAGAAGGAAAAACAGATAGGTTAAACTGATGGCGCGCTATGGATGATCATCTTTAATGTTACTTTTACTTCCTACTAACTCCCCTGTTTAAGCGTAACAGTACTATTGGCCAGTATATACACTAAGAACGCTTTTACTCCCATTAGTCCATTTTCCGAGTCCAAATCAGAGTGAAATGAATTGTTTTGGTTCGTCTGTAAATTTGCAGGTCGAGTCTACAAACACAAAACACACGGCATGTTCGATTCACTTCCTGCACTTGAGTCGTATCAAAGTTGAATCGCTTTTTCACTGCAATAAAGTTGTACACTTTGAAGTGGACCGAGAGCACTACATGCAGACGATCTCGGACCTGAGCATTGTTGCTGTGTTCTCACCTGCCTAAAGAACCACACCACGGGAGAGAACACACCAGGATTCCACTCAAACGGACTTAACACTACACAGCTTAAATCATGCCAAGTTGACGGTTTACTGCCCGTCACTTTTCTAAACCTTCACCTGACACATCAGTATCACTCTGTCAATGTAGTGTCATGATAAATTAGGGTTGAAGTCATATCGCGTTACCTGTAGACTGTAGAGCTGCTGGGAAAGCAGGAGAACCCGAACAGAGAACTGCAAAAACAGGAACAGAGAGACAATGAGAACTACAGCATCAATGCCTGAAAAATCAGGACTGGCCATGACTGAATTTGAATAATGCTCTGTGTCATGCTGTTACTGGAAACTAATCAATGACAGGGTGGTGTGATTACAGCAGAGTTACCGTTTCTACACTGAAGTAGATTTTCCTGTAACAGCACATCCTGAAGTGTTTCATTCCTCTTATACCATAGCAATGTGCCAATAATTACAATTGTTATTAATTAATGAACAGGTCATATTTACTATCCGTTTAGAGTTAACAAGGCCTCCATGTCTGAGTCACAGTGAAAGAGATGTGGCCCCTTTCTGTCAGTCTCAGCGAAGCAAACGTAGCCATCTTGGAAAATGTAATTAAAAGTATGCAATAGGTGTAGAAGTAGCTGGAGAACTCACCTCTCCGTTTGGAAATCTGGAGCAGATCATATTCCAGCTGGGTAAAGAAATGTTATCCTGAGAGAGAGAGAGAGAGACAGAGAGAGAGAGAATGTGTGTGTGTGTGAGAGAGAGAGAGAGCGAGAGAGAGAGAGGAGGCCTCATTACATAAATAAGTGTGTGTCAAAACAGTGATATGTCAGTGAAGTGAAGCATGATGGCTAAGATAGAAACATGGATAAGTGACTCATGTTCTCATGTTCTTTTGGGGGAGACAAAAAGTGCGTGTGTGTGTGTGTGTGTGTGTGTGTGTGTTTGTTCTCTCACAGCCTCTTCCAGTCCCTGACTGGCACACATTTCTTTAAGCTGAGGGTCTGAACTGGCTCTCTGACTTCTCTCTCTGGACTTTCCTGCTCCAATCGAGTGTTTCTTCATGCTGCCTTCTGTTCAACACACACACACACACACACACACACAATAGCGATCAGAAAAGAGAAACGTTTTTCCATGTTATAACAAATGAATAATATGAAGAATATTATCTGTTATAACATAGGTTACAGCTGATGTTAACAGCTTGTTATAACAGATAGAAGAAAGAACGCATGTTACAGCAGGGGCATGACGTTAAAGAGCCAGTATAACATTGGAGATGTTAAAGAGTGGTTTCTAACAGATGTGAGGTTACAACTCGATCTTATTAAGTTGTCATAATAGACAGAGGATATAATTAGTGCACTGTTGTAACATGCCAAATATAATTAAGAAAACATTATTACAGATGCGTGATGCTAAGATGTTTCAACATTCAAGACGTTACGGATACGTTATAACAGACGTGAGATCACAATACATAAATCGTAATACTAGATAGAAAAGGTAATTAGGTGGTTCGAAAATGCAAGACTTACTTAAGAGGAATGTTGAAACTACCATTAAATTAAACTGATGTAACATTCATGATGTTAAAGAGGCATTATAACAGGTGTAAGGTTAGAAATGAGGTTAAGTTGTTATGACAGTTAGACAACCCGAGTGCGTTTGCATGTTATAACAGCACACTCATTAAGACATAACGGACGCATGATGTTGAGGAAATGTTATAATATTCAACACATGATATAACTGATATGAGGCTGCAACAGATGTTAATGTCATAATAGATGAGACATGTAGTGAGAGCGCCGTTATAACATGCAAGGCGTACTTAAGAACACGTTATAACAGACACAATGTTAAGGAGCCGTTACAGCAAATGTCAATACAAGATGCAATTAGAGTAATGTTATAACATACAAGACATACTTAAGGTGATGTTATAATATGTGCTTTGTTAAGAAGCCATTACAGCAGATGTGTGGTAACAACAGAGGTTATTAGGTTGTTACAATAGATAGAAGACGTAATTAGGGTGCTGTTATAACATGCACATACTTAAGATGACGTTACAGACACACACAACATTAGGGAGTCGTTATAACAGATCTAAGGTTACGATAGGGCTTATTCAATTGTTATAGTAGATAGAAGACGTATTCTGGTGTTGCTATAACATGCAAGGCATACTTAAGCTGTTATAACAGATGCGCGATGCACAGTTACATCAGACAGCTTTATTTGCAGTAATAGGAGACTGAGCTGTAAGAGCTCTTACGCTTCTGCAGTAAACTGATGGTGCTGTCGTAGCCCCCGAACGTTCCTGCTCTCCTGGGTAGCGAGTTGGAACTCTGACTCTCTTCTGTCTCTGGAAAATCTCTCACACTGGACACCAGAATGTTCTGTAGGTTCTCCACTAGAGTTAGGAGACAAGGAGAGAAAACACTAATTTAGTGTCTGGCTCTACATGCTCTTCTTCTTCTTCTTCTTCACAGTCCATCATATCAATAGAACTATTTGTACTTTATAATTGGAATCAGTAATAAAACTTTGATATTAGTCAGGTCCTAAATAAATACAGATCAGTAATAATTATCACTTATAATTAAGAAATTAGATATATTAGCTACAGATAAGGAGGACCCGATCCCTTACTGTCTAACCAATAAATTTCCAACAAGCAGCCATGACAGAGAACTTCAGGGCAGTCCAGGTGCCCAGCACTGAGAACAGCCATGGAGCAGAGTGGTGCAGTAGTTACCCTCTGTTATGGCTCCCTTGAGCAGCTGCTCCCCCTGCTGGAGTTCCGCGGTGTCTCCCCGCAGCAGGAGATGACGACGAGTTCCTGTGTCCTCCAAAATACCCACACACTCGGCCAGGTCGGCATACAACCGCAGCTTGTCCGTGAGAGCCTGCCTTATCTGAGCGTCCTTCACCGTCAGATGCTCTGCAAGGAGGAATGTTATTAGAAGGTTATTTTCCTTTCCTTATAGAAAGGTTGCTAAATCTCTGACCTTTTCCAGCAAAGGCACAAAGGCTAATCTTTAATATGAAAGCCAATAAACATTCAGACTCTAATACAATATTATATCCAAAACAATTAACAATTATATGTCTATTTAAATGTCCAACTGAAGTGTCTTTAAGTGCTTTGTTTTATTGACTGCTTTGCTGCTTTTCTTTTATTATTTCTGATTTAGCAAATTATTAGTTAATAAGACGACTCCTTATATAATAAATAAGTAAATAAAAATAGAAAACTCTTAAAATAGGACGGATTTTAACAGTGGAGCACAGGCTCTGCAGCCTTTTCCCAAATGGAATGTCGGGATGGTGAATAAGTCCTGAACGACTATTCACTGCTTCTAACAATTGAGCACTCTGTGGTGTACACTTCTTTCCTGCCACAAGTGCAATAATAAACTATGCTTACTTCATATGTGTTTATATATATATATATATATATATATATATACACACACACACACACACACACACATATATATATATATATATACACACACACACACATATATATACACACACACACACACACACACACACACACACATACATACACTGCCCTCCAAAAGTTTGGAAACGCCTGAACAAAATAGGGTTTTTGGGCAATATCAGCATAAATCC
>CM074984.1:11784877-11810006 GCA_037576825.1 Pangasius krempfi | reverse complement strand
TATATATATATATATATATATATATATATATATATAAATATATAAATAAATAACTGACCGACAACAAAACTCTTATCAGTTCTAGCTAGTATCGGACAACTGCCTAGCCTATCTTCCTCTCTAGATTAGATTTACTATTATCAGTAATGCAGATAAAATGAAGCTTGGTGTAACTCTGGTGATAAGGTGGTTGTATGTCTTCACTGCAGCTTTGGAGACAGAAAATCAAGAGCGTTTGAGCTGCTCCTGACGGTGAAGGTCGCAAATATAGACTGTCTGTTATTTTTAGTTACACTGCAACACTGGAATATCAGCAATTAAATAATTTTGATTCAACATGTTGGAAATCTCCTTATAGCTGCTCTCTAACAAGACACAAGTTTCACCAGCATACTGTCCATGACATTTTTCTCGCTAGTTCCCCAGCTTGCAACCTAACTGGACAAGAGGTAAAAGTGGTTAAATTTTTTCTGAAAACAGGAAGAAGGAAAAAAAAAAAAAAAAAAAAAAAAAAAAAAGAGAACAAAAAAATGCCAAGTGTGAAAGCAGCCTTAGACATAATTAGCAGTAATAATTTTTTATTTTATGCCAATGACTTAAAGGAAAATCACTGCTGTATTTATTACAGAGTCTCATTCTAGTTATCCGTCACCTGCTTTAGAACTCACGGACGTACCCTTGAGTCTGCCGGAGGCGGCCTTCCAGTTGACCATGCCCTCATACAGCAGCCTCCTGCCTTGTGTCACATCCTCCCTCCTGAAGATGCGGCCATCTTTAATCTTGCCGAACGCTTTAGGCTCCATTTTGGCGGCGATCTCTTTGAGGCGTGTCTCCTTCTCGTACAGACTCACCTGGCTATCCACATGCACGATGGCACCTTTAATCAGACTCAGAGCCCGTGCCAGCTCCGTGTGTTCCTCAGAGTCGGCTGTGGAGAAAACATGGACAACATTATAACAACTGATTTAAGTGTTGGAAGGGCAAGGCTAAATCCTTTGTCTTTGCTGTACTCTAAAAACATCTGGGTTTGAGGTGAAGATGAATACGAGTATAGTCTTAAAGTAAATTAAAGTAAATAACACTTAATATTTGGTTGCATATCCCTTGCTTGCAATAACTGCATCAAGCCCGTGACACAGTGACATCACCAAACTGTTGAAGTCTTCTTTTGTGGTACTTTCCCAGGCTTGTACCACAATTCCTTTCAGCTGTTGTTTGTTTTGGGGGGTTTCTCCCTTCAGTCTCCTCTTTCAGGAGGTGAAATGCATACTCAATTGGGTTAAGATCTGGTGACTGACTTGGCCTGAGATGTCTGTTTAACATTTACAGAAGGAGTGTCCAGTGTCAGCACTTTGTAACGATCACCGAGTTCCAGGACAGAGGCGTTTACGTTTTGTGATCTCTCAGTTGATTATTATTTTTTATTTTTTTTTGGTCTTAACTTCAAGAGAGCTAAAAAGAGAGGCTGTGAGGGAACGACTGTTTATAGCTGCTATAACATTAGTGAGAAAAGAAACTAACTTGTTTCATGGATGTTTTATAACATTACATGTAACTATAAATGGATAAAAGTATAACATGTCATTCTCTAATACCTAGGCAAATTGTTGTGGTATGAGAGGAATCGAAGACAATGGGATGTACTGTTATAGGAAAATAATCTGCTTCATCACACCATCTCGTCATCGATTATGTTCCTATAACAGCACGACACCGAGTGTTTTATTCCTTTAGCTAAACGCATTGATACTGAGCCAATTCTGCGTAATTAATTCATCTTTTTTTAAATGTGCAATACGCAGTGTAGCTTTTCTTTTTTACATTAAAACCACCTCTAGAGAAATCATTGTATATAATATGCTAATGAGTCAGCTTTGCATATCATTCCTGACCTCACAACGTGTCACTTCCATTAACATCGCCTGTCAACGCAATCCAAAAGAAACCTGGTGAGTGACGTGACTTCGCTAGAAGGACTTCAAGTTCATCAAAACGCACTTCATTATCCTCAACGTACTCCATTTTTAAAAACATTAGCAAATTGTACATTTTAAATCAGGTCGGACCTTCTGTGTACTGCAGCATGCGCTCCACGAGAACGGGATACTTGGTGATGCGCTGCGTGACGAGCAGGATGCACTCCGGAATGCCGAGCCGTCGCACGACGGACAGGTTGTTTATTTTCTAGGAAAAAAAGGACAGAACAGCAAGACATTGTTGAATTAATTCAGACTTTAATGAATTTGGAATATAATAATAATAATAATAATAATAATAATAATAATAATAATAATAATAATAATAACAACAACAATAACAACAACAACAACAACAACAACAACAACAACAACAACAACAACAACAACAACAACAACAACAACAACAACAACAACAGCAGCGTGGTGGGTTGTAAGTTACTTCAAAAACAACAAGGAAAAAATTATTATGAGAATTATGAGGTTTCATTGTATAAAAAAAAAACATTTTCAAGATCAGGTTAAAAATTTTTTTCATGTTTTCAATATTTTAATTGTGAACTAATTTACATGTAAAGTTTTTTTCAGATGAGGTCAGTTATGTTAATATAAATGAGTTTTGGGGGTTTAAAAAAAAAAAAAAAAAAAAAAAAAAAGGAGAGAGGGATGCTATCTTCTCCTCCTACCCTTATATGGTTCTGAAATTTCTTGTTGCTCTGCAGCTGCTCTTTGTAGTAGTTGACGGCTTCGGTGTGGTGACTGCAGAACGCGCCGTAGCTTTCCTTCATCCGCTCTCCGAGTTCACCTGAAAACTGCACGAGAGGGAAACAACTGTCCAAAGCTGCGTCCAAAAAGTACAACCTGTGGCTTACTATGTACATATCTAGTTGAATGATGCTAAACTAGTAGCTACATGCTTCCATAACTTGCTAGCTAAAATTATCAACGACATTTGTCCTAAGGGGTAATTCCCCCCTCCTTTTTTTTTTTTTAAAACAGCAGTTATCTCTCACCAATCATTTTAACACTGTCTCTTTACTGTTAAGGTAGAAATAAAGCACTCCATGTCATGCTGTTATAGAAAACAAGATGGTGTGATGAAGCAGAGTTACTTTCACCACTCCAAATTCCTCTTATACCACAGCAATTTGCAGGCAATTACATTTTTTTTTTTATTACATAACATATACTTTTTATATGTTTACAACATTAAATGTAACTATAGAAGCTCACTGGAACAAGTTAGTTCCTGTTATTACCAGTGACGGCTATAAACAGTCACCTCACCAATCTCTCTTAAATTTACAGCTTTACTTCTGACTGTTACAAAGCGCTCACACCGGAGACTCCTTACATAAATGTTCAATAAAGGCCTCCTTACAGAAAACATCACCGTATCGTTTATGTGGAACATCAGACATACCTGTGGGAAGCTGTTACTATAAAAACAATAACGTATGAGAATGAGCATGTTCATATAAACCTGTGATGTGCAGCTGCACTATTAAACAGCTTACACAGCATTTAACAACTTCTAACCAATGAGAATCTAGTATATTCGACAGTGCTGTGATATAAATGATGCTTAATGTCATCAAGACTGTACCCTTTGCAAACTCAAGAGAAATACCTGGTCACTGAGGATATCTGCCACGCTATGGATGATGTAGTTGCGTTCGCTCCCCGGCTCCAGCGTGTCCTGGCGTCGCCCTCGGAGGCGGGACAAGAAATGGCCGTGTAGGTCTAGCAGGCTTTCCAACTGCGGGAATAAGCAATCCAGTCTGCGTTCGTCCAGCTGCAGAGTCTCACGCAGCTCGTGGACGTACACTAGCAGCATGATCTTCAGTGTACGCACGTGGTGCATCTCTGTCTGGATCAGCTCTGAAACAAACAATACACATGTAATTAATAATCGTATGAATCTAAAAAGAATCTAAAAGAGTAACATTGTTTTTGGTGAATCATTAAAATATTTTAAATGTTGTTAAAAATGACTGAATCTTTAACATTATAAAATTGGAAAACTTTGCACTGATTTTTTTTTTTTTTTTAAATAGCTTTTTTTTTTTTAATTTACAGAATCTTTAAAAATATAAAATGTTTATTCTTTTACTGAATCTTTAAAATTGCAAAATGATAAGATTTTGTACCAAATCTTTTTAAAACTTTTAAAATGTTTTTTTACATTTCTGAATCTTTAAAATTGTAAGAATTCTACAATTTTGAACAGATTTAAATATTTAAATCTGTAAAAGGTTAAAATTTTATTTTCCCTTTTTTCAGAGTTTTATTTGTGTAAAAAAAATCTGTCGTTATATGTGCAACCTCAGCTTTTTTTTTTTTTTTCTGAAAAAGTTACTGCTCTGCTGGTTGTTCATTAGCAAAAGTACATAATCACATGCTGTAGAAATTTTTGTAAATTTAAAGTATTGTAATACAATATTTTTGTCATATCTCCCACCCTTATTTGTAAATGGTCCCTCGCTCACTATTCCCTACACAGAACCCTATTATTTGTGATCAACATTTAATGACATTTACAAATTTTATTCGACATTGCACAGATAATTTTACGGAAAATTACACAGGCTAATCCTGTAGCAAACCTGAGGACAATGAAGGTCATGTGACTATAGAAATGACTTTACAAATCTCTTAAATGTGGTTGTTCTTTCGGCTGTCCCGTTAGGGGTCGCCACAGCGGATCACTGGTCTGCATATTTGATTTGGGGCAGTTTTTACGCTGGATGCCCTTCCTGACGCAACACTACCTGATTTTATCCGGGCTTTAGACTGGCACTGGGAGGGCACTGTCGTGTGCAACCCCAGTGGCTGGGGTCGGTTCCCTGGCCGGATTTGAATTGAACCCGGGTCACGGCGGAGAGAGCGCCGAGGCCTAACCACTAGACCTCCAGGGACCTTTACAAAACACTTACATATGTACTTTATATTTGTCTGAAGAAGTCTGAATCAAAACAAAGCAAGCATGGCATTATGGGTATTTCTTGGCATGGAATGGATACACTACCTATTGTGGTGCATTGTGGGATTGATAGTGTGTGTTTACTTTAATAAAGCAAAGTCCCAGATCCAAAATCCCTTTATTTCTCAAGTGACTATCGCCCTCTAGTGGAGTGTGTGTGTGTGTGTGTGTGTGTGTGTGTGTGTGTGCGCGCTTGTGGTTTAAAATAACATCACAATGTGGTTTAAACATCTTAAAGGTCCTACATGGGGATTTTATCGGTTAACTAATACACTGGTCAGGATATAATTACAATATTAAATCTGATATTCACAGTTTCAGTTTGCTGTGTTATATGGACCAATCAGAGCTTACCATAATGTTTACTAATGAGAAAAAAAAAATCTAAATTGTGTGTCAGAGAGCATATTTACATAGTACTTTATCTACATTGTTCATCATTTCCTTAATACAAACTTACTATTACACACAAGCAGGTTCAGCGAACATGACATCACTTCCAGCTGGAAAGAGATAACATGCCTTGAGGCTGTGCAGCACTAAGCAGTGTGAGAGGCGTGGCAGGTGGGGTGTGTAGGTGAGATAGGGAACGGTGTCTACAACACACACACACACACACACACACACACACACACACACACACACACACACACACACTCACCGTATATCACATCCTGCCTCTTAATCACTTCTTTGGAATGTTTCTTTAAGAAATGCTGATCCACAGCCAAACTCCACGACTCCACCTCAAAGTCCTGAGCCATCGAGTCCAGCTCCACTCGCACGTTGCTGTAGTATGCATCTGTGCACACACACACACACACACACACACACACACACACACACACACACACACACACACACACAAGATTCATTTACAGTTCATAACATATATAACATAGGTTCTCTGCCTTGGGGTAGAGAACCACAGGAGATTTTTTTTACTACATGTAATTTACAGTGTAGTTCTATGCATATACACTGGACTTATAAAATATTTAATAATAAATAAAACTGTAAGAATATTATTATGAAAATTTTTTAGCCTTCAGTTTAGAATTCCTCTTTTTACAACAGAGCACAGTGGCACTGCATCCAACATTCAGTCATGTTAATCAAAGCCTTTATTCTGGCCACTGACAGCGCACAGAGCGGCTACAAACATTCCAAAATTTAATATTCATGTTATATTTTGCAACGTATGCCCATAATCTAAACAGAAGTTTGTAGCCTAGTGTAGCAAGACTACATTGGTAAAAATCCAAATTTCATTAAAAAATCCGAAGTGACGCTGATTGAAAAACACACCCTAAAAAGTTGAGATAACATCAAAATATATAACAAACATATTTTATACATAAACATAAAAAAAAAAGAAAAAAAAGAAAAAACAATTCCTGACCTTCCACGATGACGGACTCGGCTGTAGACGGGGTGATGGAGATGGTGTCCTCAGCGTGGCGTTTAACTCTGAATGTGTCTACTTCATCCATCTCCCCTGTAATAGAGCTGAAACACAACAGAGCCGAAAGGTCCGAAAGGAATTCTAAGTTCCATCGGTCTAACTATCACCTCAGCCCATCGGCATCACTGACCTGGAGCTGCTGGTGTGGCTGAGCGTGTGGTTGGTGTTGTGAGCGTTTTGCTGCCTGCTGGCTCCTCGGGGCAGGACGGTCATGCCTGCATCTGGGCGGATGGCGCCATCGGAGGCGAGGCACGGCTCCCTCGAGGCTGTGGAGAGACGAGACAAATAAGAATGGGAGAAACGGAGGAGCCACGAGTTGCCGAGATGCCAGCTGAGGCGGCGACGCTGAAGGAGAAACCCCAACGAAGCAAACACGACCTTTCTCCGAGCTTTATGCTTCCTGCGCATCACCAGGCCCATCTTCTCTCTCGCGGCTTGTCGAAGGATGAAGAACCATCCACAAGAGTGGAAAAATCACAGGATCGATGTGCTTGATAAAGAGACAAGCAAAGTCTGAAAGGCAAGCCCACTTTTTGCCTCTCTTCTCTCCTTCTGCTGTTGGGGAGGGGGTTTCGATGCAACAGGTTGTTGAGCGAAGGGTTTAAGCTGAGATTAAGAGTAACTGGTAAGGTATAATTTGATCTCATGCGATCTCTGGGGAGGTTTAATCAGCCTCCCAGCCACACCCATGCATGTTACTCTATCTAGCAATCTGCAGATGACTGCTGAGCCAAAGACTGTTTATATGTAACACTTGGGCAATTTTCTGTGATACAAGAGGAAAAACATTTTGAGATATGTGCAGTTATAGGGGGGGAAAAAAAATCACAACACACTAAACCATCTGTGATTATTTTCCTATAATTGAATGCCCTCAAAGTTATAAAGCATGTCATTCCTTACTTTGTGCATAGAATATAATCACCTACATGAAGCACAGAAGCGTTTACTATGTGATCGAGAGTACTGAGGATTGATGCTGCATTGAACTAAAACTAGTAACTCAATTTCTGATCTTGAACTAGGCAAAAACAAAGAAAACACCCCCTTGGAAAAAAACTCGGAAACTTGGGACGGTCTCCTCAACCTCGAGTTCAGCAAGTGATGTCAAAACCACATCACAGCATCAACAGTTTAGCCTTGATTCATACACGGATTTCATATCATTATACTATCATTATCACATTTCTTCACTAACTACAACTTCAACAAGTTTCATGAGTTGGACCGAATTTTCTAGAAGGTGCCGAATGTCAGTTTAAGAATCATATTTTCATAATCATATTTTCATTTTAATTAGCTTCCCTGCTACAGTGCAACAGCTTTAATTTGCTGTCAGGGGGATTCCAGCTCACAGGAGAGGACTGAAACCCAGGCAACTCGTATTCATCCACGTGAAGCCACAAAGAGTGAAAAATGGAGAAAATAAGGAAGACCATTCGGCACATATTGCAAGACCATCCTGCAAACTCATTCTAACTGCAAGAAGAAGAAAAAAAACAGTCTTTAATACTGAACAAAATGGAGGTTATATAGAAAAACTCTACTCTTTTGTCACACCTATTTGCAAAAAACAATGCAAAATAAAAAAAAACAAGGTTTCATTTGACTCACCTTTACAAGTGCAAATGTTAGGCAATTTAAAATGAAAGAACTGTAATTGATGTATAATGTCGAATGGAGATGTTTATTTAACATTTATAAAAGGAGAAACTACACCAGCACTTCGGGGTAAAACTTCTTTTTGAGGTCAAAGTTTTCCGGCATGCTGTTATAGTAAAATAATCAGTGATGGGCTGGTGTGACGAAGCTGAGTTACTGTTGCAACCCCCGAGGCGTGTGCTGAAGTGTTTTATTCCTCTTACAACACAGCGATTTGCCAAAGAAAGAAAGTTGTACTTTTTTTTTTATCTGTCTATAATTCGAGCTGATGATGTGGAAAGTCAGCGCAAAGCATTACTGCAAAGTGTAACCTCCTCTGTCCTGAAGATGCCCGAAAACTTAAAGTTACAGCTTTACCCTTCCATAAATGTTAAACAAACATCTCCTTACAGAAAACTGCACCATATCAAAGAGTTTTCAATCCGTTAATGCGTCAAGTCCCTGAGCTGTTACTATAGAAACGATAACATATTAGAACAAGTGCATTAATTATAAATAAACCTGTGATTTGCAGCTGCGGTTACAGAAAATGAATCAACACCTTCTGACCAATCAGATTCAAGAGGAGCAAGCAACCTCTTTTGGTTCATATTGTTTGAAAATTTAGACCTATTTTATTGCAAAACACGCTAGCAACAATCTTCATATTAGCGCTTTAACAAGATAACAAACCCGGTCTGACAAAAACAGCTTTTAAACTCACCTTGATTACTGGACTGAGCAGCTGCTTGGCTCTTCTGGGCAAAATCTTTAGTCTGTCAAGAAAAAAAAAAAAAAATCTTAATTAAAGACCTAACTTGATTCATTTATGATAGTTTATCATTTTTCAAACCAGACCAACCCTCTGAGCGCTGATGATATGACCGTGCTAGCTAGAAATTCTTCACTGAATCATTCAAATCCCAAGGATAATTATTTTTTTCACAAGCTTGACATACACGGCAACTGTAACCACATGTGGGCGTGGCCAGTGATCGTTCAATGGAGGATTAGAAATGTTACAGGGAACAAAAACAAAAACCAATATAATTTTTCATTGAACGTAATCAAAAATAAGAACAAGATCACTCTAAATTGCTCCAGAGGAAAAACATCATTTTTGCTCTGAAAATGTTAAACTTAAATACACGTTTCTGGTTTAATGCAGCGTTAGGTCTTATTTACATCCTGGACTTCCTCTAAGCAGAGCAGGCTATCATATGTAAATACCGTTATTAACTGTTCTTTTATTTCATTCGAACCAGTCAGCGAAGTTCTAACTCAGAACGAAGCGAAATGAAAAATAAATTGTTTCTAATCCCTGTGGTCGATTAGCATGTGTAAAAGTCTTACCTTGTTCTTACTGTTGCTACACTCAGGCAGGAGACTCTTACAGCTTTTGTGAACGTTAACAGCACAATCTGCAAAATTAAACAGGAAATAAAAAAAAAAAAAAAAAAAGGAACAAAACAAATGTTACAGGTTCCCAAAAACCAGTGTGGTGCCACAAGACATGATCCAGATCAGAAAAACAGAACAGGGATGCTACAGATAATAGCACATCCATCCGATTTTACTCCATGAACGAAAAAGAAATGAAAATCATCCACTAATGCGTGCTACAAAAATAATACAAAAAAATTGCTATGTGATCTTTCTAGTCAAGCAAAGCTTTTTTTTCATAATTCACACTTTACACTCAGGAGGATGACGTTTATAACACACACTTTTTCTGAGTCACGTGAACCCAGTCACTTTCGCGCACACAGCTGTGAAGTGACGCTGTCGGGATTAAAACTGGTCACAATGTGGTGAGACCTTAGCCTGCAGCGCCATTCCCAATACTGTGCCTTGAACATCACTATACATCATAGCAGCATTACTGAGATAATAACTAGCCATAAAAGCACGCTTTAGATGTGCATCCATCATTTGTTTTATCATTTGTTAAACATTTGCTGGGCTTCCCTATCACTGAGTTAACGTTATATATTCAGCCTTAGATAAATCACACTGAATATAGTGACGTTTCACAACCAAGAGGAAATATAAACCATGAGTTCAATATCCTGAAAACTAGGATTGGGGTGTCCTCTAGAACAGTATAACTCCAAGGTCTCTATATGTAAAGAATAAAAGACTGTGTCGTGCCGTTAAAGGAAAGCAACCAGTGGTGGGGTGGGGTGATGAAGCAGCGTGACTGTCACCACTCTGAAGATTATGTTCCTATAGCAGCACATCCTGAAGTGTTTTATTCCTCTTATACAACAGCAATTTGCCAAAGATTACATAGCTGTTTAATTTAATGAAGAACAACACATTTTTTATCCGTTTGTAGTTACAGTTAATGTCACACTTTTTATTATGGCAGCTATAAAAAGTCGTTTCCTCACCAGCCTCACTTTTTTCCCTCTCTATCTCGAAATTAATTAAAAAAAAATTTTTAATTTAAAAAAAAAAAAAAAAAAACCACAAAAACACACGCAGGTTGTCATGTTACCAAGAAACCGCAAAAGTATAGACTCTGTTCTGAAATTGTCGAGAAAAAGGTTTGATAATTTTTTTTTTTTTTTTAAATGTGCTTTATGTAGGAAAAGAAAATAGAAACAGAAGCACATTGCATAAAACAAAGTATATAAGCATGCATCAAGAAAAAAGGTAAAAAAAAAATTAAAATAAAATACAATTCAAAATAACAATAATAACAACAATAATTGAATAATAAAAAACTACTTTATCAAGTAAAAGCTATCCTAAAGAAATAAATTTGGAGAGAAGATTTAAATAGACTAAAAAAACTGGGCTTTTCTAAGATCAGATGCTGGCGAGTTCCACAGTTTTGGAGCATAAGAAGAAAACGCCCTCTCATCCATAATACAGAAACGAGTCTGAGGGACAGTTAAAAGGCCAGAATAGGAGGAGTGGAGATCACGTTCTGGGGTGTAATGGGTTAAATACTGGAGAGCCAAATACTGGAGAGCCAATCCATGCAAAGCCTGTAAGCATGTAAGCATGAGGATTTTAAAACCAGCAGCTTTACCTCTTTGGTGCTGACGCTGGAGACTCCTTCCATAAAAACTGAGGCTATGAGATAAACCTTGATTAATTCTAATCTAACTGACGGATTTCCCCAAGACATTCCATGATAAATGCACAAGCGTGTTATGAATGTGACACCTGAACTCATGTCGATTTGCAAAGTATCTCACCGCCTCGAACATCAGTGTCGCAGTTTGCATGTCTGGTCATGTGACCTTTTCAGGCAATACAAGATGAATATTCAAAAGTAAGATATTTATTTGCATATTAAACATGTCGCCACCATTTTGGATTCCAATTTTACACTCTTGACTTGACATCAAATGGACCAAAGAAGATATGTGGCTCAAAAATAACAGAAATTACATAAATAAATCCAATTCAAAATGATCATCCCACCTCTAATTTCACGTGTGCTAGAACAGGGAGCGGATTATCTCCTGAAGGACCACTTATAATCCTTTATCACCTCTCATCACATGATCCAAAAAACCTGAGGAGAAACTCAACTCCTCAGACTTAAAACATGGTCAGAGGTACCAGCACTGCTTACAAGAACATCCTTGTAGTCAGAGACAGAGAAAAAAATCATTCTACCAAAAGAAAAAAAAAATCCTTATGTTGTCTCATGATGGCTGAATTGTTTCCCCAGATGTGCGCCAAGCAACAGTAAGAAAACAGCAAAGCAAAAGTCGTCTCTCCTTCTTGTTTTCCATTGGCTCACAAGACCGAGACTCCCAGAAGCAAACACGTTCACGTCCCGAGTCCTTTGCCCTTCAGTGAATCGGCTTTTCCACCAGATACATTTTATTTGTTTTGTTCTGACCTCTGCTTTAACACGAAAAGTAGCTCCTGTATCGCCTTGTATCTAAAGTAATAGAGCACAAGTCTGAGATTCATAAAAATCCCACTGAGCGTGTTCACGAGAAAGAAATCTGTGCTGGCTTGGGAAAAAAAGGGAGGAAAAGCAGCGAGGCGCGTTAATACAGACAGAGTCACGGACCTGCCAAGTGCAATCAGCACCATGTGACCACTCGGTCCAGCACACAGCGAAGCCAAGAAATGCTGAGGTGAGGGAAAAAAAAGTCAGCAC
Organism: Pangasius krempfi; assembly: GCA_037576825.1. Lineage (NCBI taxonomy): Eukaryota > Metazoa > Chordata > Actinopteri > Siluriformes > Pangasiidae > Pangasius > Pangasius krempfi. The sequence continues at coordinate 11,797,809 of CM074984.1, read as the reverse complement.
TTCACGTCTAAGAGCTCTAAAGCAGAGAAACAAGGGACGATGTGAAATGAAGGATTAGAACGTCCACAAAGGCCTTAATGAAGCGAAATGTGAAACGAAATGTGTCACTTTCAAATATGCCTTATACAGGATTTGTACAGCTTTCCCACTGCATTTAATACAGACAGATTTTGAAGGCACACAGAAAAAATACACACGGAAAACATTCTGCGAGGCTATGACACTACAAAATCGTTTTTTTAAACCCAATTTTAGGGTCCGATGGAAATGCTAATGGAAAGATCTCACTCACTCCAGTTTTTATTCAAAATTTTAAACCTTGTCAATGTTTCTTAACTTTAGAAATTAAACATTTCTAAGACTTTTAAGCATCTGTATGAACTATGTTTATAATACAGAATCAACCCAAGCTCGTTCTTCTTTGGACTCTAGAAATATGGAGCCATGTTGATGTATTTCCCTTTGAAATAGGAAGTCAGAGTTGCAGCATGTTGAAATTCTTGACTAACAACATATTATCTTTCGAGATAAGGCACATCCCCTCGAAGCTAAACAAACTTGATAGTGGTTTAGTGAACTAGCTAAATACAGAGAACAGTGAAGAGTTTATTGAGATTTTTCAACTATGGAGAATTTCTCACTGCCACCTTCACCCATGCTTCTCCACTTTAAGCAGGACAATATCCAAGACAACAAGACGCTCTGTGTGTTGGACTTTGAGCCAAGGTCAAGCATTAGCAGAGCCACAGGATCATCACCGGGAGACATCTGACAAGATCGAGTGGTAGATAAAATTACTGACTCGATGATGGAGAAGCTCCAATGATGTATAAATACCAAATCACATTCTCCATCAATTTGAGGTAGCAACATTCAGACACTGAACAGCCTCAAAAAAGTCACATAACCATCAGCAAACACAACACTTCACCCTTTTCCAAATGAATAAACTCCAACCATTTATTCTCCACCAAGCGGTGGTTAGAAAAACACACAGACTATGTTGACTGCTAACAAGCTGCTTCTGTAGAGCAAGACACGCCCCTGGAGGCGGGACATTCTAGAGAGCATTCAATTGGACAAACACAAGACAAGTACAGTGTGAGTCAACAAATAATTGTAATTGTTTTGCCAGAAGTGGAAAACATATCAAATTAAAATGAGAATACCTCCAAAAAAACAAAAACACTATAAACACAAAACAGCAACACTGAAATCTGTTTTGATTTCAGGGGCACTTTAAGAAGGATTTTATGTGTTGAATATCCAAAAGAACTAGCTATAAATACTCCATATAAAGAAAGATTAAAGAAAAAAAAAATCCATCAAAGAAAAAGTATTTTGAAAAAAATTTAACAAGAATGTTAATTTGTTAAGCATGGTGCAATTATTAAATAGCCTTCTCCCACTTGTTGGGTATTGTTAGTGTTAGCTACAAACAGTTTTTTTTTTTACTGGTTTGTTTTCTTAGTGTCGAATGCGTCATCAAAAAGCGACCACCAAGTATTCTGTCCTAATAAGCTAATCTAACATACCTAGCCCTCCCATTCACTTTGAATGTTTTTTTAAACTAGCCTAGCTAGCCTTAGCATTTGTAAATCGTTAGCGCTATGAGCAATCAGCAACTTTTAGGTAAAGGAAAACAGTTCAAGGAAATTCTTGTTAAAGATAATTAAAATAAAACCCCACGACTGCGAAAACTGCGAAATAACCTTCAAGGTCTAGCCGGGGTAGTTAGCTAAAGCTAAAGCTAAAGCTAACGTGATTACATATTAGAAATAATGATGGCGAACAGGTGAGGCGTGCAATTAAAACAAGAAAAAAAAAAAAGAAAAATAAGCATAATATCAGTTTAATTAATAACGTAATATTGTACAAGAGGGTATTAGATAGATTCAGGAAGTGTTCTGTATTAAACAAATAAGGATTATAAAACAATAAACAAATCGGGCCGAAATGCTTAGCTAATAATGGTAGGCATTAAACAATAAAAGCTCTGCGCGCGCGCACACTCACACATAAAACGCACCTGGAGCGTGTGTGACACACCTGAGCGGTTTAAGTCCACAATTCCGCTCACATCCACACAGCTTCCTTCCCCGATTTTATTTAAAAGTCAAAACAGCTCTGTTTGACAACCGCTTCTGCCTTCCAGCCGCCAGTAATCCTGCTGCTCTCGGGCTGCTGTGGATTTCCCGCGGCTCCATTACAAATCTCTTCCTACTCCCTATGTTCCTGCACTACATGGCTCCAGCGTCCAGTACTGGCCCCTATACCCTATGTAGTTCACTATTTACCCAAGCTGAAGTCGTTTGTGATTCACACTCTATCCTCCCCCGATCTCCCAAGGCATTGTGGGAGCAAAAAAGGCGCATTCCAAAGGTTTAATGGGTCAATCAGTGCTGTTTCTGATTCTGAATACAAGAATAATAAAAGAATAATAATAATAATCACACCACAAGGCGCTAGAATTGTCGAATCTGATTGGTTAGAAAGTGCTGATGATAGTACAGTTTCTATAATCACTTACAACGGGACTTGTACTGCACACAGATTGTAAAGTGTGTAATCATTGATATGGTGAAGTTTTCTGTAAGGAGACGTTTATTTAAACTTTATGAAAGGAGTCTCCAGTGTGAACGCTGCGGGTTTTTTTTTGTATTAATAGCTTCAAAAGAGAAAAAAAAAAAGAAAGGATGGCGAGAGAACAACTGTTTATAGCTGCTATAATGTAAGTGAGAACAGGATGTACCCACCACATTAAAACCGAATAAACAAAAACAATATATCATTATTTAATAAATAAAAGAAATAGTAATCATTGCCAAATTGCTGTGGTATAAGAGGAATAAGACACCAAGATTTTTGCCAGTGCTTTGTAATGTTAGTTTATAGGTTATAGGTGCCAGATTTTTTCGGCTGTAGCTCTTGTAGAGTGTGGATGACAGAGTATAATCACATTCTCTTGTCACTGTTTAACCGGAGAACGTTTTTAGACATCCAGCATTTAAGACAGAGAAAATTTGCTGATCATTTGCTTTTAAGAAAAAATATAGCCTTGTGTTGTTTTTCCATTTCTTTCCTTTTTTCCTCACTTTCCTCACTTCTAATCAGGAAAATCTGGCAACCACTAAGGCGTGAACTACACACAGATGACTTGTATAATCTGCATAAACAGTGGAGTTGGGAAATTTGACTTTGGCAGGTGCATAAACCAACTCCAAATATGCGTAACATTCAAACATAAATATTGACGTGACATTTTGTATTGAAAATGCCTTAAATTCCTCAGGACTGTAAATGAAAACTGTAAGAGTGTAATTTGTGTATGCAGCTTTGCTCTGTCGTATCTCCTGCTTTTTAAAGCTCTGTGACTGATGACAGTAAACTGTAGCTTTCCACCTTCAGCTCGAGCTGCATGAAGCCTGATGAAATATATCAGCTGGATTTGTTTAGTAAGCAAATCCCGCTTGAATGATTATCCATCATATTCCCCAGACACTCTGGGTGATGCTTTTCAATGGCCGCTTGTTCCTTACTGGTCATGGCTTTTGTCAGCCTGTGAGACTCAACATAAACATGAAAGACCCTCTTTGGACATGGAGTTTTAAACCCAAGCAACAAATAGACCGTTCATCAGTCTGACAGAGCGCCTCGCATCGCTGCTGAATTCTAAAACCATCATTCCCCTTTCCTTTATTTCCTGATCGTTTCAATGTCGACTCTCACAAACACACTTTTAGCTCATGAAGCACATATTATATAGCAGATGAGCAGCGTTTCCCTGTCCTGCACCTTTACTCGAGCTCATCTGGAATATTCCTTCAGATCATTATTAAACCCCTGAGGTTAAAGAGTGTGTCATCCATTCGCTTATTATCTCAAAGTGCCAACATTTCAGATTAAATTGAGTCTTAGAGCTGAGCTGTGAGCTAATTAGATAATCTTTATAATTAGGTGTCCTAATAACTTCATAATTATCAGTGACATTAGCTAACTTAGCTAGCTGACTAGTTAGCTAACATAACATTAGCCTGCTAGTCAACTAGCCTCCATTTGACACGGCACACCAGTCCCGAATTTGCAAAGTCATTTTCTTAGCAATTTCTTTAACAGCAGCCAACATCATCACTATAACATTAGTTAGCTAAAAGCTGGCTTAGAAGGCAGAATCTTGGGCTAAACTGTTACCACATTATCCTCTAATCCCACACATGATTGGTTCAAAGCCTTTACATACCTAGCCCTGCCCCAAATCAAATGTATATAGAAGTATTGAATTTTAATCATAATCAGTATCCAAGAGGAGTTTAACAAATAAAAATCATGTATTGTAGAATGAATTTGAATTTTAAACAAGATTAAATTTAATACAGTAAGAACATATAATTAATTTGTTTAAAGGTGACCAGGTTTTTATCTGCTGCAGCTCCGAGATTGTGGAACAACGTATCCATTTTTATAAAGGCATTTTCTCAAGGTAGACATTTTAAAATTCAGTTTAAAAACTTAAAACAGGTGCTGGTTTTATCCTTTAAAGTTTTCCATTTTTTTAAATTATATCCTTTCATTTGTATTTTTTCATTGCTGTTTGAAATTATTTGATATTATTGCACAGCACTCTGGCAGATGCTTGTATGTTAATGTACAATATAAACAATGATGACTTGATTGACACTCGACACACAAAGTCAATCACCTCACGCAACGTGACCCCCCAAAAATTACAATTTTCATATACCAATAATGGTAATTCCGACTGAGCATATGTGAAAGCACAAAGAGAACTTTCCCCTGATATTTAAAAGCAATGTGGGCTTTTAAAAAAAAACAAGACAAATGGACTGTAAAGACATTTGTTTCCCCTTTCCTCTACACAATGAGGTGTGAAAACTGCCATGCTGCAGAAGTTTCATCAGACTGAGGAAGTATAAATGGCAAAATTAACTCACACTTTCTCTAAATGACAACCCGTGTTTGTGTTCTCATTGTTTCACAGACTAAACACTTCTTATTGCAGCAATTTTGTGTTGTAGAAATGTTTTTTAATAAAAAAAAAGTTAACATGATTCACGCTGTTTTGTTTTCAGCTTTTATGCAGACATTTAAACACTATATGCACCAGGTATTTCTATTAAAGCACAGTTGATTGTTTTTCTGCACTAACCTACTTATTTTAACCTCATCATTAGGGGTCCAAGCACTGAAAGTGCAGGAGCATGATGGGAGTCTAGGCCAGCCCATTAAAAGCATCTGCACAACTTTCATGAAATTTGGCACACTGATTCAGCATGGTCAAAAAGGTTTTGCACTAGTTTTGCCAGCAACACCAACAGGCCAGCAATGGACACACATTTTAGCTCATAATCCTAAAATGGTTTGCCACACAACTGTCATTTTGTGTATATTCCCTCTGAGGGGCAGCTATACTGGAATAGCCATTATCGTGAATTATAACAAAGCATATTTTTCTAAGTACACCTTTTGATTATTGATTAATGATGCCACACTTTGCATGCCTTTGGATCCCAAAATGAAAATGCCCAGCATGAAACCAAACAAAATGGAACAAGTCTTACCTTCCACAACTCCAGAGTACATCACATCACATTGTGCTTGGACCCCTCAATCACTGCTCACAGGTATATTTCTTACTTATTACTCAGAAAGTTACTCTAATCTTCAAAGATTTACAGAAACTTGTTGAACTTTGCTGTAACACAAATGTCGTTCTTTGTGTTTAAGGCTGTTTTCTCTGTAGTGATCTTGGGTTTGATTAATTAGCACAAAGATGAACGCTTGTGTGTGATACAGCTAAATACAAAGCAAAAAGCAGAACCATAGCCAGCTATGTGGAGGCACATGAACAATATCTATAAAAGTTTTTTCAGTGCTTTTAGATTTTAGCATGCACACAACCAGTGGTGTAGCCATGGGTGGGGGTGTCAAATACTGTCTTTTGCAGTAATTGCACTATTACTGCACTATAATGATGTTCATAAAAGGTCAACCAAGTCATCATTACGAATCCTCCATATTTAAACTCCCCACATGTCAAAAGAACACATCCCTTTGTTTAATCCCAGTTTATTGGCTACCAGCTGCAACAGTGAAAAACAGGACTAACCAATCAGGATTGTGCATTTTTCCCCAATTCTGTCTAAAAGCTACTAACCAGCTAGCTACACTCTGATCTCAGGGATATCAAGGTGACAGTCAATGAAGTACTAGAGGTCGAATGCAAGAGGAGGAAAAGAATGGTAGGTCTGGTTTTTAAGACATCATTTTTACTTTATTAGCATGTGCTTTTAATTATTTTCAGTGGAACTGTCACAGAGCTATTTAATTTCCTATGCATATTACCATTGTTAGTATAGAGAGATTGGTTGATGGTAGATTGTGCTGTAAATAATTAAGTGACAATTTTTGAATACCATCACCACAGCACCACATGCAGTGATTTTATTTAGCAACTACTTTAAAATGAATTCCTAACTACGCCACTTCAAAGAGTTGAAAATGGGTCTGAATGCTAAAAATGTTACACAACGATGATTGTTAACATTGTGCTATTAATGTATACAGTAGATATGCTATTTTAACATAGCATACACAGAGTCGGTGACCTAAGGTGGTGGAGTTTTATGCAGCTTTATGTAGTGCTTTTTATAGTTGATTATTTTTTCTGGACACCCCATTCAGAATATCTAAATTATATATGTGTAGTACACACCTCTGTGGTTGCCAGATTTTTAATTTTTTTCCCTCTGCTGTCAACTACAATACGATGCAACATAAAAGCGAGAGACAACTTTAACGTGAAACAAATTATTAATATGATGAGCTATGAATCAGAAGATGGTAATCACTGCAATAAATCTAGGAGTGGAGTATATTGTTGATATACATATTTCTGCATGAATAGTCCTAATTGTACTTATCACATTAATCACTACAAATTTGGTTCTATTTAACAAAATGGCTTCAGCTATTATTCAGCTGCTGATAAAATAGCACTTGATCCAGCACATGCTATTATTTTGCAGACAGTTACCCACTTAAGCAACTTCTTTATAGAGTTTAAGACTGTAGTTACGTCTGAGGTCTGAATACAGATGTGTGCATTTTCTGTATTAAATACTCACTGTGCATGCATTACTCAACTCTTAAATGCATTGTATCTAACATATTACTAAGACATACTATGGAAAGAAGCTGAAAAAATAAATGTATGGAAAATAAGGTCACATGATGCTAGTGATAATGATTAAGGCCTTCATTTTGCATGAAGCTAAACTGGTAGGTATAGAAGAAACTTTCTTTACTTGCTAGCAACATTCCCCTTTCTAGCTCCATTGAAAACTCAAAAAGCAAACAACAGACACCAAATTTCCTGGCTGACTGACTAAACTTTGGGTGATGGGCATATATCAAACTATCTCTTTAATATAAAATTGCATTATAGTAATATTCTTATCATAAGTGTGGCAGCTCATTATAGTTGGCTAGATAATTTCTAATACCTTCTAACAAGGTATTAGAGGTTAAGCCCGAGGGATTTTTTTCACACACTGGGACTCTTGCTTTGTGCACATACTACATGCAGCTTTGCATGATGGGAAGAGCAAACTCACAGCCACAGATGGAAAGTAAACAGGCTGCTTTTGGTGATAGGAGCTGTGGTTAATGCTGTGTGTGTATGTGTGTGTGCATGCAGGGGCCATGTGCACATGCAGACGTATGCAAGTGTGTGTGTGTGTGTGTGTGTGTGTGTGCGCATGTGTGTGGTGGCTGTGTGTTTAGTACTCACTGACACACTGCAGACCATGCTTCCTCTGCAGGGTCTTGCTGCACAGTGAGCATGTGGCTCGGCTCGAGAAAGAGCCACGCATAAGCTGGTGGCCATTACAGCTGCTGCTAACCATACAAGCGCTCTCCTTCAGCTCCCTTTCCCTCTCTTTCTCCTTCTCTTTCTCCTTTTCCCTCTCTCTGTCTCTCTCTTTCTGCTGCTCTTTTTCACGGCTCTTACCCTGGAACAGAAACATGACAGAAAAGAACATGCTCTAATCTATATGTTTATATGCTGTATGTCCAACATATAAATGTGAGTTATTATGTATAGTGGTATAATACTAATTATCATCCATCCATCCATCCATCCATCTATCCAGTTATCCATCCTACTACTAATTCATCATACCTCCAACCTTTTATATCAAACCAATCATCCATCCTGTGCTCCATTTTGTCATTAAGCCATCCATTCTCTCATTTATCCTTCCATCTACTCATCCATCCCCTCATCTATCCATCATACATCTATCTGATTATTTATTCATCCATCTTATCTTGCATTTACCCTAACATCCACTCATGCACTTACTCATTAATCCTGTCATACATGTACATTTATATATTAATCAAGATTCCATGCACTATCACTGAAGTACTGTATACATTTATGTTAATGTGTCATATGAAGAAGTAAGATGACCAAGCCATCACAACACAAAACTTTCAGTTTTAGTCTTAAAAACAGGAAGTTACAGCACACATTGCAGCACTGTTTCCTGTAAACCAGTGCATGGTGCTCAAACACAGAGGAAGTGTGTTATCCTGCAGAATAACAAAGCATAATGAGGGCATGTGTCCTCACCTTGTCTTTGTTGAAGGATCCGGTCACTCGGTTCCTCAGCGAGCTCAGAGTGCGCTTCACCTTTGTGCCCTTCTCTGCTCTTTCCACTCTTTCCTCCTCTTCCTCATTCCTAAAGTTTCCAGAGAACAGGATAAGTGGCAGATTTTAGAGTATGTGAGGGGATGTTTGAAAAACTCTCCCAATATACAGTCTATAATTTTAATGACAGAAAACAGTGGCTTCCACATAAAAAGGAGGTGAAAATATGCTTGGCATTTATAATTTTTCTTCCAAATATTAAAGATCTAATGCAGATGATTAGTCTCCTTCACTGGGACTTAAGCACAGAGGCCATTCTTCCTTGCCTTGGACTGACAGTCACAGAGGCCACACCTCCTTCACTGTGACTGAAGCCCAAAATCCATGCCTCATTTACTGTTATTGAAGAACAGAGGCCACTCCTCCTTCTTGCTTTTAGTTTTTTTAAGAGCATATAGGAGAAAAAAAAACATAAATGGACTTACTCAATGGAGAGAAACTCATACCAGGTGACATTTTCTTTCCTGTCAGGACTTGAGGTTCTGCGATTGGCCCTGTGGATGACACACACACACACACACACACACACACACACACACACACACACACCTTTACTCTATCACACAAATGAAAGTGCAAACCACAGAGATACCTTGGCCAGGAAGTCATGTCAGAAACACTCATAGTGCTCATGCAGGATTAGAGGATTTATTTTTGTCTCAAAATGAGTGCAGTGATGAAAAGATGCAAAGTGAATGAGTGAAGGATCACACTTTCATATTAGTATGACTAAAGCAACAACTCGGCCAGAAATGAAATGCACAGAATTTCCTGAGGCATGTTTGGTGAGTGATGGTTGCTGTTTTAGTTTTGCTACCAGGCTAATGTTACTAACAAATAATGGAAGCTTACAGCCAGTTTGGCATGGTGCACTTAATGTGTGTGTAAATAATCTCACAGTGGGCTTTGTGGAGATGTTCAGTGTCTCAAACAGACTTCTCGATGCATAATTATGTTATAGGTAACATTATTTATAAACCTGGACACAGAGATAAACACAGTTGTAGCATAAAATCCCTTTCTTCCTCAGTAAACAGTTTGGCATCAGACTCAGAAATGGTCATAACCTATAAATTAAGAAATGATTTCACTTCTTAATCTCACGATCTCACTTAGGCGAGAAAGTGATGTACCATGCTAAACTGGAAGCTACGAGCTTCCATTAATTGGTAGCTACATTATTCTAGTAACTACAGACACTAAACATGTCTCTGCTAATGTGCATTTTATTTTTGGATGAACGTTTCCTTTAATGTTAAGCAGACTCGGTGGATTGTGGCCACTGGGCTTTGCATGCTGCCATGTGGCTGTTTTAGCCTAGAGGACAGTCACGTGTGTGTGTGTGTACCAGATATAGAAGGCTCCTGTCACTCTGTTTACTTACCAATGATACAGCTTAAGCTCATGCAGAACTTTTTGTACCATCAGCCTAAGACAAACGAGACACAGAGACTAAACGTGTGTGTGTGTGTGTGTGTGTGTGTGTGTAGTAGTAGGAGGAGGAGGAGGAGGAGAAGGAGAAGGGATAACTGCTGTAACTTGGGGTTGTGGAACAAAATATAAAACCTCATTGTGTTTTGTCTCTTTTTATCTGTGTGTGTGACTTTCTGTTCCATGTACCAAATATATACCATGTAAAGTACAGAAGGGCAAAAACTATTTTTTAATAATAATTACTTTTGTGGAACTCAAACGATAAACAGAATTATCAGACTGACTTCAGTGAAAAGGACACATGCAATGCTCCTAAAGGACACATGAAGAACAGCGTCTTAAAACGCATTTTCGTTCAGCAAGACTATCTATTTTGGGTGTGTAGATGATTTATTTAGAATTGATTCTGAATCAGTTTGGCTGATTGACTTAGCAGAGTAGTTCAGAAAGAATGATTCATTCACAAATCACAAATCATTAATTACATATTGCAAGCTCACATGCGTAACTGTTTCAGGATTCTAAATTCACAAAAGAGAAATTCTTTTAAGTCATCTAGCTTTGTTGGCTATATATATATATATATATATATATATATATATTTCACCTCAAAACATGTTTTAGTGTACCTTTATAAGATTGAACTTATGCAATTGTACCATAATTAGCTTTAATTAAAGGTGTGATAGGTTTTTTTCCCCTCACTTTTTCAAATAACCTGAAAAATATAACACAATAAAAAAAAATAATTGCTTAAGCCATGACTTTAGCACAAGTGTATCATGTGGCTGCGAAAACCCATTTGGAAACCTGTGCTATGGTCTGCAGTGCTTGTTTGTGTTAGGATGAGAAATTGGCAAGTACCAAGCACAGCCAGATAATTCTCCTGAGAGCAAAAAAACATGCTGTACTTTTTAAAAAAACTTAATGACAGGCACTGAGCTTTGAATTTTATGAATGGCCTTTTTTACATACCAAATCAAGGAAATGTTTTTTTTTTTCAGTACAAACGAAAGCTCTCACAGTCACACACTTGTGTCCAGGCTTATAAATCAGTATGACCCAAATTTCATGTGTTTATAGTGTTATAACTCGACTCTGAAGCAGTTGAATGTCAGAATATCACGAGAGTCCTTGCTAATGCCAACTCTAGTTGAACTGCTAGGGTGGAGCTTTGTGTACTTGGGTGGGAATGGGGCGGATTCAAGGAGTGAAAACAAAAATTCAAATCTTATTCAACTCCACCTACTTAACCGTTAGAGACCCAATCTTGACAGATTTTGACCTTACCTAATGTACCTTTAAGAGTAAAGGGTTAAAGATACACTACATGCAGCTTTCAAGGTAAAAGATACATACTAAAGGTACAAAAGGTGTATGCTTGATGGTACCAACTCAGTTCAATGGAGTTTTTTTCTGAGAGTGCATGGGAGAAAAAGACAATACAAAAGGGATGAAAATTCAAAAGTGTGAAAGATGCAGAGTAGCAAAAATTGCAAAGGAAAGATAAGTAATGCATCTGCCATAAATGTGTAGATAAATATTGAGGTATTGATTTGTTGTTTAGCTATGTGTGTGTTACAGGCTATGTGTGAGAGTTCATCTAAACCACTATGTACAAAAAAAAAAGAGTTAAAAATGATGATTATCTGAATCAGAATCTGCAGATGGCACACAGGGGCTGACTCGGCAAAAATGTAAATGCAACAGCAAATAACAAAATGAAAGCATAACTGAATGAGTAGAACACTACAAGCAATAAACAGGGTTTGGCCTGCTGGAATTGCACATGAATATTAAATTCAATAATTGAACATAATAAAGCTGGATTGTTTAATGCAATATGAATGTGTTGAACTTACATGTGACATTGGCCTTCTGCTGAGCGCAAATTCTCATCCGAGTAGTGTTCCTCTAAAACAGACAGAAACATAGTTAGTTTGACCATCCCAAAGTTGATTATTTTCCAATAACAGCAGGTCCTCTTCTCCTACAGAAATGATACTTTTTATCCATTTATAGTTACATTTAATGTAGTGGAATGTCTGTGAAACATGTTCATTCCTTGTCATGTTACTGAGAAACTGTAAAACCCCTGGAGATGTCAGAAAACTTAAAGTTACAGCTTTGCAAAGTTCTGACACTGAAGACTCCTTCCATAAATGTCAAATAAACATCTCCTTACAGAAAACTTCACCATATCAATGATTTCACACCTTTTTAATCTGTTTAAGTGGAGCATCCACTGTACAGGTCCCTGTCAATGAGTGCATTATATAAACTCGTGATTTGCAGCAGAACTACTGTCAGAGCTGCTGTTATAGAAAATTAATTAACACCTTCTGACTCTAGTGTAACTGGAGATCAGGTGGAGTGAGAGTGTGTGTGATCAGCTCCTCACCTCCGGCAGCTCGGGCTGCCTGTTTAGAAGTTTCCAGAATGCGTGAGACCCTCTCAGCTTGAGACTTTTCATCTGACAACACAATCTCAGATCGGGAATACACCATCCTCCTTGGGGTGGGCGGCTGCTAAAGAGCAAAATAGTTTGTGAGTCTGTGTGTGTGTATGTATGTATGTGTGTGTGTGTGTGTGTTAATGAGGATTGCAGATAGTATAGATTGTGCATTACTGTGTGTGTTAATGAGGATTATAGATTGTATAGATTGTGCATTACTGTGTGTGTTAATGAGGATTATAGATTGTATAGATTGTGCATTACTGTGTGTGTTAATGAGGATTATAGATTGTATAGATTGTGCATTAC
>CM074984.1:11738534-11782862 GCA_037576825.1 Pangasius krempfi | reverse complement strand
CTGATATCAACTCCAGACCTTTTATCTGCTTCATTTGTCTTGAAGTAATGAGGGAATGGACCGCACCTGGTCAATTAGCTTCTTGTCAGTCAATTGTCCAAATACCTTTGACCCCCTGAAAATGAAAGTACTTTGTTGAAAATGGCTGTAATTCCTAAATGGTAAATGCCATAGTTTTGTGGAACCTCTTAAAATAAAGCCGAAAGTCTATACTTCGATCACATCTTGATTGTTTTAATTCAAATCCATTGTAGTGGTGTATAAAGGCAAAATCACAAATGTCATTGTCCAATTTCTTCCGGACCTAACTGTGTATATATATATGTGTATATATACATATATAGAAGAAGAACGCAAGCTGGTGGAGGCAGTGTGATGCTCTGGGCAATGTTCTGCTGGGAAACTTTGGGTCCTGGTATTCATGTGGATGCTATTTTGACACGTACCACCTACCTAAACATTGTTACAGACCAGGTACACCCCTTCATGGCAACAGTATTCCCTAATGGAAGTGACCTCTTTTGGCAGGATAATGCGCCCTGCCACACTGTAAAAATTGTTCAGGAATGGTTCGTGAACATGACAAACTGTTCAAGGTATTGACCTGACCTCCAAATTCCCCAGATCTCAATCCAATCAAACATCTGTGGGATGTGCTGGCCATCATAACGTTATGGCTGATCGGTGAATATATATATATGTATAATGACATACTGTATGAATGATATAAAGCATTTGTAAAGAATTATCCACATTGTTGAAATTACTCAATATTATTATTATTATTTTTATTATTATTATTATAGCTCCTTACCATATCAACGATTATAGTTTTTGTTTGTTTTAATAATAACACATTTAATCTGTTAATTATTAGTCTTAATTATGGGGAGCATGCATTCTACAAGTCCCTGTGAATGAGTTGTTATAGAAATGTTAACATAATGTTAACTGATTTATTGATGAAATGAGGCTTTGTCTAATTCAGTATGTCTGAATTTTCATACCTTGTAAAACCAATAAACATAGTTTTTGGATGTTGTTAGAATTAAAATGCTTATTTCATAGTGAACACATTGAGAAAGAGAAACATTACAGAACAGTTTGTTTGGAAAACTGTTACGGAAGAAAATATATGCTTTTATAAATTTAGTTTTTATGCCAGTTTTCATTATAAAATCCAACATTAATCCATCAATTATCAATTTGTTATGCTTTGTGTTTTCATCTAGTTTTAGAGTTCGACACACAAGGGTGATGTCCGGAAGCTGAAGGTCTCCCATACACCAGCCCTTAAAGATTTGAGGGAACCTTTCAGTTCCTGCTTGCTGCTGACTGATGCCATTGCCGTTTTTCCTGAGGTAGTACACTAATATGTAAAACTGCTGTCATATTAGTTTCTGAAAATCAGCATGTTTAGGAGGAGCGTGTTGTTTTTTAAACCCCTGTAGCCTCTCCTTATTAGAGATAAAGAGGAAGTTACTTTTTCAGAGGGAGTGCGGGCTTGACTAAGTTTGAATGTTAATTACAGCTCATATAAGTGGAATTTTATATCAAACAGACTATTTTATTATGCAACCTGTTCGATAGGCAGACGTATAGAATTGAGAGCCTTGTATCTGGAGATATGCTATAATACACCATATCATTACACCCCTATGCACTCAATAATTCACTCAGGACTTGAAGCTTATCTAAGAATGCTGTTATTAAATGGCATTTCATTTTTCCGTCTCACCTTCTCCCCAGGTCGAGCGGATTCAGCGGGATGTCCGAGCTGTGTCTCCGCGAGGTGGACATAGACCTGACCAGGATGGGGAAACTGGCCCTGTCCAAGTCGTCCATGCACATCTCGTCCAAACACTCAGCCGATTCCATTGTCTCTCCCTGATCAGACAGCAGGTTCGTCTTACTGTGGGATGGTGAGAGATTTTCTACGTACGATCCACAGTGCAGCATGGGTGATGGGTAGAAGAATAGTCCAGGACTGAGCTGTGTTTTGTCCCCTGGGTCAATAAACACAGACAGAGGGCTCTCAGAAGGCTCACACTCCCCACCAGGTCTGGCCTGCAGGTCTCTGAAATACTCAGAGTCTCTCAGAGAAGAGTTCAGGTCCAATAAGTCGTCTGTCCCGTACTCGAAATCGCTCTCAACTAAACAAGAATTCTGAGAGAGTGAAAGAAAAACAGCACTGCTTTAGTGTAGGTTATTTGGGTAAAAAAAAAAAACCTACATGACTGGCCCAGAAACTTATTTGCTCTATTTCCCCAAAGTTGTTTACATTTTAATATGATGCTTGGATTCCACAGTTATCAAGTTCTACAAAACTCAAGTATTAAAAAACAAACCTGAAGTTGATTATTTGCCTGTAACAGCATATTCTGAAATGTTGTAATCCTCTTATACCACTGATCACAAGGTTTATTTTAATCACTCTGTGTCTGGAAGATGTCGGAAAACTTAAAGTCATAACTTTACCTTTGACTGTTACAAAGCGCTGACACTGGAGACTCCTTCCATGAATATTAAATAAATCATTAAATTAAATAGATCTCCTTACAGTAAACCTCATCATATCAACAATTAATGGTTTTATTCACTGTAGGAACTTTACCATATTGTTGCTATCTCTAGTCAAGCGTAAGAAAATGGTGTTCTGGTTTTGTGTGTTATAGATTTAATCTTATATGTCTGAATGGATTTTTAGTACTTGTTGCAATAGTATTTTATTTTTCAGTGCATTAAAATATTGATTTCATATTTTAAGGCCTTAATGTAATGCATTGCTTTACTGTTTATCTATACTGTATATAGAAAAAATGTCCCAGTTAAACTTCTATTGTATGATTAAATTCAGTTCAAGTGGTTTACAATAGATTACTATAGATCCTCAAATTAGGGTCCATTTTGGGGAACACAAAAAGTAAAATATTACAATGATGAGAACTCATAGTAAGTGTCAAAATTAAAACCACGGAATTTTAACACTTTTCTTTGCAAAACAACTTTTTCTTTCTGTTTTGCTTCTGTTTTATCACTAAACCTCACATCTATCTTATTTGATTTTTAAATTTAGAAAAAAAACTAGTGATGGTTGTTTTTAAAGGAACCTGTCAAACAACTTGTTTAAAAAGAATCATACGTGGCATTTATACACTGAGCATTGCACATTATTTCCCAGGTAATTAACACAGTTAAAGATCCATGCAGGTTATTTCAGCTGTATCACTGTAGTTTGGTTATTTCCTACTCTAACACATATTTATTAAAAAGGTCCTTATCATTTTTGTGAGTGTTTTTTTCTCACCTGATCTTCAGATGTGTTGCTGAGGAAGCTGTCAGGTGAAGGTGAGGAGGAAGCTCTCATCCCTGAGACCGGAGCACTTGGCCGTGAGCATGGTTTACCCTCTGAAGCTTTAAAAAAGGAGGATCAACATCGCTTTACCGGTATGAAGGTACATCATCTACTGTTTGCACTCTGTATATACACTTATGTTTATAATTAAGTCAGTCAGTCAACCAGTCAAATCAAACAAATAAAAAAAAATCAATACTTCTACCCATTTACCATCAAGTCAAACAAGCATCCAAAACAATCAACTAATTAATCACCCAACCAACCAATCAACAAAAAACAATTAATCCATCCAGCCATTCATACATCAGCCACCCAATAAAGTAATCTTTCAAATTAACCAACCAATCAATCCATCCACCCACTCAACCACCCACCCATCCATCCATCCATCCATCCATCTATCTACAGTATCTATCCATCCAACCACCCACCCATTCATCCATCCATCCATCCATCCACCCACCCACCAATCAATCCATCCACCCACCCGCCCACCCACCAATCCATCCATCCATTAGCCAAACAATTGACCAATCAATCAAACAACCTGGCTAATCACTCAGTCACTCACTCACTCATTCACTCACTCACTCACTCACTCAATTTATATGCCCATTCATCCATTAGCTAGCTAGTTAACCAAATAATCAAAACCAACCAACCAATCAAATCAATCAACCAACCAAAAATCAATCCATCCATCTGCCAATCAGTTAATCTTCCAAATCAACCAACAAGCCAATCAATCAGTCAGTCAATCAAAGTTGCCCATTTGTCCATTAGCCAAACAATTAACAAATCAAACAAATTAGTAAAATAACAAATTAATCAAATCAACTAGCCAATCAGTCAACCAAATAACATTCAGTCCATCTGCCTATTCATTCATTAACTGACTACCAACAGATTAACAAAACAAAAAAACAATCAAATCAGCCAACTAACCAATCGGATTTTATTACAGTCGTGTCCAAATATCTGAGTGCATTACCAACAACTGCTTTTATGTCACCATTTATTGATACTATAAATTGATATTTATTGATACTATTTTGGTCACATTATATTTCTATGTTTCTCATATATGATCCTCATTCCTCACTGATATCAGTCCAGTACAATGTGTTATTCCTGACTGAAAGCCACGGGCAAGAGTACACGCAGAGTCTTGACAACCTTGAACACTATGTGACACGAGTTTATGTTCTGTTTAATTAAAATACACAGTGTCATACCTGGGGAAAATCAACTGTTAACCAATCAAGTGTTGTGTGAACAAATGTTCAGATAGATAAATTTCTTAGAGTTTAATTTGGTAAACTATTGCTAACCTACAAAAATATGTGAATAAAATAAACAAAACTTTTTCTTAACAAGTCAAACTCAATGCCAATGATGATGACAGGGATGCCTGCACCACCAAGAAGTCAAGTCATTCTTGTTATTAACTTGTATGGCTGAAATACGCTTAAAATATACTTCAAACACAAAGGAAGCTATTGATAAAAAATATTTCAGACATACAGACACACTCACAGACAGACGTATGGACACACTGTTGGATGGATGGATGGATGGATGGACAGATGGAGCGATGGCTAAAATCTTAGACAGCGATGAAAATGGGTCTTTGTCTCTGGCTTGCTCATAAGGGATACATTTTAATTAAAATTTTATATCCAGATTTCTGTAAAGCTGCTTTGTGACAATGTCAATTGTTAAAAGCAGTATACAAATAAAACTGAATTGAATTGAAAACTTGAGTTCCTGAACATGAATGCATAAGAATGCATAAGAAGGAAAACTATTTCAGACATTTGACCTTGCTGTGACCTTGATACTATTTGACTCAATTCCAAAAAGTAATCAGTTCATCTGCTGGTTACAGTGATACTTCCAAATAAATCCTACAAACATTCAACCACTCTTTCTTGAGAAGACTTGGTCAACCAGTCAAATCAGTCTATTTATATGTAAAAATATTTCTAAAAATAATTTTTCTTTTCCAAATCCAGTTCCAATTTTTGCCGTTTCTTACAGGATCCAAAATCCTATATGTCTAATATCCGATCCGCCATTTTTTGATAGTATTGGCCTGATACTGGTATCAGATCGTTGCCATCTCTAATTATAAATCCACAGGCCTTTTGGACCTGACTGTATATACAGTAATGTAATACTATCCTGGTAGGTGATAAACAGCAGCAGCCTGCTATATAAACTATACAAGCATGTTTAAACTATCTTTATCCACGTCTTATCTCTGAGTATATCCCATATTAAAAGAGCCAGTTAAGGTTACACATTAATTAACAGGAAGTGGAAGTGCAGATGTAGTGTGGCAGCCTGAATGTAAACATCTCCTCCTCGATCTGTTATAGTGCATAAGCTCCGGTTTACTTTAGCAGAACCCTCTTGTGTTTGTTAGCGGAAATGAGCTTAAACAGCACAGCTGGGAGCCTCGGCCATGTCTAACATAGGAAAGTACTGATAACCATTTCATATCACAGTGTAGTGGAAGTCTGGTTCTGATTGGTCAGAAGGTCTTATTAGTGCAGCTGCAAATCACAGGTTTATATTAATGCACTCATTATAATATGTTATTGTTTTTATAGTAACAGCTCACAGGCACTTGTAAGGTGGACACTCCACATAAACCGACTGTTGATACGATGAAGTTTTCTTTTTAGATTAAAAATATCAGAAGTGCTAAAAAAGTGCTGTTATAGGAAAACAATCAACTTTGGGGTGGAAACTGTAACTCCACTTCATCACACCACCTCATCGTTGATTATTTTCCTATATCAGCACAACACTAAGGGCCTGAGGCAACAAAACACATCTACAGTGGGTGACAAGACAAAACCTAAAGTTACAGCTTAACTTCTGACTGTTCCAAAGTGCTGACACTGGAGACTCCTTCCATATACGTTAAATAAATGTCTCCTTAGAGAAAACTGCAAATCTGTATCAAAGATTACATGTAGATAGTTTGCCATACAGGCCCTGAGTATGAGCTGTTACTACAGAAATGATCAGCTGCACTCCTACCAGATCTGCTGTTATGGAAAATTAATCAACACTTTCTGACCAATCAGAATCCAGAATTCAACAGTGCTGTGGTATAAAATATTATATATTATCCCAGGATCAAGAATTAGCTACAGAGAGTTAGTGCACCTTCTGCAGCCTGTAATATGTAAAGCAGTAAATAGAGTATAGTGCTGTTGTTAGCTAGGTTTGTGAATGTTAAATATTTTATGATGAGATTTAGCTGAAGAGTTCACTGGTGTCGTTAGCGGCCCTGACAGGTATTTTTCTCTCCACACTGAGCAATCACAGAACACATTTTTATACACACCACATACAGTGGTGTATAAATCATTATTTTCCTGCTGGCGGGCGTCAGAGTGTATAAATCCTCCTCCTCCATCCGCACCGGATCATAAACACAACCACATCTGTTTCAAGACCAGCAGCCATATCCGACTGAAAATTCTGTTCATTTATAATGTACTGTGATGAACATAATATAATATAATGTACTGTGATGAATTTAGTTTATCCATCTATCCATCCATCCATCCACCACAGATATATATCTATCCATCCATCCATCTCAGCTATATATCTATTCATCTATCATTCCATCACAGGGGGTTCATGTCTTCATGGACTTCGCTTTGTCATGCTGGAACAGGTTTGGACCTCTTAATGAAGGGAAACTGTAATGCTACAGCATACAAAAACATTCATACAGTTGTGTGGTTCCAACTTAGTATTTTGAATATATATATATATATATATATATATATATATATATATATAAAACTTATATATATATATATCTGTCCATTCTTTGCAGCAGCTATATATAAGTCAATTCATTCCCCATCTTCCTACCTGTCTATCTAATATTTACACTACCTAGCAAAAGATTTTTAGCATGTTATTTTTATAGCATTGTTATGTTGCTATGCTAGTGTTTTCTGTCCTGTTAACACGCTATGAATTATTCTATATTTAGAGAGCTGTATCATGGCTGTGACCTTAATGCCCATCAGTATGCCCTGAGTGGTGTTTAATAACAGATCAGATATGAATAAGATAAATCTCTGAACACAGGAACTTCCTCTCTCTCTCTCCCTGTGCCGCTGCTGCTGCTGCAGATGATCATAACATGTAAAATGACACAAGCCAGACCCCCCATAACCCCCCCTCCCAAAATTCCCTTCGGCTCCTGATGCCGGGTTGGTCTGCATCTACATCAAACGTGCAGTATGTAAACCTCGCTGCTGCCATTCATGCACCGGTATCCTTTTATGGGTCGACTCCTGACACCATACGTTACAGCCAGGGAAAGAAGAGCGTAGTGTTTTAGTGACTCAGACAGAACAAAGCACTCACAAGTACACTTTATAGATTAGGAGAAACTTTGTGGTGTGTGTGTGTGTGTGTCACTGAGCTGATACTTAATGAAATATCACTAACACTGTACATGAAGATTCCCTTAAGGAACATAATTTACTGCATTACTTAGCATTAAGCAGTTCAGCATTAAGTAAGTAATAAAACACTTGATTAATTAGCTCTTAATAAGACATAAAAACCTTCACCTTTAATGTCTGATGAAAAATCACTGATTTCACCTTTAATGTCAGTTAAATAATTATTGCCTCCACTATTATTGTCTGATGAAAAATCAGAGACTCCACCTTTAATGTCAGATGAAAATCCATTGATCCCATTTTTAATGTCAGTTGAAAAATGACTGACTTTACCTTTAATGCTAGATGAATTTTGTTGGGAAATTATTTGTCACATTCCATAATTTTGCAGTTCTTACATCATTAGGTTTAATATTCCATAAAGTTAGCAATTTCATAATTGCCCTTTGGACTTAACTTGGGGTTTCCTGGCTGTACTTTTCTGTTAATTCTGCCCAGCCTGCCTGGGGATTCACATTGTTAGTCTGCAGAGATGAAGCTTAATACAACTGGGTCAATGGTGGGATTAAATCAAATGGGGTGGCCCAAGTCCACTTCTTCTTTCAGTACTCATCACTCATATCATGAGACGCCTGTAGGCACATGTCTATCACATCGTCCTAAAGCTGTTTTAACACACATTGTAATAGCATGTGAGTCATGAGAAATGTATTGATGGTTAAAACCACATTCATGCACTGAATGGCTGCTCACAAGACAAATATAGAACATAAACGTCATATAAACTTCCTAGAAACGGAGGACCAAGACACACTGTCTTTTAAAGTAAACACACTAAGTGTAGGTTGGTTAAAATCTACTTAGATTATAATTTAGGAATGATTATCTCATATCGTATGACAGCTTTCATGAAGCTCCAGCAGAAAGCAGCACTCTGAAGATATGAATGAAATTCGAAATACCTGAGTTTTACAGAAAAATGCTGTAGAATGTGTAAAACTGTCATCTTCCTGCAGCACTGTAGTCAATATCTGCACTGTATGGATACTGACTGCTGTATAAGTGTTCTTCTGGGTATTATAAAAACATTTCTATTGTATCTTATCATTATATTGATCTACTTCGTTGTAACCAATCATTTCAGTGTTATCTAATAAAAAAACAGAACTAATTTTGCAAAGAAAAAACTGAATCAAAGCCCAATCCCCAAGCATTCGGTTTCTACCTCTTTTAAAGGACCATCTTTTCATCCAGAACTTGGAGAAGGACGGCCAGGAGTGGTTGAGGAGAGAATCAGCCATCGAGAACACATTCAAGCAGTAGAGCAAGAAAAACGCATAGAACCCCGACATGCAGCAGAGACGAGAAACAACTGCAGTTTAACATCTGATCCAAAGATCCAAAGCTGAGGAGGACAGAATGAAGTGGGAGGGAGGGAGGGACAGAGAGACAGAGAAAAAGAGAGGGATCAAGGGGGATAGAGAGATAACGAGATAGATCAGGAGACAGAGAGAGGACAAAGAAAGAAAGAAAGAAAGAAAGAAAGAAAGAAAGAAAGAAAGAAAGAAAGTAGTGAGATGTAGAGAAAGATAGATAGAGAGCGAGAGAAAGAAAGAATAAGAGAGAGACAGTGAGAGAGACAGCCAGAGACAGACAGACAATAAGAGAGACAAAGTGAAGGCAGACAGAGAGAGAGAGATAGACAGGCAGAGGCAGAGAGAGACAGAGATTGTGAGTGAAACAGGAAAAGAAAGAAAGAAAGAAAGAAAGAAAGAGAAGAAGAGAGACAGAGAGAGAGTCAGACAGACAGAGAGACAGGGATGGGGGTGAAGATGGAGAGGAATGATGCATGTCAGAGGCTGAAGCTCTCAGGAGGACGTGGAGCGGAAGGAGAGTGTGTTTTGGTCTCACACTGACAGAATGAGGACAGGATAAAGAAATTCAGAGAAAACGGATTTGGACTGACTGGTGTGGGACTCGTCACTTGATTCTTTGAACCCAAAGCCAGCTAATATCTCACAGCCTTGACACTTTCGAACTGGCCAGGACGCAGACAGGAAGGGAAAACTCCGGCAACACACCGCTAGTAATCGAGAGGAGGATTCATGCTAATATGTGACAGCTATTGAGAAAGCGTAGCACTACTGCATCACATAGAGGAGTAGCTACAACAGGAGATTGTTAAAACTTTGTGCTATTCAGTAGCTAATTGCTGGTAGCTAGTAGTAGTCACTATAATAGCTGCTAAATCTCACTGCTAGCTAATTGGCTAATTGTCTGTTTGTACAAGCCTGTTTCAGGAACGCTAAACAAATATGACCTACAGTCAGGGGTGGATAAAGTACAGAGAAACAGGACAAAATCTCAACTAAAAGTAAAGCATGGAGGCAAAGTTCTATTTTGCATAATTCTATTTTGGTAATTCTAATTGTTAAAAATATTCAAAAGAATATTTTTAACAATTTAAAAATTCAAAAGAATATTTTGAAATATGTTTGACCACAAGTTCATCATGCCTCATCCTGCATGACTAGCTAGTTCGCTATGTGATCAGTCATAAGGAATATTTTCTGCTAACTCACACATACCTAAAATTTAGCTTGCTGGTTAGCTAATGATTAATAACCTATTTGTAATGAATGCTAAGGCACATTAACAACAAAAACAAAACCTGACTACCTAGCTAATTGAACTAGCTAATTTCTTCAAGTTAAGTCAGCTTAGATTTGATGGTGAATTTGATGGGATTTGTAATAAGCACTTTGAAGGTCTAAATAAAGCTTTAAGGAGTAGTTGACTAAGAAGACAAGTATTCAAGTTCAATAATACTTGTACAAGTACAAATCTTTCAAAAGAGTACTTAAGTATATTAATGAAATACAGTTACACCAGTACTTTTCACTCCTGCCTACACTTTTGGGTTATAGAAAACATAGCTAAACTCTATTAACTGATAATATCTGTAACTAAAACTGACATATGACAATGTAGCAGTGTATTATGAGTAAATATATGGATCATTAGGCATTAAAAATAGCACTGTGTGATCACCTGGAAATAAAATAAAAAAAATTATTACCAAGATATTTGAACAGCTTCTGTGTGTTGTAGCAGTCACTGCTATTATGCGACATTTAGTAGCTAGCTAAAAGCCTGCTTACTAATCAGCTATTAGCTGTGCATATAAGTTGACACAGGGAGGAAAAAAAACATGACTTTTGGCTCTATGTTAGAGATAACGTGCCAAGTCATTATCAGTCAATCACAAGTCACGCATTCAGAAGCTCAGGAGACAGATGCAGATCTACACCACAGAATGGAAACCAAAAGAGAAATCAGACTGGGGCTCCAGTGTCGATAAACAACAAACGGAAGGAGCTGTGTGTGGGAAAACACTAACCTAAAAAAAACAGCTTAAGCCTGTGGAGAGTCTGTTCATTCACAACACAGCCGATTACCTAAACTCTGCTCACTTCCCTAATTCCGCTTGACAAGAAAAGTGAAGTAATAACGACTGGCTGGAAATAAACTTATGGCCACATTATGTAAGGAATAAAACTTTTCAGGATGTGCTGTTACTGCAAAACGATCAACTTCATGGTGGTAAAAAGACACACGTCCCGAAGTGTTTTATTCCTCTTATACCATAGCAGTTACCCATTTTATTTTATTAAAGAATGACACAGTTTTTATCTGTTTGGAGTTACATTTTATGCTGTGGAACATCCAAGAAACCAGTTAATTCCTCTTCTCACTTGTGTTATAGCAGCTATAAACAGTTGTTCCCTCACCATCCTCTCTTACTTCAATTCAATTTCAATCCAATTTTATCTGTATAGCGCTTTTAACAATGGACATTGTCACAAAGCAGCTTTACAGAAATAAATAGATTCAAATTAAATTAAACCGTAAACTGTAAATATGTGAATTTATCCCTAATGAGCAAGCCAGTGGTGACAGTGATGAGGAAAAACTCTTTGAGACGATATGAGGAAGAAACCTTGAGAGGAAACAGGCTCAAAAGGGAACCCATCCTCATCTGGGTGCAGCAGATAGTGCAGTTATAAATAAATCCTAATAACTGTGTGCTGTATGGACAACTAGTGCAACTATGCAGACAGTAAATTCACTCTCTTGAATTTAATTTTAAAAAATGCAGAAAAAACAAGAAATTGCAAAGCATAAACTCCTCTGTCCTGAAGATATCAGAAAACTTGGGTATATCTTTACCTCTGCCTGGTACACCGCTCTGACACTGGAGACTCCATCCTGAAAACGTTTATCCTTAAAGAAAAATTCACCATATCAACCATTTTAAAAAAAAATCCATTTATGTGGCCCGACCACCGAACTAGTCTCTGTGAATGAACGGTTACTATAGAAACGATAAGGTAATAGAGCTGGCACATGAATATAAACCCTTCGGACCTTCTACCACATACTGTACATAAACCACAAGATAGTCTAATCTTCAACACTTATTTCAACATTTCTCATTTTTTCACTTGTTTTAAACGTATGAAGCAGTTAGGAGCTGAGTCAATGTTTTGGATTTCAGCTGCTGTTTTAGCAGCTTTATGTAAAAGCGAACTATACTACACACACTTTTATGCACACGAATACGTTTGAGATACTATATAGTAGAAAATATCTGGATTGTAAAAAATGTTTAATACAATTCAAACATTACAGTGTAAATGCTAGGATCAAGATTGATTTTATATATAACAGAAATTATAGAAACATTTAACCTAAATAAATTTTTTTTAAACATGGTAATGCCATGTTTGTTTGCATAATGATATTTTCTGTGCCACCCCAGAGTAACTGCTGGCCCCTGCCTGGCCACCCCTATGAAAAATCCCTGACTCTGCCACTGTTTAAGACCACTAGAAAGGTGCATGAACTACATGGAAAGATTGAACTATTTCATTATTTTAGCTAATAATCCCATTTCCCACATGACTGTTTTATAAACAGTGTGCATGCTGTATTTGGTGTATACTGAACATACAGTTCATCCCATAATGTTTACACAATTCATTTTTTTTTTTTTTGTGTCAGTATGAGCAACAGCCTGATAGATGAAAACAATATCCCATTTTAATTGTGATGGCCATTTGCAGAGCTCATAACTAAGCAAAAATTAATACTCACCTCATTTATGTAGGTTCAAGGGGAAAAAAACGTCCTTGAAAGTCACGTGAAAAAATAAGAAAAATAAAACAAATTGTCCCTTAGCAGGTGTGAGTAAAACCGTCGTGTCTGTTACACACACTGTGAAGAATGAAGGTTTTAACCCATAACTCTCACTGACTTCCTTCTTTCTTGCTGAAAAATCAAACTCCTCCTTTTTTCACCACACACACACACACACACACACACACACACACACACACACACACACATACACACTGTAAGTTCATCTGTGTGTGCGTGTGTTTGCACAGACAAGCGAGAACTCAATGCTGAAAGGATCTGTGACATCAACTGTAAGTGTGTACTTTATAGCTGTTGCACGGCGAAAAGGAAGTGAGCGGCTTTGCACGAGCTTTCATTTCCATCTGACTGCACTACACACCAACTCGTCCTACGTCCTAACTAAGTTTTTGATTTTATTTAGAATTTTGCTAGACCATTCTTAAAGTGTCCCTGAAATTGGTGTTCAGATCTTTTTTATACCTGTCTGTTAGTGTTATGGACACCAACATGATCATATATGATCGTGATATTAAATTTTTTAATTTAATTATATTTTTCATTCATCAAATTAAATGTTCTAGGCTCTATATATGTCTTGTTATTCAGTAATAACCAACTATAATCAATGTACACCACAGTGCTATTAAATTCCGGATTCTGTTTGATCTGAAAGTGATGATTTATTTTCTATCTCTACTTCTGACAGTAGTGCAGCTGCAAATCAGATTTATTTTAATGGACTGATTCTAATACGTTATTGTTTCCGGGGACTGCAATCTAAAATCCCAACGATGCCACAAGCCGTCCATGGCCAGGAGTCCAAGAGAGCGAAATTGGCTGTGTATTCACTCGCTCCGTGAGTTCATGCATACATGGGTAGGAATTGGCCAAGACTAAATTATGGAGAAAATGGGAGGGGGGGGTGTTTTGGGGGGGGGGGGTAACAGCTCTTTCACAGCAGCTTGTACAGAGGATGCAGCACATAAAGACATAAAATATAGTTGATATGGTGAAATTTTCTGTAAAGAGATGTTTATTCAACATCTGTAGTCTCCAGTGTCAGCACTTTTTAACAGTCAGAGGTAAAGATGTAAGTATTTTCCAACATCTTCAGAACAGAGGCGTTTACACATTGTGGCTTCTTGGTAACATGACTGTGTATTTATTTATTTATTTATTTTTAATTTTTTTACTTCAAGAGAGAGAATTAAAAGACAGGCTATTGAGGGAACGACTGTTATAGCTGCTATAACGTAAGTGAGGACAGGGACTAATTTGTTTTGTGGACGTTCCACAACGTTAAATGTAACTATAAATGCATAAAAAAATGTGTCAGTCTTCAGTAAATTAAAAATTGTAATAGTTGGAAGATTGCTGAGGTAAAAGAGGAAGACAACACTTCAGGATGTTATAGAAAAACGATTCACTTCAGGGTGCTAACAGTAACTCCACACTGTTGTTGATTATTGTAGTGTAACGGTGTGATGCGGAGTGTTCTATCCCTTACATATCCAATATTACTCTCAAACGGCATATGTATTTTTGGTGTGTATTTTTACTTTGCCGAAGCAGGAGTCTGAGAGTGGCTCTGGCCAGAATAGCTACAGCCCTGGATCTGGATCTAGGTCAGATTTTGTCAGTTGTCTGGGAGAAAAGAAAACAACAACTGTCTGCTGGAAAACAGTGCACAATTGCAAAGACAATTTTTCTCCAATAGGTTTTTATTCATAATCTTTTATATAAACAGTTAATTGTTGAATAATTTACACACAGCAAGATTTATTTTCATATCATTCAACATAACATTTTTTCTGTACATATCACTGCTTGGCTCTCCTTGAGGAAAAAAACAACAATAGAAAAAGTAATAAAGCGGGACTTTCGGCTAATCATGGCACATTTTGATCCAATACAGATGCTTTTTTGTCATGGAGCTTGTGATTGTGGTTTTATATACACACATACACACACGGGAGTGTGTAAGTAATGCGAGGTTGATGGCACGACCGAGGATTCGTTTTGTGGTTGTGTGTGTGTGTGTGTGTGTGTGTGGGTGACGTCACCAAATACCATCCCATACGTCACAGGAAAAAAGGAGGAGGCTGATGAAAAGATGATGGTGAGATAATGGTGAGATGAAAAGAGGTGTAGAGTGCAGAAAACTGTGATTTTTATTGAAATCACGATTTAAAAATCTGTGTTTGAGATCTATGAATTCTAAATTAGCCTAAAGGTTTGTTTCTTTATTATTTTTTTTCCTGGCGCTAGGAGCCTAGATGAGCTAACAAGTAATGAAAGTCTCACCCAAAATGGTGTCAATCAATACAAGCCCAGATTTTATATCATATACTCATTTCAAATGATATTGATAAGCTCTATAATCTCATTTATACCTAAATCTTATAAAACAGGGGCAACAGCAGTGCAAAGCTTGGTGCTTTGACAAATAGAATAAGAACATGAGCATTTATTTATACTCACAGTAAACTTTTCTGAGTGTATCAACAGTAGTTTTAGAACTGTTGCTTAAAGTAATAAGTAGCTAATCTTGTGTTAAAGTTAACTTTTTTCCCCCAGTTTATTTTTTTCATATTGCCTCCTTTTCAATGTTGTTTTTAATTATTTATTTATTGTGCTAAATAGAAGTTTTAAAAAAATGTTTGGAGTACTACACTACTGATTTCCTGGCAATTGTTAGCAAATATAACTATCATGATACATAATATTTATCGTGAAAATGACAAAAATGTGTAATTGTCTGCATTTAGACAATTTTAATGTGAAACTTAAATCATCTGTGTTACTTTACAGCTTTTTGGTATAATTCCATCCTTAAAATGTAGTGGGCGGGGCCTAAGGGGTGATGCGATATTAAGTTACGCTAAAAACAAAAGATGGCTGCCGCATTAATGTTCCAGTGTTCTGCTACACAACGTTTAGACCATGTTTATAGTCTACACTAAATATTTTGGGTGAAATTTATTACTTGTTTTCTCCATTTGCCTCTTCAACGAAAGCAGTGACTTTCAACTTGGTATAATTTTTAATTTTTCTCACTGAACCATTGCTTTATTGTTTAAACTTATTAAAAATTTTAGGTCAAATACGACCTTAAAGAACCTCCATCAATCTTGTTCAACTTTCAAATCTCACCACAGAGAGAATTTCATATCATACAAAGCAAAACAACATACATACAAAGGTGAGATCTGTGATATAAAACTCTCAGAAACAGATAGCGATGATTTCATGGATGGTAAACAAGCGGCTGTACACGAAAATGAGAAACGTCCAGACTGCGGTGACCAAAAGGACGTCCCGCTTTTTCCTTTTTTTCCTCTCAAAAAAGACTATATACACTGTTAATGCAAATTTCATTTCATAATGTACAAGAATAGCAAAAAAGTTTACAGTCAGAAAAGTAGTTTGAATTTTTGCCCCTCCCTGTTTTTTTGGCTAAAAAAATAGAAATGAACATCTCTAATAATGTAATACTTTTTTCTTTTTTTTCCTTTTTGTTTTAGAACAATAAAATACATACAATGCCTTGTCTTCAGCCTGTCACACTGCCAGCTTGCTTTCTTAAAAAAAAAAAAAAAAAAAACCCTAAACTTAAAAATTAAGTGCTGTGTGTTTACAGGGAATCTGCTGCTATCTACAGTATGACTTATTTTTCATGTTTTCTATAAATAGTTGCAATTACTACATAGCATACTCTTCTATCCCTGTTTTCTTCTGCACTAGGATCTTATTACGGGGATGAGTATGGGAAAATGATCGTTCGCTTTGCTGTGTTAAAGCAAAAAGCCACAGCAATTCCAAGCAGAGACAAGTTCAGCTTTAAAAACAAAACACATGAGAAAAAAAGAAAAAAAAAACCCAAAAACATGAATATCATTCACATATACCCATACAGTAATATTGAGCCAAGCAGAAGAAGGGGGGTGGGGGTGGGGGGGGGACACGAACAAAAAAACCAAAACGTTTAACCCATTAAAAGTTCACCTTTATCTCAGACTATGCATTTAAAAATCCCATTGATGTGGGTAATACTCCAGGAAGTGTCCCAAACAAGGCTCTTCTCTCCATCTGAAAGGAACGCTCCAAGTCCAGGGGAGTCTGATGGCTGGGTTTGGTTTGAAGTCTGTGCAAGGCACTGTGGGTAACAGCCTTTAGGCTACACAACGCGCCACATACGCTCTTCACTTGTGTTGCTAGAATCCGCCAGAAAAAATAAAAAAGAGCACAACTAATTTCTAGCATGATCAAGAGGCTGAGGGAGCGAGCTGAGCCTCCCTGAGAATTCATCTTAAGCCGAGATTTGTTTAAAGAAAAATAAAACATGAAAACATTTTTGGCACACAGGATTGTCCTAGAAGAGCTAACCCATGCACAAGGGGAGGCGTGTAGCGTCCATCTCCCCCAAATTTTCATTTTCACAGTAAGTAAAAATACATTGATGAAACAACAGACAAAGACATTGAACAGGAAACACATTCAGTTCACACAAGAAAGGGAACTATTTTCATCATGACATGACAAGTGTGTTGAAACAAGAGAAATAATTTGACATGAGCAGAACAAACCAAGAGCGTAAAAAGCTTATGCTGGATTTGTGTGTGTCTGTGTGTGTCCTGTGACAGTTATTTTTATTTGATTTTTTTTATTTAAAGTTTGATGTGTGAATAAAATGACTGGTACTGTCTGAGGTTGTTACACTGAATGTAAATTCTCCTTATTTCACAAAATGAAAGGAAAACTCCAGCTCTTTTCAACATAATCTCTGTCCACCACATCTATAGTGTGTGTGTGATTACCACAGACAAGAATTTTCTAAACATTTCCATCCATTGAAAAAGAACTGAAATCTTTACTCCAAATTCACTTCTAATAGAATAGAAATAAATAAAATCTACGTGTTGCTATGGAAAGCAAAACTACAGCCGCTACACTGGAACAGTAAAGGTGTTACTTCTGGTAACTTTACATTTTCAGGTTTCTGCTTCTCTGAATAATTACTGTCATTGTGGATAGGAACGATTTAGAGCTTCATTTAAAAATAACTTTGACTGAACATGTACTATTTAAATGTGTCCTACAAAAATATGGTTTGCAAAAATGGTCCTTGATGGACAACACCTACCCTTATCCTACGTTCCCACTAAGAAAAGGAGCGCAACATGATTTCAGCAACAAGTGAGACTCAATTCTTTGCAGATTGGGGACGATGCTGTAAAGTGAGAAATCACTTGGCTCGAATGATTCCTCAGACCAACTGTATGTTGCGTGTGGTCCAATGTTTATTCATTTCCCCGCTCACAACTTTAGTTCCTACCTGCAATTAGTTCCCATTTTGGAAAAATTTAAGGAAAACGTATAACCGTGGTTTCATCTAATCCTGTCATTAAACACGTACGACCTCTCAGTAAACATGTATAGAGACATTACAATTAAAAAAAAAAGAATTTAAACTTGGAAGGAAGTAGCAGAGATCATTGGTGCCCCTGGTGAGAGTATGTAGCTAGTGCAGTTAGCCTTCTTTGCTAATCTAGCCTTCCATTATAAGTGAGTTTGGAGTAAATTAATTTTCTGTTCTTTATTCAGTGCAGAGAAACGTATCGAAATGATTAGCAGTGGTAATCACACACACCCTACAGACTAAACTTCAAAAGGGGGCGCTCAATCTAAAATGTACTCTCTTCTGGAGACCCTGTCTTACAGTAACAGGTTATTTTAAATACCAAGCATGAAAAATCACAGAATGATTTAAGATGAACTCTGACGTGTTCTGGTGGGAATACAACTTTTTCAATTAGGTCCCATTTCAGTGGCTTTATCTATGAAATACACTGTGATGTGATCATTTGAAACAATCTTTTCCCCTGGAAAAATAAAACAAACAGATAAATTAATCTTAATAACAAAAGTTAGGAACTCTAGTTGCGGTGGCAGACGATCGTCGAACTTCACTTTTAATGTCGTTAGCTGACTAACAGACATTGTAGAGAGAAAGAGAGAGAAAACGTCCTCCGCTTGACTATATTCTGTAAATTACTGAGGTAGACTGTGTCCAAACTATTAAAAATATAATAATTTCTCAACTTAGCATTACTGAACAGAGTCTGACTGTTCAGCAATAATACCTGCTTCTCTCTATTTATCTGAACTAAGATGTACCCTGGGTTGGATATAATAAAATAAATATGTGTCAATCATCAGAGATATGTCATCTTGTTTAAGAAAATTCCACACACCTTCATGATAACAGGCTATAGAAAGCTGTGAGGAGTTTATATGATTTCTTATAAACATATTACATTATTGTAGACTGAGAAGGTTGGAAATACCATAAAAGATCAGAAAATCTGCATTCTTAATGCCTCGGCTAAGCTTAGCATTTGTGAAAGTTAAAGGAACCCGACGGCAATGCTAACTTCAGGGTTTAATGCTCTGCTAGTGTCTGTTAGCCACGTTAGCAGTTCTGGAAGTTACTATTTCATGAATACCAACTGTAATGCTAATTCTGACTTTGGGATTTATGCTCTGCTAGCTTCCCTTATCATTTCTACAAGATAGAAAAGCCTACATTTCAATCAATAATGTTAACTGGCTTTTATGCTTCACTAGCATCGGTTTGCTAACATTTTTGAATTGATTTGTTGATGACTATCAATAGTCATGTTAATTCTGACTTCAGAGTTTAATGCTCTGTTAATTGTTAGTTACGGTTAATAAAGCTACTAGTTTCTCTTAGCATGTTTAAGCATTTCTGCAAGTTACAAGTTCAGTCATTCTTATATCTGAGCTTAATGCTCTGCTAGCTTAATGCTTTGTTAGCCACATTACCAATTGTGAAAGTTAGAAAGGCACAAAAGCCAAAGGTCAGTCTAACTTCTGGATACTCTATTAGTTTCTCTATTTATGGAACTTAGATGGACGAACAGTAATGCTAAACCATAGTTTTATATCCTGCTAGGATCCATTTATCGTCTACAACGTTAGCCATTCCTTTACGTGTATCAATCCTGTATCACCTACTTAACCAGCACAAATAAAAACATGTCCACCAACACAAACTATATAAATGCATTTCTAAAATCCTCTGAACACTGCTTTACAACATCCGGTGACTTAAAACAAAAAGCAGTCTTTTCTCAAGCATCTAGTCTCTGTCCAAATTTTGGGCTACATTTCGTTTGATAGCCTCTGTCAACTGGAACCATGGTTTGGTGTACATTTCCTCCATACTTCCTTCATTTCTGCACAAGAAGGACAAACCAAAACACAAATCTTTCCCACACTCTATGTGACATCTTGGTTAAATTGAGAAATCTGGGAAGCTCACTGCTTGATGTCTGCTGAATGATTTAACCAAACCTCATGCTTTAACATCCAGCCTCATGACCAACACACAGTCCTCAGAGACGTTACCACACCAGCTAGCGTCATTATTACGATTCAGTACCTATGTTTGACATCTAAACCTTAAAAAGTGTTGTCTGAGGTAATAAGTTGGCGTATGAATAAAGTGAACATAATAAACAATGATGTAACATGTATTGATAATATTGTGTACCCTACAGTGGTGTACTGTGTGAGGCGTGGCTTTTGTCACAGTGGCTAGTAGCTCGACTGCTAAAAGTTTAGCTAGTTAGCAATGTATTCTAAAGCATTGTGTACCTCGGGTGGCGGACTATTAAGCGATTTTGGATGTAGTGCTCTTACGATGCTGCCATCTTGTTGCTGTTCTTTTTTTTTTTTCTTTTTTTTTATAAATATTCACCACAGTGTTTGACAGAAAACTTTTTGTGATTTCTTTCAGAAACTTTTTGTAAGTATGGTTAAAACCCTGAAGTTACTTTCCGTCATAAACTGAATATTAAACTAAACCCTAAAACACAGAGAGTCAAAAATGAACCAATAACACAAACAGATATTGGTAAAAAAAAAAAAAAAAACAGGGTTACATTTTTTTGAACAATCTGAGGTCTCACTGTCTGTCCTGCTTTAATTAGCGCCCCCTACATGCTATGTTACTAATTCTAGGTATTTTCCTGTGTGAGTGTTGAGTAGTGTGTGATTCTGTTTAATGGGAGAGTGAATGTTTTAAATAAAAAGACACCATTATTGAAAAATATCATATCTGGTGAAGACATTAAAAAAAAAAAAACTATGTACAAAATTTTCAATGTTGCCTCTATTATATATATATAATATTGACATCCCATCAATATTCTATATATTGTATATATTATATATTTATACCCATTAGATATCAAAGCAGCAGCTTTTTGGTCAGTCTTGAGGAAACGCCCCTGTCCAATCCTTAACTGTTTTAAATATCCTTCAGTCATAAAAAAGGATACGAGCAAAAACTAAGAAAGAGGAGGAAGAAAAAGCCAATAAATTAAAAACGCATTCACCAAACACCAGAGTGGATCGGCGAAAAGGATCAAGGATCCTCCAGAAGTAAAATCCTCCTTTGCGTGAAGATGATGTTTGTTCTTAGAATAGTCTGTGTCGTCCCTCGTACATAAGTCCTCTGATACAGGCTTCAAAGTCATTGCTCAGAGGAAATGGATATTCTCTTTGTTTTGTAGGCCACTCATTAAAGGCCACGATCTGAAAATCAGAAAATTATTTATAAAAAAAAAAAAAAAAAAAAAAAAAAAAAAAAAAAAAAAAAAAAAAAAAAAAAAAAAAAAAAAAAAAAAAAAAAATTTAAAAAAAAAAAAAAAAAAAAAAAAAAAAAAAAAAAAAAAAAAAAAAAAAAAAAAAAAAAGAAGAAGAAATAAAGGCTGAGTGGGAAAAGAGGTTTAGCTGAAGCAGCCTTCTGGTTTTCAGAGGTTCATATTCACAGTTTTTTTTTTTTTGTTTTTTTTAATTATTTCTCCATAGACCAGGAAACTTGGCAAATTAAACGGAGATGTAAGCGAACTGCGATTTGGATGAATCTGGAGAAAAGACGTTTTGCAACCACATCCACAGCAGGAAAGTCCAAAAATAAGAAAGAAAAAAAAAGACCTGAGATCTGTTTTAAGGGCCTCTGAAAAAATATTACAATTAAAAACTAAGAAACACAGACAGATAAAGAAAAAACAGAGCAGCGCGATGAGGAAATGTTATGAAGGGCTGGAGCGAGGCAGCGAGAGAATTCGGCCATTTTTCTTGCCCCCGTTCATGTGCGTGTAGGGCACGTGCTCGTCGTAGGGGCCACTGTCTCGGCTGAAGCTCCCTTCCTCCCTCTGGTTGTATGAGGATGGGTCCAGCGGGATGCTCTCCATGTTCTCAAAGTCCATGTCGAACTCCTCACTTTCAGGAGGTTTGTTCTCCTCGCTATAGAAGAATGAGAGCTCCTGGAACGATGGATGGAGGTCATCCTTCAGCATCTCAATAATCTCAGTGAAGGTGGGACGCATCTTCGGGTTGTACTGCCAGCACATCTGCATCAGGTTGTGCCTAAGAGAAAGTGATCATGTAAAAAATCACACGCCAAAAACATCCTGGATTGTGTTTGGTGGTGTTTGATGGGAGGAGATTGGATCAGTGTTTGGTGGTGTTTGATGGGAGGAGCTTGGATCAGTGTTTGGTGGTGTTTGATGGTGTTTGATGGGAGGAGCTTGGATCAGTGTTTGTTGGTGTTTGATGGATGGAGCTTGGATCAGTGTTTGGTGGTGTTTAATGGTGTTTGATGGGAGGAGCTTGGATCAGTGTTTGTTGGTGTTTGATGGATGGAGCTTGGATCAGTGTTTGGTGGTGTTTAATGGTGTTTGATGGGAGGAGCTTGGATCAGTGTTTGTTGGTGTTTGATGGATGGAGCTTGGATCAGTGTTTGGTGGTTTTGATGGGAGGAGCTTGGATCAGTGTTTGGTGGTGTTTAATGGTGTTTGATGGGAGGAGCTTGGATCAGTGTTTGTTGGTGTTTGATGGATGGAGCTTGGATCAGTGTTTGGTGGTTTTGATGGGAGGAGCTTGGATCAGTGTTTGGTGGTGTTTAATGGTGTTTGATGGGAGGAGCTTGGATCAGTGTTTGTTGGTGTTTGATGGATGGAGCTTGGATCAGTGTTTGGTGGTTTTGATGGGAGGAGCTTGGATCAGTGTTTGTTGGTGTTTGATGGTGTTTGATGGGAGGAACTTGGATCAGTGTTTGATGGGAGGAACTTGGATCAGTGTTTGATGGTGTTTGATGGGAGGAACTTGGATCAGTGTTTGATGGTGTTTGATGGGAGGAACTTGGATCAGTGTTTGTTGGTGTTTGATGGATGGAGCTTGGATCAGTGTGTGTTTTTTTTTTTTAACCTACATCCTCTCAGCACAGTTCTCTGGCCGATCCAGATATCCTCCATCCATGACGAATTTGAGCACCTGCTCGTTGGAGAGGCCCTGATACGGCTGCTCAGCTAACGTACTGATCTCCCATAGGACCACACCAAATGACCTGCACAAAACACACACACACACAGACAGACAGACAGACAGACAGACAGACAGACAGACAGAGAGAGAGAGAGAGAGAGAGAGAGCAGTATATAAATGCATAATTTCTTATCAGTTTTAATATTTGGTTTTTAACCTGTGTTTCACAGCCTTGGCAGTGGTACTGCAGGCTGTCAATATATATATTTTTTTAAATGAAAACTGTTCATAACCCTTGTGGAAAAAAACACACCAGCAGTCTGAGTGAGCAGTGAACACTCCGTCCTTCAGTGATTCAGGAGCCATCCATCTGACAGGCAGCAGGCCTTTCCCTCCTTTACGATAATAGTCCGTCTCGTAAATGTCCCGGGTCATTCCGAAATCTGCAGAAAATAGCAGGCCAGGTTAAGGCATTTTTACTACAATGCTAGCTTTTGAGTTAGCTTGTTTATGATAACGCTAGTTGGAGTTGGAGCCTGTTTAATATAATGCTAGTTTCCAAGTTAGCCTGTTCACACTAATGATTTTCTCTGCTGTACCTCCTATCTTCACAGTGAGGTCCTCGGCCACCATGCAGTTGCGAGCGGCGAGGTCTCTGTGCACAAACTTCTTTGCGTTGAGGTAGGCCATGCCATCTGCGATCTCTGCAGCCATTTGGATCATGTCGCTGAGCGTGGGAGGACAACGGCCGGGATTATTCTGCACACGTGAACAGACAAAACACACACACGGATTTCAGAAGAGTAATATATAAATTCTATAATGTGTGTGATTTATAAAAAGGAATATAAATCACACTCAGTGAGAATTCTTTATCGTTATTTGATACAGTGGGTATAGATCCAGCATCCCAGTCACCATGAAAGGGAGTGTGTGTGTGTGTAATATTCATACATATTAGTGGTTGTGTGTTTCTTTTTGTACACCTGTGTGCGCCTGTGAGTGTGTGTTTCTATTTGTGCATGTATGTGTGTTTACGCTTCTGTGTGTGTGCATTTGTGTTTGTACATTTCTGTGCTTGTAGTTTTGTGTGTGTGTGTGTGTGCATTTGCATGTTAGTTTCTGTTTGTGAGGGGTTTCTGGCATTTGCATGTATGTTTGCATTTATGTGTTCATGTGTGTTTCTGTTTGTAAGTGCGTGTTTGTGTGTGTGTGTGTGTGTGTGTGTGTGTGTGTGTGTGTGTACCTCAGCATCAGGTCTGAGGCAGCGCAGGTAACTCTTCAGATCTCCGTGTGTCATCAGTTCCATCACCACCAACGTTGGCTGTCCTTTTGATACAACACCTAGCAGACGCACCTACACACACACACACACACACACACACACACAGTGTAAGTAATTCCTTTATACATCTAGAGATAAACCTTTTTTTTTTTTTTGAATGCAGAGACACCATGTACCCAATGTATCCATTTTTTTTCATTCTTGGTTACACAAGAGATTTATGATCCCATACACGAGTCATAATAAACAAAGCTTTAATTATACATTTACAAAAAAAATGGCTTAAGGCTCAGCTACATCTTGTGTAAGCTGTGTTTATGGAAGAGCTACAGTGCAGTCTAGTGGCAGCCACCTGCAAAGACATCTCAGGCTGCAGGTTGGTGTTGACATCACATTCTGTATCAGGTGCTTTAATCTCTGTATTTACACTGATAAGCCATAATATTAAAACCACAGACAGGTGAAGTAAATAACATTGATTATCTCGTTACAATGGCACCTGTCAAGGGGTGGGATACTTTAGACAGCAAGCGAACAGTTAGTTCCCAAAGTTGATGTGTTTGAAGGAAGGAAAAATGGGCAAGCATAAGGATCTAAGAGACTTGACATGAGCCAAACTGTGGTGGCTAGAAGACTGGGTCAGAGCGTCTCCAAAGCGGCAGGTCTTGTGGGGTGTTCCTGTTATGTAGTGGTTAGTACCTACCAAAAGTGGACCAAGGAAGGACAACTGGTGAACCAGCAACAGGGTCATGGGCACTCAAGGCTGATGTGTGTTGGGAGTGAAGGCTAGCCCGTCTGCTCCAGAAGAGTTACTGTAGTACAGATTGCTGAAAAAGTTAATGCTGGCTATGTGAGAAAGGTGTCAGGACACACAGTGCACGTCGGCTTGCTGCGTATGGGGCTGCGTAGCTGCAGACCGGTCAGAGTGCCCATGCTGACCCCTGTCCTTCACCGAAAGCGCCTACAATGGACACGTGAGCATCAGAACTGGACCATGGAGCAAAGTTCATCAGTTGGACTGATGAAGACACGTTGTTGTTTTAAACATCGTGTGGACGGCCGGGTGCGTGTGCGTCGCTTACTTGGGCAAGAGATGGCACCAGGATGCACTATGGGAAGCTGGTGGAGGCAGTGTGATGCTCTGGACAATGTTCTGCTGGGAAAGCTGGGGTCCTTGAATTCATGTGGATGTTACTTTGACACGTACCACCTACCTAAACATTGCTGCATACCAAGTACACCCCTTCATGGCAACGGTATTCGCTAATGACTGTGGCCTCTTTCAGCAGGATAATGCGCCCTGCCACACTGCAAACACTGTTCAGGAATTGTTTGAGGAACATGACAAAGAGCTGACAAGATGTTGAATTGGCCTCCAAATTCCCCAGATCTCAATCCAAACGCGCGTCTGTGGGATGTGCTGAACAAACAAGTCCAATCCATAAACTAGATAACAAATGAATAATTTTAGATTAATTATGTCAGTTCAGTAATGTATGATTGTCAGGCATGTGTTTGCAGCTGAGCTCCTGTATGTTTCATATCAAACACATATAAACTTAACAACATTAGATACACATAATATCATCCCAAATTAATGGAACTCAAATGACGTGAATTTTCAGCGCTGTGTTTAATTCACACTCACCACATGGTGGCAGCTGAACGCCTTCATGACCGAGGCTTCATTGAGGAACTCAATCCTCTCACGCAGACTCGCAGATTCGTTAACAGTTTTGACGGCCACTCGTGTCTCCGATTCTCCTTTGACAACATCTTTAGCGATGCCCTCATACACCATGCCGAAGGAGCCCTGACCAAGCTCGCGCAGGAGTGTGATCTTCTCACGTGCCACCTCCCAGTCATCAGGAATATACACTGCACACGAGACACACAATAAACATCACAGGTACTGAGCTACTGTCTCTTTTGTTTAACCATTCAACAATTTTGAGCCAAAATGCATAGTATAAGTTATACATATAAAACAGAGTTGTTAATTTATTTATACTATTTTAACAATATATATGAATTTGTATAAATTTCAATCCTGCTACACCGCATGTTTAAAAAGAGATACAGATGATTTTTTTTCTACTTTTCCCTTTTAGTTTCTCTTTGATTGACTGACAGTTATATATAAATTATATAATATTAATATGACTGATGTTGACTCTCACCATCATTTGCACTGATGTACTCTGGGTTAGAGGAGGCGATTAAGGGACCAGTGGGTCCTTCAGTTTGCCTGCAGCGATACAAAGTGTTTAAATAATCAGTGATCAATATCTAAACATCAGAGTGTGAAGAAATCAGAGGTGTGTATATGATGTACGTACTTCTTCCTGAGTACAAAACAGACAGCGCTTCCAACCAAGAGCGAGAAGATGAGCAGAATCACCGGGCCGATGATGATCTTCACATTCATGTAGTCTGAAAAGGACACAAGAGTTTAGAGACGCTCTGAATTCACGACTGATATGGATGTAGTATGAATAATAATATTCATCAGCTTAGTTTTTTTTAATAAATGACAAATTATTCATTTTTGGCTGCATGCGTGACTACTGAATGAAGGAAATCCTGGACATGTGACTCAATGTAATCTTACTGTCCGGCACGAAGAAGTAAACTGGCTCGGTCCAGGATCCGTTTCCTGCCAGTGAAGTGGCTCGGATTCGGACACTGTAGTTCCCAGGATGTCCAACTCTCAGTTTACAGCCTCCGTTCTTCTCATAACTGATCCTCGATACACAGTGATGCAGCTCCTGAGAGAGAGAGAGACAGACAGAGAGTCAGACATAGAGAGATAGAGAGACAGAGAAAGAGAGAGAGAGTGTGTGTGTGTGTGTGTGTGTGCTGCAGGCTGCTGTGTGTGTGTATGTTGCAGGCTGCTGTGTGTGTGTATGTTGCAGGCTGCTGTGTGTGTGTTGTACTGCACTGACCTCATTATCAGATAGCCGATGGTAGTTGACCTCATACAGGATGATCAAGCCATTTGGGGATTTGGGCTCTTGCCATCTGATGTACACAAACTCGGGTTCTTCAGGGAGGATCTCATGAGTCACACGGCCCAAAATGTTGTCTGCTTTGACTACAGAAAAACAGCAAACAGAAGCCTGATGTTCAACACATCACACAACAGGGGTGTCACGCACATGGTCTGTGGTCCGGAACCAGCCTGATATCTAGCTTATCTGGCTCACCAAATGAATTTCTGAATGAAATGCTCTAAATTAAATTAATCCTGTATAAGTAATTGAATTGAAATATTTAAAAAGCACTAGTCTCTGTTATTCCACTAGGGGGCAAAATAGAGCAATAAACACTGCTCTGTTTTAAACGATAATAAAATCAGCTACTGACAAAAGGTGATAATGATGTAATTCTTCATTATCACGCTAGAGATTTGACGCTGTAATCACGTCTCTTTTCAAAAGAACTAATTTAGGAGTTATACAGTGAATATGGTGAATACTTATGCAATTACAATCTTTCCATTTTTAAAATTTGTTATAAACTTTGCAAACTACACTGATTTTTTGGACTAGGGTTAGATAGTTAGCTAACGAGACAGAGTACTAAATTAGCACATCTAGTTTGATATGAAGAACACAATATTATTACATGCAGACTTAAGTAACATCACACATGCGATCTAATGGTTATGACGTTACCCTCGGGCATGGTACGGGCACTGATGAAGGTGGCGACGCTGCAGAAATCCAGGTCCACTGGGTGGTTACACGCCTGGATCTCAATCTGGTAGCTGGTGAAGTGATGCAGTTTCGAGATGACTACCGATTCTTTACCGATGACCTTCAGCACCAACTTCTCCTCTGGCTTCGGAGTAGGGGAGGAGCCGTTGGCCAGATGAGGAGGCGGGGTCAGGGTGGAGGAGAGAGTGGAGTTAGCCACTCCCACTGAGCGGCGGCGACGGTGCGATCTAAAGACAGACACAGAGAGAGAAAGTGATTTTTCTCCATGACTTTCAGTACAACTGCAGTGCCGTGATGAACCTGTGTGTGTTAGTCCCAGTGAAGGACACATGGCTTCGGTGTGTGTGTGAGTCCTAGTGAAGGAGGCATGGCCTCTGTGTGTGTGTGAGTCCTAGTGAAGGAGGCATGGCCTCTGTGTGTGTGTGTGTGTGTGTGTGTGAGTGAGAGAGAGAGTCCCAGTGAAAGTGGCTTAGTATCCTTCAACAAATAACTTGTATGTGAACAAATGCATGTTTATTTTGTGAAACATTGAGAGATGATTAGTGATTAGAGTCAGTGTGATTCAAGTCGGTCTGATTTGATCGATCAAGTTGATTGATCTTGACCCCCCCCCTTCATTAGTTTGAGTTCTTACTTGGGTTCGAAGACCTCGTTGTGGATGTAGTTCTCGAAGGTCTTGCGGAACTCGCGTTCCTCTGCCTCCTTCTTCAGCTGCGTCTCGGTTTTGGGGCAGCTGCAACATTTCACGTTCTGACTCTGATCCTCAGTCTGATTCCACTTCAGATTGACGTCTGGGCTGGGGTTTGTGGGAGTGCGAGACGGCAGCTTCATTCCTGCAGGGGAAAAACAACCAGGACAACTCTTCAATGCTGCCATGACACCATGAAGAAGAAGAAAGGCAGTTCAGTAATGTACAGCTCTGACGATATTTTACACCTTCCCAGAAAGACAAAGCGAGGCTCAGACCTTTCTGGCAGTAGTCAAATTTGTAGAGCTCGCTGTCCTCCCCTTGTTTCTGGAAGGACACACGGTAGTGTGTGATGTTCCCGTTAGGCTCTGTGGGAGGTTTCCACTTCAGAATGATCTGAGACGAAGAGTTAGAGGAGGAGATGGGGTCCAGAGGCACAGAGGGTCCTGAAACACACACACTTTCTTCATTACTTAATTTACTTATTTCATTTAGAAAAAGTCAAAGAAAAAAACACTTTAAAATTTTATTTTTAAAATTAAAAATCTTTTTATTTTTTTTATTTTTTTTTTAATAAAAGGCAAGATTCGACTGCAGTTCTTTTCTTCTTTTTCACTTGATTTTTGTTTTATTTTTACTGACTTCAGTCTCATCCTCATTATAATTTAGAAAAAAAAACCAGCAAAATTGTTTTAACGTCCTCAAAAAAAGAAAAAACATTTTATATAAATGTACTTTTTAATAAAAAAAAAAAAAAAAAAAAAAAGATTTGCCTTCAGTCCTCCCCCCAAAATTTAAACATATATTTTTACATTTAATATTTTATCTTTAAAAAAATGACAAGATTTTACCATCCTAATTTAAATATACAATAAAAAACACATTATATAATTAATTCTTAAATAAAGACTGAAAGCCTGAAAACAACTCTTTTGTGAGTTGAGAACTTTAATTTTTGTTAATCATGTTTTTGTTCAGTTTTGTTGATCATGTTATTCTCTTTTTAATTAACATTTTAGTTCATTCAAAAGTTAATTTAAAAAGGGCACTGACGGCTGGCGCTGGTGCGGACATAGATGATTTTGCTCTTGGCTCCTTGGACCTGCTGCTCGTCAGAGACAGACAGCTGCGTTTTCACCATGATGGCGTACTGCGTCCATGGCTTCAGCTGCATCAGGATACAGCCGGGGTCGCGCTTCGTGTCTGATGTCCTCTCCGGCGGCTCCACGTCCGTGATCACCCAACTGTTAGAACCGCAAGCATCCTGTCCATCGTACTCAGTCACGTTCTGATATGGACTGGAGAGACCGAAACAGAGAGAGAGAGAGAGAGACAAAAATAGAACAAAAGACAGACAGTGAGAGAGAATGAGTGAGACAGAGTCAGTGAGACAGAGAGAAAGAGAGAGCATGAGAGAGACAGTGAGACAGAGAGACAGACACAGTTAGGCTGCTCTGCTCTGCTCTAATAAACAGTTACACACACGCTGGGTGCTGTAGTGTGTTATATGTGAACCCCCGTATGACACTCACGCTTCTTTATAAAGCACCATGAAGCCCAGCAGGTCTCTGAAGTCACGAGGCCAAAATGGCTCCCACGTGATCAGTATATTTTTGGCCGTCGTGCGGAGGCTGGTAAAATTCAGAAGCTGGTTTTCACCTGAGAGACACAAAAATCAGTGGTGAGAAAAGTGGAGTCACATCACACAGTCCTAACTGTCAAATATAAAGGTCCACTTCATTTATTTATTTAATTTTTTTTTTATTAATTTTTTTTTGCACAGTAGAAAAATTCATAATAGGAAAAAACATCAGCATTTTTATTTTCTGTAAATCTGTAAAAATTGTGACCGATATAGTAAATAAATCAGTTAATAAATATTGTTGTTTAGTATAATATGAAATTGTAAGTTATAATTTTATAGAATATATTGAGATAAACATGTATGAATAAAATTAATAATAGCTAAAATGTGTATACTTTATAATACATACTTTTAATAAAATTATTTTATTT
The DNA here is from genome assembly GCA_037576825.1 of Pangasius krempfi. Lineage (NCBI taxonomy): Eukaryota > Metazoa > Chordata > Actinopteri > Siluriformes > Pangasiidae > Pangasius > Pangasius krempfi. The sequence goes on along the minus strand of CM074984.1, from coordinate 11,751,790 downwards.
TTAAATAAACGTGCATATCAAACATTGCTGTTGGAAATTACTTAATTAAAATTTAATAATAATAATAATAATAATTCAATAAAAAACAACCTGAATAATAAGCAAGTTAATACTTTTCATGTGAAAATAATCTCAAGGTTTATCGTCTGTTGCTTAATGAAGAATAATAACAGAGTGTGGATTAACTGCTTGGTGGATTGACAGTGATTTCAGAAAACACTTTTGGGTTAAGTGCATATAAACATTACTGCTTTCTGATGCTCAGTGTGTCTCAGGGGTTATGTTAAACATGCTAAACAGGGTAAAGATGTGAGCATACAGGAGGCCTGATCCCCATTGGTGCGAGGTCCGATGTCGTTCTTGATTTGTCGTGCTTTGGTCCCCGTCACTTCCTCCATCTTGTGGATCTCAGACAGGCAGAGTTTGGGGTTGTAGTGGAAGAACATGCGGCCCTGCAGGATGGTCAGGTTGTGTTTGGACCAGTCCCAGAGCTGACGCAAGTTCTGATTATCCAGCGCGTAAAACGAGTAGTTCCTGCAAAAACAACCAAAAAAAAAATTTAATTATTTTTATATAAATTATTATTTAATTATTCAGATATGTATTTGATTACTAAAATCAGTGGTATAAGAGGACTAAAACTATTAGGTTACTTGCTGTTACAGGAAAATCAACAACTTCACAGTGGTGTCAAGCCACTAACAAATGTTAATGCCAAAATTGTGCAAATGAAATTGCTAAAATTAAAAAAGCACATCATATTATTGAGCAAATACAGTAAACCCAAAATGCAATTTTTTTTTTTTTTTGGAAACCAACTGTTTTTTTGATGCCATCCTTATTTATGGCAGTTTCTATGGTAACAGAGATCGTCAGACCAGAACGTGAGCAAATACCCAGAAGCCTTCCTGTTCCCTATATATGCTCACTATGCCTCTAGGGTTGCTAGCTACAAAGATTATAATATAATATAAAGACTGTATTGATTATTTTTTTTATAACAGCAGCAGCTAGTTAGTTAGACTTAACTATAAATGGATAAAAAAAAGCATGACCTGTTCTTTAATCAATAAATAAATAATAAATACATATTGTAATCGGTTGCAAATTGATGCGGTACAAGAGGGGGAAAAAAATTCTATTATGGCAAAATAATCAACTTAGCATCAGGTCGCATCAGACCACCCTGTCAGAGAGGTTACTTTCTTACAACAGCACATCTGTGTCAAGTTTCTTATACATGTTATGGAATAGGGAGCTCATGAGTGTGCTGATGGCAGTGAAGTCATACCCGTTTTCCAGACCCTCCCCGCGAATGAGGCGGAGTTTCCGGAGGAAGGACAGCGAGACGAGAGCGTAAGCCCTGCGGATGGTCAGGTTGCCTGTGATCTCCTCCAGTTGACCAAGGTTGGCCTCCAGTTCTGCTGCAATGTTATCTGAGAAACAGAGGAACCACTTCAACACTCTTAATTCCACATTTATTCTTGGCTATTGCACAGCCACATGGAAGAAATGCGTTTAATTCTTGATTGCAATAGAGTCAAAATTACTGTACAGAAAACCCTCCAAAACCCTGACCACACCCATTCAGACAGATCTCACGTCAGGCTGAAGTTCAGAGATTTATGATGTATCTATGTTGTATCAGACAGTCAGTGTGTTTATGTTACGCTCCATTTCCTGGAAAAAAGAAATCTTGTAAATGGCACTCACTGCCACCGCGGATCTTTATGATGAGGCTGCCGTTGAGGACGGTGCAACCGCGCAAAGCCTGAGCCGCTGTCACCGAGTCGATCGTCTGCACTCCGGTACACAGCTTAGGACAGAGACCAGCGCACAGAGTACAGTTTAACCTGGAACAGAGATAAAACCACAAAAAACACGGTGTTTACCTTTTATGGAAGGAGTCTGTAAGTTTTCTGACATCCTCAGGGACAGAGGAGTTTACACATGGTGTGTGTGTGTGTGTGAACTTCGATTGTGTGGTTTCTCCAATTGTGTTTTTTTTTTTGATTCACTTTAAGAGAGCTAAAAGAGAGGCTGGTGAGGGAACTGTTTATAGCTACTATAACGTGAGTGAGAACAGGAACTACCTTGTTTCCATAACAATAAACCCAACTATAAAAGGTTAAAAGTATGACATTATTCTTTAATAAATTAAAATTTGTAATTGTTGGCAAATCACTGTGGAATAAAAGGAATGAAACACTTCAGAACTTTCTGTTATTATAAAATAATCAAATTTTGGGTGGTGTATAATGTCAAAAAATGTTTAAACTTCTGCTAATGCCAAAATTAGATGAATACAAGACGAACACCAAAATTAAAAAAATATACAATTTGTATGTTTGAGTAAATATAGTAAAGTGTCAATCTTTAAAAAAAAAAAGGATTCAAACGAAAGTAACAAACAAGTGAAAAAAAATGTTTACCGTGTCTACCTGTGGAAAACAACATCAGGGGGAAAAAAAGTAAATGTGTGTGTGTGCGTGTGCGTGTGTGTGTGTGCGCGTGTGTGTGCGTGTGTGTGCGTGTGTGTAGTGAGAGCTTATTAGTGAACACCAGGTGAAAGTGGCTGCAGCAGAAAAACAACCAAATTACCAATTTCCGAATCCTGGGAAGAGAGAAATCCAATCAAGTCACTAAAATCTACTGACTGCATGAAAGAAGCAAAGAAAGAAAAAAGGAAAGAAAGAAAGAAAGAAAGAAAGAAAGAAAGAAAGTGCAAAGGAGCGAATTAATGAAAAAGACAGCAAAAGAGTGAATGAGCCAAAGAACAGAAGAAAGAATGAAAGACAAATGATCAAACAGACAAAGGAAAGGAAGACGTAAGAGTGAAAGAATAAAAGAAAGAAAATGAGCAAAAGATTGAAAAAATGAGCAAAAGAGTGAAACGATGGAAGAAAAAAAATCAGAAGAAAAAAATTATGGAAAGAAAGAGCCAATTTTTTTTTTTTTTTAACATATGAAAATATATAATTATAACTATAATTCAGCCTTTTATTCTCAGTGACAGTTTTGCTTGTTGTAAGGTTCAGGAACTTGTACAGGAACTTGTACAGGAACTTGTACAGGAACTGTGGAGTTCTCAGTGGGGAGAGTTCTCATGTGGCTCAGGACTGATTTATAGCCTGTGTAAATAAAAGGGTTACTCACGTGGAGTCCATGATGGTGTATCCTGAAGGGCATTCTGGGATACACGCTCCATCGTGGATGACGTACTGGTGACAGTCTTTGCTCTTCGTCTGTTTGCAGTGGTTGTGAAGATCCTGACAGAACTGGAAGGAGACGCAGCGCCACCCTTTAAAGGTGTAGTAACCGGGAGGACATTTCTCCACACACGTGTCTCCATGCAGGAAGTGACGACACGCCACACACGCCCTGGCACTGCCCACCTCCGAGCACCCGCCCAGACACTGGTCATGGCAGCACTGATTGGACGAGGTGCAAGCATGATGTTTACACGCAGCAGGACAAACTGAGGAGAGAGAAAATATAATATTATTATTATTATTATTACTCACAACTTCAATTAATTCCTGCCTTTAGTTCCAATTCCACAGTGTTTAAAACAAAAATTAAATATATATAGAAATAGATAAATGTAGAACTGTTATTCAGTCTTTACCTTGGAGTTGTTACAATATTAAAATACACTTCAAAAAATATGGGAGCACTGTGATTCAGTTGTTTCTGAAAGATTTCCGAAAATGATGGAGGAATAGACAGAGGCAGAGACAGAAAGAAAGAGAGACAGACGGGCAGATGGAGAGAGAGTTCAGCACACTTGCAGGATTTTTCAGCCTTTGGACTGCGAGTGTTTTTGTCTGCAGTGTGACATCAGTGTTAAATCTGCCGGACTTCATTAGTGTCCTGTAAGAACCCTGCGTCATGTGACACCAGGGGGCCCCAATGGAACAAAACAACACAAACCCCCTTCGGTTTTTCGCAGCCTGGAGCGCCGCCTGTCTGAAAAGAGGGACAGAGGTGAAGGAGTTCAAGACGGATAAAGTTTGTCCTGATTGGACAACTGGACAGCAGAAGACTGGAGAGGAGGAGTGGTCAAAAAAATGAACATGGGGGAAAAAGACTTAACCCTTCATACACACATATATATATAAAACATAATAATTCCCTAAAATCCTAGAGCTGTGATTCATTTCGTTGAATTTATTACACATTGGGGAAAAAAACAAAACAAAAACTGGCTTGTTTGTTTTCTGGGATTTATTACAATTTATAAATAATTGATAAATAAAAAAGATTGAACTGTGGGTCATTTGTTTTCAGTTATTAGATGAGTGCTAATGGCCAAGAGCAACTGAGCAACTGTTAATGCTGACTTCTGCATACGATTACTTTTGACAGGAAAATAATTTTTAATTATATTTTAATTTATAATTATATTTTGATAAATATTATTTCAGTCTCTAACTGTGCATCAAAAATTTGCCCAGGTGTTTAACATTTATTATTGAATGGCATGTCCCAAATGTAATATACATGATACTTAATTATCACATTAAATTCTATTACATATTAATATGTAAGCAATATCGCAGAAGCAAGAGTGCGGTTATACTGAATATCGGCACGGCTGTGATTCTGTGTAGGCACAAAGCCACAGGCTGAGTGCTGTAGCTGATAACCGCAACATTTCATCTGGCAAGCTTTCATATTTTAAGTCGAAAATTATATTCATGAATAATGTATTGTTTGCCATATCTGCTGATGATGGCGCTAACTCTCCTGTAGTAACCGTTTTGAACTAGGAAGTGGAATTTAATGTGGCAAACAGAGACCAGCAGAGTGATACACACAGTGAAACGTCCCAGTGTGGTTATACTAAATATAAGCACTCTTGGAACGCCGTTTGACCAATCAAATTAATGGACCGGAATTAACTGTTGTATAAAATAACACTAAATAGGGTCCCTGGTGGACCCTATTTATATAATTATATTTATATAATTATTATTATTATTATAAAATAACACTAAATATGATTATTGGGACATCGTCTGTCAAACCTCTCGAGATTTTACAGGTTCTAAAGTAAATTAAGTGACAGTCTTATATATATATATATATAAAAAACCCAAAAAACAAAAAAAAAAAAAAACACTTTCTTTATATCAATACAAATGTCTTTTTTTTTTTTTTTTTTTACTTTTTAATCTTGTGTATTATTTTTGTAAGCCTAAGTTATTTTGAGCTTTGTCTTCTTGCTGCACAAGCATTTAGTTTTCCTCTCCTACACTTTTATTATTGTTCAGCTATTTATCCTGTTCTGAAATGATCCACTTCCTGTCTCAATGACATAAAACCTTCACACTTCTCACATAAATGTCTAAACCGATCCTGCAAATGTAGGGAGCAAACATCTCTCTCGGTCTCTTTTGCCCCTTTTCACACACACACACACACACACACACACACACACACACACACACACACACACACACACACACACGCACGATTCTGGAAAATTCCTCTCCGGAGTTTTGGTGCAGCCCGAGATCCGCCCTCACCCTTAACCAATGTATTTGCTGTCCGTGGAAGGCAGCCATTCAATGGCCTCTTCTAGTGCAGAGAGAGATCCGCCCCTCATTAACCCCTCACACGCTGACACACACACACACACAGACAGACAGACATACAAACACACACACACACACACACCCACCCAAACGCACCTCTCTGCATGCAACAGGAACAAAGCCATAACAGGGCTATAGCAGTACTGATGTGCCTTATATAGCTTATATAGCGTTACACCCCCCATCCCCTCCCTCACACCCACACACACCCACACACACCCACCCACACAGCCCCCTCCCGCTCAGTGCGACACGTATCTGCACTTAGTGAGGCTTCATACTTCTATTCATGCTCCACGTTTGTGTGTTTCCCTCTCGATTAAAGCGGCTGTGTTTACATTGTCTCTGTCACACGGATATAGGGCGCAGGGGAACTGTGCTTCCGGCTTGGGAACATAACCCGGCCCTTTAACTGTGTGAACAATAAACATGACTTGATCCCAGAGGCAAGTCACTTCACCAGAAGAACCCCCCACACACACACACCCTCTTTACGCACACATGCTTGGCTAATTAATTTACTATCACTCTCACAAAACATGGAGCTTTAATATAAATGATGCAGCTCATCCACACACCCACAAACACACACAGTGTCCCCTCCAAAAGTGCTTCAACACAGCAAGACCAATTCTCCAATTCTGCTGTTTTTGCTATACACTGAAGACATTTGGGTTTGATAAAAAAAAAAAAAAAAAAGGTTCGAATTTCAGCTTTCATTGCCTGATAATTATATCTAGATTATTTGAGCAAAAATATAGGAACAGGTAGACTTCAATTAAAGTAAATAACACATAATATTTGGTTGCATATCCCTTGCTTGCAATAACTGCATCAAGCTGGCGACCCAGTGACATCACCAAACTGTTGCATTCTTCTTTTGTGATGCTTTTCTGGGCTTTTACTGCAGCTGTTTTCAGTTGTTGTTTGTTTTGGGGGGTTTCTTCCTTCAGTCTCTTCTTTCAGGAGGTGAAATGCATACTCAATTGGGTTAAAATCTGGTGATTGACTAGGCCGGTCTAAAACTTTTTTTGGGTCATTGTCTTACTCCTAATAAAAGGGGATGCATTTCTCTGTAAATTGACAGAATGTTTCTGTAGACTTCTGAATTCATTCTGCTGCTACCATCATGAGTTACATCATCAGTAAAGATTAGTGAGTCTGTTCCAGAAGCAGCCATGAAAGCCCAAGCCATGACACTACCTCCACCGTGCTCGACCGATGAGCTTGTATGCTTTGGATCATGAGCAGATCCTTTCTTTCTCCACACTTTGGACTTTCCATCACTTTTGTATACGTTAATCTTGGTTCCAGAACTTTTGTGGCTCATCTCTGTATTTCTTTGCAAATTACTGTTGATGAATGGTTTGCACCTTTGGTATGGCCTCTATATTTCTGCTCTCTTCTTCGAACGGTGGATTGCGATACCTTCACCCCTGCCCTGTGGAGGTTGTTGGGGTTGTCACTGACTGTTGTTTTTGGGGGTTTTTCTCCACAATTCTCATAGTGTTTGTCATCAACTGCTTTTGTTTTTCAAAAACACAGGCAAAACCCAGGACTCAAACCAAGAGTAGATATTCAGAAATATTAATTGTTTAACCAGTCAATCTAAGAAAAGACACCTGGGAAACACCCATCAGTCACAGTTCCAATATTTTTGATCACTTGAAAAATGGGTGAGTTCAAATTAAATAAACTCACATTCATAATTTATTATTATTATTTTTTTAAAGATTTCTTTTTAAATAATCACCAACTCATTGAACAACAACTAACAATGGACACAGCAAATGAGAAAATTAATAAAATAATTTTTTCTTTCTTTCTTTTCTCCCCCCTACATTTCAGTGTTAAACAGTTTCATTTTCAGAGTTTTTGATTAAGTAACAGTTTCAAACTCAGACTGGATGCATCTGATTAAAAATTTGTTACTGTTAATTTACCTCCTACATTTTAGTGTTAATTTATTTAAATTTCAAAAAAGCAAATATGATGTGTCTAAAATGTACAGTGATGACATTTTATGCTCCAGTACATATTGGTCAATGTAATAGATAGTAATAATGTTAAAAATAAATAAATAACAAACAAACATAAATAAATAATAAGGGAATTTTTACAGAATTTTTTTAAAATATATATTTTTATCGGGTATATATGCATATATAAATTCACCTTCTTCTGAAAAGACATGAAAGATATCAATTTCATTAATTTATTTTTTATTATTTAATTTTTTTTAACAAAAGAGCACTTATTTTTTGGAGTATTTTAAATAATACAATACTTGTGGAACTGACAGATGGACAGGGGACATTACAGGACTTAGAGATTTAAACTCTGGGGAACTGGGAGAGTCATTTGAGTGAAGGTAAATTAGCTCAGAGAAAGAGAGGAAGCCGTCAAACAAGCTTGCTAATGTAATTTGTTCATTCAAAGTAGCTAAAGAAGCAGTGTTGTGCACATTTCTAACTCGCCAACTAGCCAGAATGAAAAGGGAGAAGAAAAAAAACCTCAGTCTTTCTTTGCTGAAACCAGAGACTTTACAGATACTCTCATTTTACTCCATCCAATATATATATATATATATATATATATATATATATATATATATAAATAAAAATGTAAACGATGTCCCACGATGTATTTTAAATGCATAATTTAACCTGATGACAAGTTACTTACTATCTAGCTACAGTTTTCATGACAGAGGAGTTTACATGCAAAGGTCAAGAGCTTCCAGAACCTCCTGCTGACAACCACACCCCCTCTCAGCCACACCCCCTCTCTCAACCAAGTTGATCAACATTTACTAATTCCACTCACCTGTTGCTCACTAACTCTTCATATGTTTGTATAAATGTCCCTCAGTGGGTAGCGCACACTGCCGTACAGGATTATATAACAGAATATAAGAACACAAAGAAATCTGCGTAATATTTGACCAGAGTAGGAGCACAGCTAATTATATGTTATGAATGTCATGAAGAGGCCGCCAATACAACATACAGGATGTAAAGTGCCCAAAAACCAAAAGAAGAATTGTTAGAGTTCACACTCTTAAGTGCTCTCGAACCAGTCCGCAGTGATCTACCAGCTGTAATTACAAAAATGTAGACATGACATGAGACAGAGGGACAGTGAATAACCGGTATATTTCACATAGTCTCACAGTGTAACACAAAGCTGCAATGTTGATATCAAAATGACATGGTCAACATTCATGCCAAAGCATGGAACAACCTGTCACCACCTGAGAGTGACGCTAGTAGTTAGTCACTACTAACCCCCCAACACACGCAACTTTTAATGACACATGCCACTTATGTGTGGAATAAATGGGAAGGTTAATATATTCTGTATTAAAGTGTGTGTGTGTGTGTGCGCGCGTGTGTGTGTGCGTGTATACGTGTGTAGCCTGAGAATGCGCAACACAGGAATGAACCATAGGCCTGCTTGGACAGGTTGTGGGAGTGTCTCTCTCTCTCTCTCTCTCTCTCTCTCTCACACACACACACACACACACACGCACACACACGCACGCACACGCACGCACACGCACACAAAACAAAAGTAACACACATTTACAGTAACTGTAATTCACCCCTGCTATAAACCTTTATTAACCCCTCAGTGGGATTTATGTTAGCGAAAGACTGAGGCTAATAATCTGTTAACAATATAGCTAGCACCTAAGCATTACCTAATCATTTCTACTGAAAGTAAAGACAGTGAGCAAGCAAAAGACACAGAAACATCCGAAACATCAACATTTTCCTCAGAGGTGTTGATAATCTTCTATCCCGGCACTCTGTTAATCTGCTAACTATAAAGCTATTTAGAGTTAGGCTATTTACTACAATGTAGTTTGTGAGCTAGCATGTTTACCACCATGCTAATGTGCGAGTATATTTACTATAATGCTAATTTGTGAGTCTGTTTACTACAGTCACAGCACTTTACATATACATGTATGTACGTCACTGTGTTTATAGGAATACCAAGCTGCATAAAGAGTTGCTTTCATCATAACTTTCATCAGACAGATATTTTATTATATTTATTATATTTTAGCAATATTTTATTCCAGAAGTCACCCTGAAAGACAAATCTAGCACTGTCTGAATATAGCAAAGAAAAAGCGAGTAGGAACAAAGCCATCGAGCTGAACTGGACTCCTCCCCTTCCCCCCTCGTGTGTTGTGTATGAACAATCACCTGCAACTTGTCTGAAGTGGAATTGGTGGTGAGGTGATTCACCAGAACTATAAAAGACTCTTCCTCAAAACAACAGGTTCCTGCTTCCGCTAATCTCGTAGTCTTTTTTTTTTCTGGAACACCAAGTGTGTTTCAATATCCACTTAAAACACAAAGACTTCAAACAGTTCCTTTAATCCCCGATCATCTACAACACATCCATAAATGATCTACGATTTTCCAAACAGCACTCTTCAAACAGGGTGACTGAAATGTGTGTCGTTAAAGCAGACATGTTGTGTACTTTACAGAACTGTTTCTGTAATGGCTTTTCACACACTTCCAGCTTGGGGCTGTTTAGTCAAAGTGCATCGTGGGTAAATACTCATGTAGGGACTGGGTTTTACTCACCAACAAAGTTTACATTGTTTACACTGTTAGCAAAAGAACCAGTAATTGCTTCTTCATTAAAGCAAAAATAGACTGCTGTAATGCTAGTTACTATAATGCTAGTTTGTGAGTTAGCCTGTTTCCTGAAGATGAATGAATGAAAATATTTTGAGTTTTCTTATTTAGAACAGTGCTAGCTTATCAGTTAGCCTGTTTACTGGGCTATTTGGTATATTGATGAATGCTAATTAATGTGGCCGCCTTTTTACTACATGTAGCGTTATTTGATGATTTGGCATGTGTTCTATCCCACCCAGTTTGTGGGTTAGTCATTTACTATAATTTACCTTCTTCACTTTTTTTTAGCCTGTTTACTTCACTGCTAGTTTAACAGTTTATTGGTATATAAGTGGAGAGATACAAAGTGAAATGGTATACCAAACATAAGCACTCTTGGAATGCCGCTTGACCAATCAAATTTAAAGACTGGAATTAATGTAATCGTAATAGTTTGTGAGTTTGTAATGCTAGTCTTACTTGTATTTCACATGAACTTCAAAAAGTCAGATTTGACTTCTATATTAGTTATAATGGAAGCAATGAGAAAATAGAATTTTTTTGCCTTTTTTATTTCAAACAAATTCAACAAATATTGTGGCACGCCTTCACATAGAGGAGATTTGAACTGAATAAAAGGATGAATAAATGATTAATAAATGAAGTTTCAGTATGTTATAAGACACATTATGCTGTTAAAATCTGGATTCTAATTTCAAGTTGAAGTGGCTTTGTTGTCAGTTCAGCCGTATACATCTGGTACAGTACACAGTGAAACGAAACAACGCTCCTCCAGGACCATGGTGCTACATAAACAACACAGAGCTACATGAGACTACACACAACTAAATAAGACTACACAGGCCTACACCTCTTGATCTTAATCATTATACAATTTGTGCGCAAACAACAAGAGTGGCCGAAAGGTTACGAGTTATGAGGAGCTGCACAAATCTAAACGCCTCCAAGGTGAGATATTTCTTCCTGCGTATTAACGTATTTGTTAGTGAAATGTGTCGTGTTCTATATGTCATGTTTTCCTCCTTCCTGCACTCCAAGCCCCGGGCAAAAGTCTAACATCACCGTCATCCACTTCACTCAGGAAAATGAGGGTCAATCAGACTTGAGCTCAAAAACCTGATTAGATATCAGCAAACAGGGAACAAACACGGCATCGTAGTCAATCAGGATGTTCCGACAGCGACTGACTCATGGATTCCTGTCGAGCTGAGCCGAGCTCAGTCCACTTTATTAATAAAGCGCATTTACAAAAACAACATGGCCAGGTCAATTTAATTGAAGAAAAAAAGACATCTCTGATAAAAGGTAATGAAAGAATAGACAAATACCTCACAGGCGAGGTGAGTAACCTATGTTAGCATTTAAGCTACTTAACTCACAGCAGCTGCTAAAGATATGACTCATACTCAACCTTGCCTTTGGGGACGTGTGTGTGTGTGTGTGTGTGTGTGCGTTTAATAGGTTGTTTAAACTGCGACTAAAGGCCCTATAAATGATGTGTAGCTCATTTAAGAGCTTTCAACATCTAAAGAACGATCTATGAAGAATCTATGACCTATAAAACTCCAAATAATGAAAATATCTATATACGTGCAAAATTAGCTTAGCGAGAATTAATCTTGAAACAACCTCAAGCTAATTTACTCGAGTGCATAACACAAGAGACAATGAAAATGTGAAAATTTGTGTTTGAAAAATGTTTTGCTTGTTACTTTGAAATTTAGGGTTTGCTATTAAGAAGCTTGAGGCAAGTTGCACATTTTGCATTAGCGAAAAAGCTCACTGTAGTTTCTGATCAAATATAGATGTCGTGTTATTCTCCAGAATTGAACTAATGCTAAATTTATACCAAGTTCATGAGTTAGGAGGCAATTACTCAATACTAGGCTTGTGAGATCGTCTGTAATATTCCATCATCCTATCATGCAACCTAAATATTGTCGATTGACGACAGCGTCTCCTCTGGCTCTGAGGGGTGCGTGGTCAGAAATATGCTGTGCGTGACGTGTACATGTCATGACATTACTGTGGAAAATACCGGAAGCTGGTTACGAGTCGGCTGCAGCTGCGATTGCTAGCATTAGCTTTTACTCATTGTTTTGTTTTTGGCTGAATTAGCCGTTAAACTGCTGCAATACTGAGGTCGAGGTTGTAAATAAAGCTAATGAGTTATTAGCTGTAACTAAGCGCATTATAAAATTGAAATAAAAGTATATACATGTGCTCGGTGTTGAACAGCAGCTTATTGAAGTTCTTGTATAGTGACTTAGCCCTGACAAACAACATGCTGTGTCATTTTCTTATTTTAAGTCTCCGTTCATGTTTCTGTTTGGCAGCATGGAGAAGGGAAGCTAAGAAGTTTGTTGCTCGGTTCCGAAGTTAGACAGCAGGTTGTTAAGGTTCAATATAGGATAGGATACAATACAGATTTAAAGAAAACACATTCTTCGACAGACATTTAAATCGTCCGACTTGATAGACATAATACATGTGTAGATAACTTACTAAGAAAATATTTCGTATGACTAAAATTTCACTGTAACTGAACTGAGCATTGACGGCTAATCAAACGTATTTAAAAAAGTAACTTTTATTGGGAAAAAAAATATTTACAGTGACATAATTTATCATATGTATATTAGATCGATATCACCTAGCCCTAGTAAAAATAATAGTACCAGTTACTGTCATACAGTTTGTTAATTTTATATATATATATATGAATCAGGTCCGGAAGTATTTGGACAGTATTTTAGTATTTTTTTAGTATTTTATTTTAGATAACCTAGCAACAGTATTTTACATTTGCAGCCATTTTCATCAAAGTACCTCCATTTTCAGGGGCTCAAAGGTATTTGCACAAAGTGACAACTGTAAATATAACCATAATTTTAATACTTGAATGAAAATCTTTTGAGCCCATGTTCTCAAAACTCAAATTCTGAGTTTCCTCCCTGGAGATGCTTTGCCAGGCCTTCACTGCAGCCACCTT
>CM074984.1:11717155-11738434 GCA_037576825.1 Pangasius krempfi | reverse complement strand
ACTTCTTGTCAGTCAATTGTCCAAATACCTTTGAGCCCCTGAAAATGGAGGTACTTTGTTGAAAATAGCTGTAATTCTTAGATGGTAAATGCCATAGTTTTGTGGAACCTCTTAAAATAAAGCTGAAAGTCTATACTTCGATCACATCTTGATTGTTTTATTAAATCCATTGTGGTGGTGTATAAAGGCAAAATCACAAAAACTCAGTCATTGTCCAAATACCTCCGGACCTAACTGTGTGTAACATATGCATATGTATCTCATTTGTGTGCTAAAGTCAAATGGCTCAAATAGAGACAATTTGTTATTTCAGATAAGCAGTTTCCCCCTTGAAATTATCAACCTCATGGCTCAATATATGGTTCAACTTTAACATTAATAATAAATAAAAATATCTTTAATTTCCCTTTGGTGCACTCCATTAGAAAGTCAGATATGTGATAAGGTCATGCTCTCATCCCCAGAGTATAGCTGACGTATAAGTGTGTAAGTAATGATAGTTCAGGGTGCGGCACCGTGCACATCGATTTTTTTTCCTCTTTTCTGTCTCTCACGGGTCATCAGGAAGACTCTGCAGGTTCCTGTTCGCCTTCATCTGCGATTTCAGACGATAATTTCTGGCATCCCATGGCATCGACTGCCTCTGATTCCCTCATGTTCTCTACCTTTGGAGACGGTCTGGATTTCCTCATCCGTTACACATGCCGGTATTGTCTGAACTGTGCCCTAACCACTGTATCTTCATTTAAGTTACGCTGATTCTATACAGTCGATATACCATCAATGATCCATGTTCGAGACCTCAAACACACTTCCTGTGCTTTGTTTCCTGTCAGTTCAATTCACTAAGCTAATTCTGCACAGCTGTAAGATTTCAGGTTAAGTTTTTTTTCCATCTCAGACAAAGGTCTTTATGGGACATATGGACTGATTTAGACACAATATTGATTTATTCTGTCATTTGTCTTGCAGGGAAAGTTAGCATGCTAACTGCAGAACTGCAACCTGAGAAAACTAAACAGGATTTTACTACTACTTGACATTTTATTCTGTATTCTTCCTGTTTTCCACCTTTTCATTTTGTTTCTGAGTTTCACCTTAAGTAGTAATTAGAAAACTAGTTTGAAAGATACCACTCTTTTGTTTGTTTCAGAATGGTTAGCTTGTTTATTATAAAGCTAATTTATATTTGTGATAGTTCTGCTGCATTTTTAGATAAAATGGTGTCTTATTCCAGGGCAGTAGAATTATTACATACAAACCGATGTCAAATAAACTGTAATAATATATCACAGAGCTCAAAAAGCTGCAGATTAGTCATGAGAACCATGATGGCAATAAAGACTAAGAGAATTCGGAGCTATAAATAGAGATTTAATAGGCACTTGTGTCTTAGGTCTTCCTTATCCTGGTATTTTTAAACACTGGGCCTCGGCCCACCATCATGTTTGTACAAGATTGTTAAGGTGTAAATGCTAGTGGGAAGCAGTTAGCGTAGCCTTATTTGGATGCATTTCATTCAACATTAGCCGTCTGTGGGTAAAGTGATCCTTAAGCACCTCTTTGTTAAGGATTTAAAATGGCTTAACTTCTAAATCTACAGTAAAGCCATATATGGACAAATAAAAAAAAACATAATCCATGTACTTAATCACTTCATTATTAAAGAGCTCATTATAAGCCAAAAGTGAGCTTTCAGTTGTCATGAATGAGTGATTATCTCATATATACAAATAGGGAAAGTTTAAAACTGACCTGTATTTTCTGTGTTTTTGTGCTATTTTCAATCACGCTGAACACAGAACAGACTAAAACCAGGCTGCAGGGATAACTAGGGCAAGTCCATTTTCCCAACAGTGAAAGACATGAAACCATAAAATACATGTTTAAAGGTCAAAAGAAAGAAAGAATGCATCGCTTCAGGAAGCGATTGTGGCTGCTGAATGCAGGGGAAGGATGCAGACATTCAGGAACAAAGTGCCGTGTGTGTGTGAGTTTGACCCTGCAGCAGTGTAATGGCTGCACTGCAGATACAGAGCTGTTTCATATTCAACGCACAACACTAAGCATGCCATCCTCTTCAGCAGCACACTACACACACAGCGCAGGAAAGGGACTACTGCAACACTTACCACATGCTCACGTTAAACAAAAACTCAACACTGGCCAAAATGGCAAAACAATGAATGCCAAAATAAATCCCAAAACAATAAACAACGAAATTTACCAATATGACACACTGCCAACATTGACCAAACCCACCAATGCTGACCCAAACCACCAACAGTGACCCACACCAGCAGCACCGAATGAAACCAAAAACACCGACCCAAACCAGCAATGCCGGCCCGAACCAGCAACCAAAGCTGAAACAAACCAAACTCCATCCCAACCCTCCAAAAATGACCTAAACTATCAACATCATGACCCAGACCAATAATGAAACAAACCAAATGTGACCTAAACCACCAACGTTGACCCTGACCCTGACACTGACCAAAATATCAATGCTAACCAATCACCAACATTGACCATATCATCCAAACTGATTAAACCAACTGAAAAAAGAACATGCTATCAAACTGACCAAATCTTCAAACTTTAACCGAAGGTATTAGTAAAATAAATACATTTAAAAAAAATATGCAGTGTAAGCTTCCGGAGATTTACCAAGGAGGACAAGTGGACATTGCTGACATCATATCAGTATAAACAATGACCGCCAATAGGCCTTTCTAACTTGCATACTGACACACTGCTAATCATTTACCTTTTTGTTAATGACTGACAAACTTCAAAAATACCAATAAATCAATTCTATGTAAACTAGAGGCTACACAGAGGGATGTGTTCATACTGGACACGTCTCACATGTGTCTCTTGCTGTCTCAGCAGACGTGTCCTTGAGGGCACTAGGGATCACTGTATAGACCCCCTAATGCAAGAAACTCAAAGTCAGACAATAATTGTGCCACCTGCTAGGTGTGTGTATGTGTGTGTGTATACGTGTGTGTACGTGCGTGTACGCAAGGCCAGTGGAGAGAATGAGTCATGCTAGATAACTACAGAGTAGTAGCTGAAGGGCAAAAAGGTGCCACTTTGACTTCCGTTTCAAACTTGCATGATTAAAAAAAAAACAAAAAACAAAAAAAACCCTTGTTAAAGGGCTTCTCTTATCCATAAACACAGCGCAGACAGGCGCGATCACATTTTCATATCATGACATGGGTTATGATATTGAGACGTTGGATTGTAAAAGTACTAAATTGTTAAACATTGCTCTTCAGTTGGAGAATTGCGTTTGCTAACGTTTACAGAACTTGTTTGGTGTACGGAGTTATGGGAAGGACACGTGAAACAGCCCAAAAATGTCCTCATTCAGAGTGAAACTCATGGACCTCGGATCTATTTCAAAGGGCTCATGATAACGAAAGTGACAGCTTTTTAATATTATATTAGTGCTTCATTATTCGTCATTACATCACACTGCTCTTGAATTCTCGAATCTGACTAGTCAGAAGGTGTTGATTAATCAATTCAAGAACAGCAGCTCTGACAGTAATGCAGCAGTAGATCAAAGATTTGTATTATTAATGCGCTCATTCTGATGCATTACCGTTTTTATAATAGCTCACACAGGGACTTGGATGGCAGATGTTACAGAAAATGTAAGTGTTATTCAAACACACAGAACAACGGTGATGCCTCTGTCACCAAATCTAGTCCTTCTTTTTGCTAAACTGTAAATTTGCCAAAAAAAATAGCCTTCAAATTATTTATTAGTTATCGCTGACAAAATAACCTCAGCTGCCAAATGCCAACTCAATACCTGATATCAACTCCAGACCTTTTATCTGCTGAGTTTGTCTTGAAATAACGAGGGATTGGACCGCACCTGGTCAGTTATCTTCTTGTCAGTCAATTGTCTAAATAACTTTGAACCCCTGAAAATGGAGGTACTTTGTTGAAAATGGCTGTAATTCCTAAATGGTAAATGCCATATTTTTGTGGAACCTCTTAAAATAAAGCTGAAAGTCTACACTTCGATCACATCTTGATTGTTTTATTTCAAATCCGTTGTGGTGGTGTACAAAGGCAAAATTACAAAAACTCTGTCACTGTCCAAATACTTCCGGAGCTGACTGTATGTTCTTGAGATACGGCACTAACGAGAATCTCAGAGGGACAGATGAACTACTGTAGGAGTCAGTGTCTTGCTACCCACCTGTCTTGCTAACCACAGATGGATTATCTTTAATCCTATCTTTTTATTTATTCACCAACATTTATACAGCAGAAAATCTGATTTCACATAAAATGTTACAAAAACCGTCACATTAAAGATATTTATTTTCTCTGACCTCAGGGAAAAATAATCTACTGTGTAAAGAGTGGTCATTAAAGTCCAATCATGTTCCTTAAATTAATTTTAAAAAGGTACACTTTTTAACTGAAAATAAATGTCCGCCAAAATAAGTACAATTTCAGTCCTGAAAGCATCTCTAAAGGAGACACAATTTTGAGAATATGAACTGGTTCCTCAGTGGATCTACATCAGCTCTCTGCTTTTTTGCTGCTGCATCCTAAAGCAATTCTAAGTGCAAGAAAGTTGCTGCAGAAATTAGAAATATTGCTATTTATTTGTTGCTAAAAATCCTGTGAAGTTCAACAGTTGGAAATGAAACAAGCGCCGCACTATCAGCACAAGACGCTTTCTGTTCTCTGTTAATCAGAGAGAGCCGGAATATTCTCTGTTAGTTTGTTTTTCCCCTTGCACAGCCATCTGCATGCACAAAAAACAAAAAAAAAACAAAAAAAAAAAACCTCTGAATACACTGCGAGTGAGCCACGTTCATCACAAGCTACTGCATTTCTCCGTTTAATGACTCAATAAATACCCGTAATGTCCACACATTAAAGCTCAGAGCTCATGCATCATTAAACCGAGGCTCACACCGCTGGTCATCTTTCTTCTACAGAAAAAATAAAGATAATGTATTAGTCTGGCTGGCGATACGCACACACACACACACACACACACACACACACACACACACACACACACACACATCACTACTGACTCTAGTGGCCATTTAACACATGGCTTCGAAAACATGCTAATTAATATATTTGTTTTAATAAGAGACGACGTGAAGAGGATAATTAGCCGAGCGGTAGGAGGAGCAGTAAATGTCAGATGGAGGATCTGGACTCTCAGAAAGCTTTGATCCCATAGGTGAGGGCACATACGGACAAGAGCGTGCAGCTGAAGTGTTAAAGATTAACAGAGCAGGAGACCTACAGCACTGAGGAACGAGGGATCAGCTGACGCGCTACGAGACGTAAACATGAAGGAGGCAACGTCCAACCATGCAGAAGATCAGACAAAACCTCTTAACTGAATCAAACACTGAACTATGTGGGAACTGGAGCTACTGCTCTATGACCGTGATAATGAAGATGACCTAGTCTAAATATATTGCGCTTTCACTGTTTCAAAGCATTAATCCACCATTTAAACACACAGGCTGGTGGTGAAAATCAAAGAAATTATGAAAATTAAAAAAAAAAAAAGAGACTTTGTCCAAATGTCTCCTTGTACATCCTTTTATATATAGCAAAAAAAGAAGAAAAGAAATGAAAAAAAACCCAAAAAGATCAAGTGCCCTAATTCTTGTTCGAGATTTCTGGACATATGTGCGTTAAGTAACATTATAGGAGGACGTATGTCGTTAATATGATCAATTCCCACGAAATAAGCAATCTCTGTAAATTATAGAAATGTACGCATGGTCATTTCACTAACAACTCCACATGTACCACACACACACACACACACACACATACACACCCCTCATTTTAATACAATATTTGACCTTATTATAAGTGCTTGTTGTAGTGATTGTGTACCATCACACTCAGTCATTAGTAGGTCACATGGCCATACCACGCATATAGCATATAGCACTTCTCTGACACGCCCTTTTTAACATAGTTTATTGCTTTAAACTTGGAAGTGGTTGCCTTTTGGTTTCTGCATAAGATGAAAAGAGTGAGTGCTTCCTGGAATGTCTTTATACTGAAGAAAAACATCTTTTCCCACAGGACATAATGCAATCTTTACCAACATGTTAATTTGGACGTGATTATATATACCCGCTCATTTTAAAAAAGGGTTTCTCAGACATTCTGTGGACAGGAAGCAAGCGACACTAGCGATTATGTGAAATGACACAATGATGTAATGATATTTGTTATTCATTTAAATGCTCTTGAAGACCCTCGTCCACTAGATTTGGTGGTTTAGATCGGAGCTGGACTGAAATTCTGAAGTCCATCAGTTCAGACAAATGAAGAAACATTGATTTAACACTACCAGACCATTACAAATAAGGCAAAAAGATCATGAAGCGCATGACTGGCACATAGTTGGAGATGTCCTGCTTTCCTCAAACAGCCGGTATCCATTTGGTTCAGGCGCACTCCAAGTAAGTAAACAAGCAATATCCATGTGGTTTATGACAAAGTGTAGCTGCTCGAGTCGGACAGCACTGTTTGGTGTTACTGTTTTCGTGTTGGGCGCGACCTTGACCACTATCTCTGTCCACCATCTCACCCTGTCTGGACACCGAGTTCAAACCGGGGCTAAAATCACCCTGGCGCGATACTGAGACGGGCTCCGTTTGTTGCCTCAGCAACCGGGGTTACAAATAAAGCAGAATGCACCGTAAATCTTTGGATTTCCTCTTCCTTTCTCAGATCCGTGCCAGATTCCATGCGCTGCTGGGTTCCTCCTGCTGATACGAGGAGTGGAGCTCTGCTCAGGGAAGGGAGCATGTTTGAGATTTCAGCTGTAGATGGAATTTATGTAACATGCATCCACAGTGCGTGCACAGAAGAATCAGGATAAGCAATGCAGATGCCGTCAAAACAGTACTGGGATGCTGTAGCTTTTATAACGTTTAGTTCGCTAAGGCTTAGTGTGATCTCGACCTTGCTGATATACCCTACAAGGCCGTAATGCAAGCCCCTGATCAATCCTCAAACGGTTTATTGCAGCTGATCGCACAGGCTGAGATAAGAGTTCAACAGAAATCCTTTTCATCTAAATAACACACCTCCATCTTTAACCACGAACATTATGGCTTCACCAGGCTTATTCACAACATGGAGCAATAGGATCGTAATACGGTGTTCTGTCCATACCTTACGCCAGCTGGAGAGAAGAAAAAAAGTGTCTAGAGAGCTCGATCATTATTTATATATTTGTAGCTCTATCAGTGGTTCAGACACAAAGTAAAGACAGTTCCCTAGCCATGTCTACCGAAGTTCAAACAATGGCATCACGTGAGGGCAGACAGGCATGTTAAATATTAGCAAGGGTGGCTAACACTCGGCATGTCGCTACGACCAGCAAATACCTATGCGATGAATCAGTGTCAAGTTTCCGAACCACGAGCTGTGGAAAAATACGCCAGCAGACTTTTTTGGTCTAAAACCGACAGACACCTGGCAAAGATGCATTTTCTCAGGCCAGTGCTAGCATGCCAGTCAGCATGGCTGATTCCATGACCATGTTAAATGGCGGTCCTTGGGAAGGAGAGAAAACCAGGGAAGCCATGAAAAAGAGAGAAAGGCGATGTGTGCACGTGCAGGACGAGGGAGGAATGGAAACAGCAGATGTGGAATGTGAGGAGCCAAGTATAGAGTGGATCTGCGAGCTGTTTGTGTGTGTGTGTGTGTGTGTGTGTGTGAGAACACATAGTGAACTGGCTGCTTTGATAAGTTCATCTGCAGTGCAGTACAGAAGCGACACATGGTAACGCACAGCGAGGTCAGAGAGTCCGCACACGCGCACACACACTGCATCCCTATGCATGAGGCGGCCATCTTTTCTCCTGTAACCCAAGCCAGGGATGACATGTTTGGTCTATCATTTGGAGGCCCAAAAAAATTCCAGCCTGTCTGCATACCACATCACGGACAAGAGCGAGAGGACAGAGGGAAAGACAGAAAGAATGAGATTTACACACAAATCTACTCATCTTAACCAACTTTTACACGGACAGGGTTCAAATATTCAATAGATTTATATATAAACCAGTGGACAGTTCATGAATTCATTAATTAATTCAAGTGTTTCCCATTTCTTGTCTTATTTTTTTAGTATTAATAAATGTATGGGATAATAATAGGGCTTATGACATGATTATATGATGATATAATATTGATATATAAAATAAATTAAGTCACAATCTGCTTTTTTTTTTTTTTTTTTTTATAAGATATTGTGAATACTGTGATATCTTACACACGTGATTTTTACATTTCGTTCTTTAAAATTGTAAAATGTTAACATCTTTTACAGATGTATTTGCATGTATTTATTTTTTAATAAATAAAGCAGAAAAATAACAACAGAAATGTAGCTAGTACTGTTGCACTACACACTAGTGGAACGAGTGTAGTGGACGTTACGTGTATAGTGTACAGAAAATGGGATTTTGATGGATTTCTACCGAGTTTTATGTTTTACTTAAGCAAGTGAGAGAAAAATTAAGGAAAAAAAAAGAAAAAAAGATGACAACAAGCCCATCCAACAAGTCCCACCCCTCAGATAAAAATGAATAAATAAAAATAAACAAGAGCCAATCATCTTGCCGTACAGATGCATCATGATGCATGTGCGGATATCTGGAGCTTTGCTTTGTTAGTTACGCAGAAGTGTTCATGAGCGGTACGCAGAGCAACCTAAATAATATTTTGTGATATTTCCGTCAAATACGTCACATTATTTATGCCATTTTGTCTGATTTTAACATCACGTCAAAACAGCCATTCTGTCAATCTGTTTCCGGTGTATGAGTCTCTATCCGTTTAAGAAAATATCCGCAAAGATTTTTTCGTTCTTTTTTCGTTCTTTTTTCATTGAAGTAACTTTCTTGTATGAAGTACAATAACGATTAGTCGATTAATTTTCTATGACAGTAGTGCAGCTGTAAATCACAGGTCTATATTAATGGACACATTCTAATGTGTTATTGTTTCTATGGCAACGCTCCACATAAACAGATTAAAAAAAAGGTGTGTTTTTTTTTTTTTTTTGGCTTATTAACTTCAAGAGAGAGCTAAAGTAAGATGACGAGCAGTTTATCACAGAAACATTTCACAGAAATATTTTTCCACAAAAAAATTCTTTTAGAAATCCTTTACACTTTAGCTGAGACGTAAAAGCTTTTTATATACTGTTTAAAAAAAAAAAAAAAAAAAAAACCTACACTGACAATTTAATTGCAAGAATTATCTAAAGCGTTCCAAATGAGAATATTTTTAATTTTTGATTTTTATTAATTTACAGCAGTGCAACTCTTGTCTTCTGTACTGCTAAAAGTCCGTAACCGAAAATAAGAGCGTGCATCTGCGGCTCACATTCCATGCATAATGAGGCCAAAGCACAGCGGCATCTTCTCTCCCAAACCAAACGCATCCGCGGCTCCGCTCCTTAAATAGCCTGAGCGTCCGGGACGAGGCAGTATGACACGATGCCGATAATCACAGCTGGAGTGGTTATTTTTACAAGATATGATGACCCTGAAATACTCCTCACCGTACTCTTTGACACCAAGCGTTAAGAGCTCTAAAAATATTTTTAAATCCCTAAAAAGAAATAGTGCCTGTGTTCGGATTGTGACCTGGAGCTCAAATAGCTGGAATGTGTATGTGTATTGCTGAGCCAAAAACACTCACTTTCGGGCTGCAGAGATTGAGAACTGTGTGTGTGTGTGTGTGTGTGTGTGTATATATGTGTGTGTGTGTGTGTGTGTGTGTGTGTGTGTGTGTGTGTGTGTGTGTTATGAATCACATGCCAGAGAGAATATGGCGGAGCGGCAGGCTCTCGGCCTCCGCTTCCCCAAACATGGCTCATTTAAGAGGGGAATTCCCAACAGCTCGTGCAAGGTGACTCCTCACAGCTGCAAACACACACACACACACACACACACACACACTCTCTCCAGGTTTCTTACACTGCCAAAGATCACAACAGTTACTCAGTCGGATGCAATAAAACATATGCACAAGGAGATTCACAGGTGAGATGGAATAATGGCATGTGCTGACATTAAAATCAGGGGGAAAAAGCTTCATTATAATCATAATAATAATAATAATAATAATAATAATAATAATAATAATAATACACCACAGCGCTGTTGAAGTCTGGATTCTGATTGGTCAGAAAGTGTTGATTCATTTTCTATATCTGAAGGTAGTACAGCTGCAAATCACACATTTGCATTTAATTAATTCTAATACATGATCATTTGTACGGTAACAGCTCACTCTCAGGGACTTGTACGGCAATCGCTCCACAGAAATGGATTAAAAAAGTTGCTGATATGGTAAAGTTCTCTTTGAGGAAAAAAATGTTGATTTAACATTTATGGAAGGAGTCTCCAGTGTCAGTGCTTTGTAACATCGGAGTTAAAGCTGTTTTTGACATCTAACTTGTTTCATGGACGTTCCACAGCTTTAAATATAACAGGAAATGGCTAAAAGGTAAAATTCTTTGTTCTTTCATAAAACTTCAGGTTAATAACAGTAACTCCACTTCACCACATCATGTTGTTGATTATTTTCCTTTTTCAATGGCACCACATCAATGTTTTATTTCTTGTTATCAGGTCGAAGAGTAATATAATTCATGTCTGTTTCTATTGACTGGAAGCACATTAATATTTTAAAAAAGAAATTAGAAATTAAACTCTATAGCTACAGCACCAGTTTTTTTTTTTATCACCATCTCAGACCAAAGACTAAAAAAGTATTATTATAAAACTTCTATCACGTGAAACTACAAGGGAATAAAAAAAAAACAAACAAAAAAACAATAACAACAAGTGACACCTAACTGATCCCATGTGATTCAGAGTTACAGTATAGTAAGGGTAAATAAAGGGTAAGGGTACATTTTTTTTCCCCAAATTCCCAACTTTAATTAGTATCAGAGGCCGGAAGTACGGTTCGACAGAGAACCGCACAATCACGCGACAACAAATTGAAGTCATTTATGCCAAAACTGTTGGCCAATTTCATTTTATAGGTTATACAGGTCTCTTCCTCTGTACGTAGCCCTTACAGATATATGTTTGTTGTTTCCCTCTAAACTCAGAGTCTCACACACTTGTCTAATCTCCGCCTTGCTGTCCCAGAAGGCCGTTCAGGAGCACGGAACAGGAAGTGGCCACACAAATGCAGGAAACAATTGGGAAGGTCATGCTGTTCACGTCAGGAAGGCCATGAACACGGCGCCACTGTTTCCTCTACGCACACATCCATCACATACATTCCAACTGCCCAACGGTGACACACACAAACAGACACACACACACTGACAAACAGAGACACATACACAAACAGAGACACACACACACACACACTTGGCCTGCTGTCCTATTGCCTAGCAGCCAAACTGTGTGTCCTGTGTTATTAATACACTTGATGCTTGGGAAAATAAAGCCTGACACTCAACTGGGACTACTCAAATGGCTAAAAACAAATTCCCATCACGCCCTGCAATGCTAATAATCATTGCTTATGATGACATAATAATGACAGGTCCTACCAATTATAGGTTATAATATGTTAAGAACAAAACGTGATGAAGTGGAGTTACTGTTAACACTCCAAAAATCAATATCTTCCTATAACAGCATGTCCTGAAGGGTTTTATTCCTCTTATACCACAGCAATTCCCCAACTATTACAATGTCCATGAAACAATTTATCACTTAGATTAGAGCAGCTATAAACAGGCATTCCCTCACCAGTCTCTCTTTTTTCCCTTTTAAGCAAATAACACACCAAAAAAACCAAAACAAAACAAAAACCACCAAGAGTAAGCTCCTCTGTCCTGAAGATGTCAGAAAACGCAAAGTTACAGCTTGTTAGCGCTGACACTGGAGACTCCTTCCATAGAGGCTAAATAAACATCTCTAAGATATCAACTATTATACGTTTGTCTTCGTCAAGTAACAATGCTTAAATCTGTTTACTACTAGTCTCCGATTCTGCAACTATCACGACTTGAATACTGTCTGGGAAAATCTTTGTCTATGTTAGTTTCACTGGTGCAACTCGTTGTCATGGCAACAAAATGACCCCGCCCCACCCCACCCCAGCTCCTGAAAGTCAAAGTTTGCTCGGTTCTAGACCAGAACACTTCTAACCAAACACTGAGCTTAAAGGCTAAACCCTGTTTCTTTTTATGCGGACACTTATTTTCTAAGTGCGGACATAATCTCTGTCTAGCCCAAAATGTTATTTACAATCGTTGCCATGGCTACAACTATATTAAAGCAGGCCTCATTTATCCTGCTGGATACGAAGGAATTTATTCATAAATCACTTGTAGGAGCATTTACACAAGAAATACCATGAAAATCCAGTTATTTGGGAACAGCGTGCATATCCTACACGCCGCTCCTGCGTGTGTGTAGATTTCTGTATAAGGAGACTCACGAATGTGAAATTTGACTGATCGCCTTCAAAATGTACAGTTGGCGGCGAGTTACTGTGATGATTTAAACCAATTTTTCATTTAAAGACTAAAGAAAGCCATCCAAAAGAAATCAATAAATGAAGACAAATAAGACTTGCTGTCCAATTAGGACAAAAGTAATGGCGCCCTATGAAAGGAGGAAGCATTAGTGTGTGTCTATGGTAGCTGACATTCTGCAGTGGTTGAGCTGCATTACTGGAAGATTTAGTGCACACGAGTACGAAGAAAAATCACATAAACGTATAAATCCGACAGGAAAGTTTGGTCCAGCTTGGTGCAAATGACTGATCAATGAGGCCCAACGTTGTTATTTGTACTTTAAAACACCTTCAAGTGGTATTTTTAAGTGAACTTGTTTTGGGTATAGTTTTGTTTGTTGCTATACAAATACAATTTTATTATTAGTATTAGTATTATTAGTAGTAATAAGAATAGTAGGAATCCAAAAGCCCCATGCTAAAGCAGCTTTAACAGAAGACCATTTCAGGGTGTGTCCAGATCCAGCCGTGTGCACTCCGTCTGCACTCCTGTTCTAAGCTTGCTGGTATTATTTTGAGGTCAGCAGTGTGAGCTCTGATATACGGCTGTGTTTGGCTTGAGCTGGAGCTCTTAATAAGGACAGAGCCCTCACTGCGGCTAAAAGAGGACGAAATGATGCCACACGGTGCACACGAACATTCCGGTGTTTAAACACATCCTCCTAAATCGAATCCACTGGTTTATTCTGATAACCGCTATGAATAAACGGGAAAAAATTAGAATCAATCATGATGATCAGTGACTGGCGATCAGTGAGTTTAGAATAATAAACAGTTAGCGCTGTGTTTGTCTCAGGGGACGTGTCCGATTTCACACACATGTAGCCGATGTTTACTCTAACAACATTTTCATTACACTATTTGCATTAAACAGCTTGCCAAAATTTAATACAGTATATCTTTAAACTTTTACCACATTTTACAATATTTTTATAAATATTCAACATTAGGGCTAAAATCTGATAGATTGCTACTGACGTTAATGTTGCTTTTGAATCATTTTTGGCTTGCTACATGTCAAACATGTCTATAAATGTATACAATATCTAAACGTACTGAAAGCAAGACACTGTCAATTTGTCGGGTGAATTATTTTCAGATTTTTGGACGAATTGGATATATTCATCCAAAAATGAATCGATAGCATGTGTGCTCAAACTGTACTGATATTGCCGCATTCCACCCAAACTTGTAAGTCAAAAGTTCCGAATAAGAAAAATCAAACAAAACGTCCTCTCTACTCAGGGTTCCGACTCGTAAATTCAGGAAGGTCTCCTCAGCTCCGAGTTCAGCAAGTGATATCAAATCAACATGGCTGCTCACAGCATGAGCAGCAATCAAAGGAGTACTTCTTTATATAAGTAATGCGTTATACTGTATATACAAGTATTTGCTTGTATATCTTCGCTTGATCACTAAACATACGGACATATTCGCTTGTCAAATCTCTAACATTGACTACAGAGTTCACTGGTTAAGGACGTAAACACACATTACTCAGCACAGTTAGCTGGTTTAAACAAACACACAGAGGATGAAAAAATGACAGAATCTACAACGAGCCACTCTGCTGAATGTACATGAAGGCATAGGTCACATGTTGAAATTCAGTAGGAAAATGTTTTTGTCCACTCAAAACTAGTGATCGACCAACTGACTGTCCCGGTCAATTAATTAGGCCGATATCAAGCAAGATAATTAGCTGATCAGGCTGCAAGCATGGCCGATTAATAAATATGCACTGTTTTGTAGGAGACAAAATCTAGCAATCTTTTACATTTTCATAACTACTCTCAAAGAGGAAACATTCCATTAATGTAAAGGCTGAATTGAACTGAAATTGATCTACATGTAATCTACTTTAACGAGTTTGCTATTACTAGTTTTGCACGCAGTGGTCACATGGGCATGCACTCTGCACAGTCAAACCTAATCATTCGATTCATTCAACAAGTGTTTCCTCTTTCTCTTTTAAGTGTTCAGGGCAATGCAAAATAAATGTTCTAAATTTAAGCATACGTTTACTGTTATATTGTTCTATTTTTCTTGGGGGTGGGGCCGGCTTAGGGGGCGAGAAATCGCCCATCGGCCCCTACTCGGCAAATATCAGCATCGACATCAGCCACTGAAAAACCCAAACTGGTGAACCACTACATTATCTGCAACTTGGCAACCTTCAACTGCTTTTTAGGGATATGAGGCATGATCGTTAAGTGGGAGGAGCTTTCTTTAAGTTTCAGGTAATTCCATGATTACGGCCATATTTTGAAGTTTTATTTCTACAGCGCAACAAACATGTTATAGACCTGATTTCAAACTCAAGAAATAAATAATTCACAACACCATACTCTTCATCTCTACCTCCTGCTATTGACACGCTATTTCGTTTTCACCATCTGCTACGATTTCATCTTTGCGCTGCGTGTGACGTCACACTGTATAATGGCTGCCATTTTAAGGACCGAATAGAGAACTAAGTGCGTCAGTGTTATTGTGTCTGTGATCTTATTTTCATTTATACTGCTAAACGACGGCTAATCACTACACTAAAATACATCTTCAACAAGCAGCAGAATCCTGTCATGCTGCCTCGTAGCTGTGTGAGCTAGCTAACTACGTTATGGGAAAACATTTATATCATCAGCAAGTACTGACGTATGTTAGCAGAAGTTAGTCAGTTAGCTGATACGGACTTCCCCTCCCTGCAGTGACAGTTTTTCTGCTCCTGATGGAACAGTTCAGGGGAAGTCCATAAGGACCACAGTCTATTTTATTCTCTTGTTAAAAAGATGATTCATGTGAGTCATCTTTCACCTCTAATTACATTCGCTTTGTGTAGCGCACCCGGAAATTCAAATGTGGCGACCGCAACAGAAACATCATGTGACTGCGTTGTGTAGTGTTTTACAGACAACTGTATGTGTGACTGCGGGAGAAGAGAGAAAAAACACTCTGTGTGTGTGCGTGTGTGTGAGAGAGAGAGAGAGAGAGAATATGAGAGAGAGAGAGAATGAAGTGTGTTGGTGTTATGTAAATACGCCTTTAAAAGTGCAGTCATTGATAACGAGGTCTCTGGATCCCTCAGGGCTTCCTGTTACGCTAATGAATGGAGCCTGGTGTAGCACAACACACACACACACACACACACACACACACACACACACACACACACACACCTCTAATCCAATGCACTCTACACTGGGATCTGAATACCACTCAGAAGCAGGTCAGCTCTCTGATACACAGCACACGTGACACACACACGTTTTAATAAAGGTCATGTGATCTAAGAGCTTTAATTTGTGTCTTTATTTTTCTCCCTCAATGCCGTACTCCAGGACACACATACAACACATCAGTTCCTATAGAGACATCTAACACACAAACTTCAGCCGACATGTGTACACAAACACAAACCCACCACACACACACACACACGCACACACGCACTTCCTCATTCTAGCACACAGAGATGAAGACCCCAGGCGTGTGTCGATATGTTGATTACACTGTATGATACACAGTGACACACACACACACACACACACACACACACACACAGAGACCAACCTTACATTCATGCTAGCAAACAACAAGGCAAGCGTTCATTTTCAACATATGTGCACAACATGGAGCTGTGACTGTAGCGAAAAAGCGACATTTGAATTAAGATTTTCTCACTTCTATGCAAATTAGGTACGACTCTAAAGAAGAGACAAATACAAATGATTGGCTCGAATGTTTCTACATTTCCCTGCTCACAACTTTAGCTCCTACCAGCACTTAATTCCCTCAAAAATGGAAGAAAACCTCCTAATAAATAATCACAATACATAATGCTGGCAATAAATAAACAAGTAAATAAATAAGTAAACAAACAAAAAAAAGATACAGAGTAAATAAATAAATAAATAAATAAATAAACAATCAGTGAGTATGTTATGAAGTACACAAACAAACAAAAACAAGTAAATAACTACACAAATATGTTGGTAAACAAATACGTTGGTAAACAAATAGATAAGTAGATAGGTATGGAAATAAATAAGTAAACAAAAGCCCAAGTAAGTAAGCAAATGAACAAGCAAATAAATACACAAATTAACAAGTAAACAAAAACAATTAAACCAGAAGGTAGGTTAGTAAAAAAAAATCCAAACAAACAAGTAAGTACTAAACACAAGTATTTATTAAATAAACAAACAAGTAAACCAGTCATTAAGAACATAAATAAACAAGCAAGTAAAAAAGAAGGGAAGAAACAGAAAGAGAGAAAATGACAGTGAGAACATGGCGAGTTATTTTCCCTCAGATGATCATCTCTCGTGTTTTATCTCTAAACACCTGATTAAAGGACGCAGACGCAGAAATGGACTTTAATTTATCTCCCATTACGACGAGAGGACAACACACCGCTCGGAGTGTGTCTGTAGAGGAAACAAAGATCACCACTCTTCTCCGAGTGATGAACAAAAAGCTCTTCTGCTCTGCTGAACTCTCAGACATTGTAGATTTGCATACTGAGCAAAAGAAATGGCACCCGTACTCCAGGCGTGGAAAAGTACTGAGATATTCTACTCAAGTGGAAGCCAGGAAATGCACTTTTAGAAGTCTCTACATTTAAAGTTATATAAAATGAATGTTTTTAAGTGATTATGTTAAGATGTTTTATTTGAAAACTAACTTTTATTACTTATCTAAAGAAGCAACTACATCATTCATTCTGTCTGGTCGTATGCGTGACTAACAATACACAGTTTGCTAATAAACAGAGATGGCATGATACCACTTTTTCTCTTCCGATACTGAGACTCTGAGTGTCAGCCGATACCCCTCTGATATTATTTCAGCTAAAAACTACTAAGCTTAAACTGTTTTTTAACTGAAGCACGTCACAGCTACACTCTAATAACACAAATAGAATAAAATCAATCCTAACAAAAGAAAAAAACAGTCAAGTCTCTTTATATGTAAACTTTCCAGTTCCAAAAGTACATTTCTTTTCCAAATCCAATCATCTGCCATGTTTTCTCCGATAGCCGATCCACTATTCAGGAGTAAAAGATTCTGTAAATAACCGATATTTCCTATTAGTGAAAATCTGATTTCCAGTGGATAATGTTAGCTATTGGAATCGATGCTAGTTTCACCCGGGATTAGCGAAGGATACACGCAAGGCTTTACCTCTGACTGTTACAAAGCGCTTTACCATCAACTAAATACCCGCTTACGTGGAGCGTCCGCTGTGAATGAACTGTTACCATAGAAACGATGACGTATTAGATCCAGCACATTACTCACAGTCAGAGCTACTGTTACAGAAAATTAATCAACACCTTCTGACCAATCACAATCCTGAATAGAAATAAAAATACAGCTGAAGTAAATTAGCATTGCTTAGCATTAGTGAAGTAGATTAGTAATGTTTAGCTTTCGCATACATTATTCAACTTCAAGTTCAAGTGGAGTTTATTGTTATTTCAGCCATATATGAGTACATAGTGAAACGAAACAACGTTTCTCCAGGACCAAGGTGCTACATAAGACAAACACAGAACAACACAGACCTACGGGGACGACATAAATTAAACATAAAGTGCACAAGTGCAAACATGTGCAGACAGCACAGGACAGAACAAGACAGTACAATGACTACAGCGCCGACCAGTACCTCTTGTACAGTACGCAGTACTCATTATAATGGACGTGACGCTGGAAATACGTGACGTGTCGTATAAGAAGAGTGCTGGAAGACAGAAGGGTGCTCCCTCTGGAGGAAGTGTGGATCAAGCGCCCTAGCTCAAGGGCAGCGTGGCATTACAGCAGCTGGTATTAAACTCATGACGTCTTGAGTCATAGCCAAGTTCCCTGAACGCTGAGCTAACGGCACTTAGAACGGCCGAGGCAACAACATGCCATAGGTGGTCATGCCTGAGAGATTAATGTCTCTCTCTCTCTCTCTCACACACACACACACACACACTGGCCTTGATTAACTTACACTAGCCTGAAATAAAGGACACACACACACACAAACACATGCACACATGCAGTGGCCTTGATTAACTTACACTAGCCTGAAATAAAGAACACACAAACACACACACACACACACACACACACACACACACACACACATACAGGGACTGAGTTAAAGGTAGCAAGAGATGCTAACATGTTAGCATAGCAATAGGAAAGGGCAATCAAGGTCCTTATCTGCCCTCGTCAGGGCACTTTCCCTGGAAGTGGGAGTGGAGGACAAACCCCCACCCTAAAAAGCGTTTGTATGTGTGTGTGTGTGTGTTTGTGTGTTAGTTACTGGGAACTGGGTTAGGAATGCTTTCAGTTTTTTCTCCCCTCCACCTCTTCAGTTAACAACGACCTCTAAAAGAAAGAATTAAGGCTTGAACAAAAAAAAAACAAAACAAGAAAGCCAGAATGAAAAAACAATTAAGAAAAAAAAAGAAAGATGCAGAAACAAATAAAAAGAAGTGATAAAGGACAGAATAAAAAATGAAAAATTTGGGAAAAAAAAAAAAAAAAAAAAAAAAAAAAAAAAGCAAAAAAGAAAGAAAGAGAAAATTCTGTTAAGAGTAAGATGGACAAAAAGTAAAACTTACCAAAAAAAAAGAAAGATGAAAGCGAGAAAACCAAAAGCATGAGAAAGAAACAAAAAAAAGCAAATAAAAACCCAGAGTTCTTAAACAATAAAAGCAAGAGAATACAAAAGAATTCACAAAAAAATAAAAGCATGAAAGAGTGCGCAGAGAAATAAAGTTGAGCTTTCGCTGTAAAGCTGTCTCGCAGCTTTACAGATTATCTTTAATTCTCTGCTGCGATGCGACACGTTCGACTCATTCAGCGACAAACTCAGTAATCTGCTCCCTTAGATCTGACATCTGTGATCTTAGCTCAGACCAAGGTCTTCAAAAACACACACGCGCACACACGAGCACACACACGCGCCCACACGCACACACATGCGCCCACACGCACACACACGCGCCCACACGCACACGCACGCGCCCACACGCACACGCACGCGCCCACACGCATCTTGTTGAAAATGGTTTAAATAAACTACTTTATTGTTTATCTGATCTGAAGTTCTGAGGAATGCACCACCATTCTGAGGACAGAGGGAGAAACAGTTACAACCACAGAAGCGTAACGATGAACTTTGACCCTGAAAAGCAGCGATTGCGTAACACGGAGTGCGAGAGCATGCTGTGCCCAAGGAGAAATATCACTATTTAACCACAAGCTCAACTCTGTGTGTGTGTGTGTGTGTATGTGTGTGCGTGTGCGCGCGCGCACGGTGCTTCTCTCAACAGAGGAAACAACTTCAATCAGAGACACGAGTTCTGTTGTCACCACACAGTGAAGGAAAGAAAATAAAGGAAATTAAAGCAGGCAAAAAACAGCAAAAAGAAGCTAAAAGAAAAAAAGAAGTGAAAAAAATGGAAGAGAGAGCAAGAAAGAAAAAAATTAAGAAACAAGCAAATAAAAAGAAAATATTTTTACAGAAAGAAAAAAAAGACACAAAACTGAGCAATAAATATAATAATAAGAAGCAAGACGACAGAAAAGGAAAGAAAGAAAGAACTTAGTGTATAAAAGAATGAAAAAAAGAACACAAATTAGACAACAGAAGAAATGACGAGAAAAAAAAGAGACAAACGGAAAGAAAATATCAACTTACAAGTGGAAGCATAAGAAAGCAGAAAGAGTTTGAAGCACATAAAAGAAAAAAAACGTGAAAATGGAAATGAGAGCAAGAAACGAAGAAAGAAAGAAACTTAGTATATTAAAATTTATTTATTTATTTATTTTACTATTTATCCAGTAAAAACTTTTTACTATATATAAAATATACATTGCTGTGAACTTGCCATCAGTGGTTATGAATGGTTATGAATGGTTATTAGTGGTTAATAATGTTTATTTGTGGTTAATGTTATTAGTGGTTATTAAATGTTTATTAATTGTTATTAGTGGTTGTTAAAGGTTATTAATGTTTTAGTGCTTATTAAGGGTTATAATGTTTATTTGTGATTTTAATGTATATTTGTGATTATTAATGTTTTAGTGCTTATTAAGGGTTATAATGTATATTTGTGATTATTAATGTTTTAGTGCTTATTAAGGGTTATTAACGTTTATGGTTAGAGTTATATTTACGTTCCTGCCGGTTTTCGCTGTGTATTAGAGTTCAGCTGCCTGTGGGCTCGAGCACTTCATCTCTAATCATCTCCTCTCCACTTTTCCACACAGTCAAGTTGTTTCAAAGCAGAAAGGCACTCAAATATTTCAGTTTGAATGTAACCACAGCCATCCTGGAGAGTAATCTTTCGGCACTCTCTCTCCCTCCCTCCCTCTCTCTCTCTCTCTCTCTCCCTCTCACATCATCATCTCTCTCTCTCTCTCTCTCTCGGCTCCTGTAACAGGAGTGTGTGTTTAAAGCCATCACCCGAATCCACTCCGCTCCTGCCATTGCATCATCCTCCAGAAACAGCACATGGCTTTTGTCATCACGTGTATAAATCTCTTCACCTGAGCACATGACGCAGTGTGAAGGACGAATCGGATCTAATCAGATATCCACTCTCTTAAAGGAGAACTAAAGCACCGGAACACCTCTGCCACTTATTTATTGTATATATATATATATATATATATATA
>CM074984.1:11685905-11713518 GCA_037576825.1 Pangasius krempfi | reverse complement strand
ATGGTCACTAACTAAAGAGGATTTATGCTGATATTGCCCAAAAACCCTATTTTGTTCAAGCGTTTCCAAACTTTTGGGGGGCAGTGTAGCTTCCTTTACAATGTTAGTTAGAGCTGCACAGAGTACTGGATTTTGCAAATTGAATTTTGTGCTGCAGGGCTGTTACAACATGTAAAGTGTGTAGTGTGGGCGCGCATGTGTGTCAGTACACATTACACAACTTAACACCTTCCTCCCTTTAAAAAAAACAAAACAAAAAAACATTCAGTCTTGGGGCTGTGTGAGATGTCAAACTGATGAGATGCTTTGAATATCCGGGAGTACGACTCGCAGCCAAGAGCTAAAAGTATACAACAAAAACAGCAGCTGCCCTAAAACACACCTCTGTGGGACCTCCTGCGCATTTACAATTGAAACAAACAAATCATTTAAACCATATAAGCCAGAAAATAAAATACAAAATAAACAAAAACAGGATATAATATAAAACATATACAGATAGACAGATAGAGAGAGAGGTAGGTAGATAGATAGATAGACAGATGAATGCACTATTTTCTGATGATCCTCACTAACACAAAGCAAATACATCTGAGTGAAAAGCTCTTAAAAGTATGCACCGGCTAATGAACAGGCATCGAGGCATTCTGGGAAGGAAATTTTATTTAATGTTCTTCATTATCCGAAGCGCACTTTCTGTCTCGCTCTTTCCATCTCCTTTACACTCACACACACTTATTTTCTCTCCTCTATTCCTCTTTTTCTGTATTTCTGTCCGTGTGTGTCAGTATTTACACAGCTGTTTCCTTCCCTGTACTCCTTAAGATTCATTTCATGCATCTGGTGCTTTAATGCTCTAATCTGTATATTTACACCATAGTGTTGTTAAATTCTACATTCGGATTGGTCAGAAGGCGTTGATTGATTGATTGCAACTCACAGGATTATATGAAATGTGCCTTTCTAATACGTTACACTTCTATAATAACAGCTCAGTCACAGCGACTTGTAAGGTGGACACTTCACAAACAGATTTTAAAAACTCATAAGTTTTCTGTAAGGAGATATTTATTGTTTGTTCTTTTTAAAAATGCTGAGTAGAGCAAAGCTTCTGTAACGAATATGTCTTGGAATCGCTCTCACTACACACACACACACACACACACACACACACACACACACACACACACACAAGTTTAGCACCTGGGACTTGTCTCCTTATCACACCTACACATCAGCCCCATGCGTGCATGCGTGTGTGTGTGTGTGTGTGTGTGTGTGTGTGTGTGTGTGTACGCCGCTACGCACCTGTAACACCAACCTCTTTACCGTTTTGTAAAGAGTCTCCTGTGTATATTTTTCACTTCTAATTATTTTTATTATTACAAATAATCACAATAATCACAATAAAAATAATAATAATAATAATAATAATAATAATAATAATTATTATTATTATTATTATTATTATTATTATTATTATTATTATTATTTGGCTTTCCCAATATATTTATAACTGTTGAATTTTTTTGTCAAACAACAAATGTTCAGTAAAAGTTTTTTTGAGAGTTTACAGTGAAAGACATTTTAACTCGGATTAATTTTAATTAATCCATAGTCTAGATTTTTTATTTTATTAATTATGCAAATGTCTGCATATCTAATTAGATGAAGCCTCATGTGCATATATAAATGGAAAATACAAATACTTGAAGATTAGTTGGGATTTATATTGATTTGTAATATCTTGCCATTACTGTGACACAAAAACACACACAGAAAGTGCACTGTGCGTGGTTCTGCCATAACGATCGACTACTGTGAGTCTGCCATCAGTGCAGAAATCTGCCAGTCAGCCGTCAGTGCTGATTTATTGACAGAACACAGAACGCATCACTGTATACACACACCCACACCCAAACACACACACACACACACACACACACACACACACACACACACACACACACACACACACACACACACACACACACTCATCAAGGGAGAGAAAAAAAAAGAGAAAAAAAAAACAGGAAATACTGTTGCCTCAGCACAGAGAAAGAACGAGAAAAAGAGAGCAAGAAAGTGTGGTTGTGAGGGAGAGAGAGAGAGAGAGAGAGAGAGAGAGAGAGAGAGAGACATGGTCGATTAACCCCTGACTCTCACACGCCGTTTCCTCCACGTACACATATTGCTCCTAAACAAACACACCGAGCGGTCGGTGTTATCACTTTACACAACACAAAGCTGGTCGTTATTTAATGTGTTCATTCAGCAGACAGTATTTTCTTTACTCGGAGTGATTCCTGATCATTTCGTTCCTACGTTGCTTAATACATCCTAGATAAAGCAGATTTATTCATCGTGATCTTTCAAATGGCTTACGTACGTACGTGTGTGTTTGCGCCTGTGCGTGTGCTTGTATATGTACAATGCAAATGTAATGCAAATCAACCCCATTACACTTTTGACAGTCACCTATTTAAATATTCACTCATTATATTTATTACTACAAATATTCATAATAAATAATAAAGATCACCTTTCCATCCTTCTTTATTTACCTCCTTTGCAGGCAAACTTAACACAGATGTTCTTTTTTCATAATCATTTACAGCGAAACTGCAAATCCAAATCACCAAGGCCAATGTTTACATGACACTTGTGTCGCATTTCTAAACTGTTAACATGTGAACGCTGCATTAAAATAGCTAGGAATGTGCAGAGTGTTAACAGAGGGAACACTAAAAGAAACCCAGCTGTGTATTTTAAAAACCCTGCCTGACATTTCTATTAATCTGAAACTAAGAAGAGCAATTCATGTGCCTGAGATGGGTCGTGAATTACACAGCCGCTTGATTTGTGCTTTTGTTTGCAGCGACGCACAGAGAACACTCGGCTGAAAAAGTGAACTATGACTTTAAACACTGATTATGACTCAAAGTTAAATAAAGTTGAGTAAACATCAGGACTACGATGCACACCGTCACCAGGTTGTTGTATTGTTTTTGATGCAATCTGTTTTACAGGAGGAAAAACACTACAACATGTTACGCTACAACTGCCTCGGCACTGCGGCTAACGGCTCGACATAAATCACCTGGTCATAAAGCAAGATTGCGTGTAGTGTGCGCTCCCTATCCTACAACATCCACAGCCTCAAACAAGACACAAGCATGCAGCGAATCAGGTGCGGAAGTACGCTAACACGTATACGCTACTCACACAATTAAGGATAAGTGTTAAAAAAATTATAAATCAATATCCTAACTGCAGTAATGTGACACTGATAAATCACTTTCACTATGGGAAATAAACAGGAAGCACGCAAATAAACACATCCACAGCTGCAAGGTAGCTGAGAAAAGGAGGATGGAGCTCCGCCCACAAATTTATTACCAGCACGAACGGCACTGAAGTAGTACATCAGGATCCCGATGAAACATCTCGAGAGCTTATGTTTCAGATATGAAACTTCACGCAGCACTGCATGAAACATTTACAGCACTCATTTATCTTTAGTACAGGCTTTATGCTGATCACCATCATTGTTTAAATTACCAATTTATTCATATTTTGGGAAATAAAACCTACTAGATTTTTGTTTGTATGTTTTTTAGCAACAAACAACAAGAGTCATTTAGCCGACAAATTTAGCAACAGCTTGTGTTAGGCCGCCTATAGATGATCAGCGTTAAAAAACGCTTCGAGTCGGTGCCTTGGACTCGAATTCAAATCTGACCCAGTTTATGGTAACTTTATGGTAACTTTTGCAAAGCGCACCAATAAGATGAGCCCTCATGTGACATGTGACAAAAGGCAATCCGCTGATTACAACAAATTAAATATTCAATATAACCCTTTGCAATAGAATTCTCAGATAATTCTCAGATAGTTTGTCGACTCTCATGGACCCATTTTCTTGTCCTTTTCTCTTGTGTTTTCTCTCTTCTTCTCCAAAGGACAACCACAGACAGAATCTCTTATTTTTAACATTTAGAAACATGGGGAATAAACTAGATGTTTGAAGGAGCTTTGATTTCAAGTACGTCTTGATGACGTAGCACCGCTCCAGCCTCGCATCTACCTCCGCAGTAAACATTCTAATGTAGAGGTTATTGCCTTTGCATGTGGAAATACTGTAAAAATTCAAATAATATTATTGAATGTGTATGAATATTTCTACAAAATGGAAATTGGACATTTGATTATCCAGTTTTTTTTTTGTTTTTTTTAAATTTGTCTGTATTAGATGGTCTCTAAAGCAGTCAGGTTTGCAGTTTTGAGCTCCACATTGCTGAAGTTCTTTTCTAAAAGCAGCTACTGAAGCCCCGAGGCACCGCAGCACTTCACTATTCTACACTGACTACTCAGAATTTTCTTCATAGTTCATAACCAAGCCAGGTGGAGAAAACTATGTACATAAATCCATCACAGTCATAAAGAAAGTGAAACATGAAAAGGTGTTTGCGAGACAGCTTGTTTTTCAGACAGCGTTCCAAAGCGGTGTGACGAGGACCAACAGAGAAATTAAATTGTTACATTTAATGTTGAGGGATTATAATAATCTGATTTTCCAATACAGAAAGTTAACATGACATATTTACTTATTAATTAAGCATTAATTTTTTTGGCTCTATGTCTGTGGTTAAGAAAATACCAAATAATTAGCAATTATGAAATTAAAAGTGATAGTTAGGAAGTGTAAATTCAGGTAGAAAAAAAATTATGATAATATCGTCATATATAATGGTTAATAATGATTTAAATTTTAATATTTATTATATTTTATATTATTTTATTTGATAATCATAGAGGTTTTGATGTGTGCCAAACTATAACCATATAACCTGGTTTGGATTTCATGCCTTGTTATTATAGCACATTATATTATTATTCACAGTTTTGGGGGAAATAATTGGCATGTTTTTATTGCAATTATCCAGACTTCCTGAGTTGGCTAAAACCTAAATCCCAAACCCAAATAATTTACCATGGCATTTAAACAAGTAAGAAATTAGGTTTAAACTGTGTACATTGTTTGGATGGTAATAGAGCAGGGACTATTATGTCTGATTTTCTAACACTCGGTGTGTAAAAGGGAAGTGACAATCAGCACCAGGAAGTATCACTTTAAACATGTCAAGACCAGGAGCTTATGCAATATTTCCCCCAAATAGTCACCTTTTCAGTCATCAAAATGGTGGAGAAAAAAAAAATCCACACACAGCACTGTTGGTTTTTCCATTTCAGACTTCCTTATCGAAGCAAGGCCAAAGAACTCGAAGGGAGGACGTTGACAATCAATAATCAAAAAAGAGAGCAAAAGATTATAGAATTTAACTGTATTTAGCTTTTATAAATGTACCAATCCGAGAAATTCTACTTAGCTAAACAATAAACCAAATCCCTCATAGCTAGCACAAATGTCACTTTCACCTTAGGGTTATGGTTTCACTGTGTTCGAACAGATCCAGTACTACCGTTTCTGAGTGGAACTTAAAAGAACGCTGGACAGGCCATGCGCATAAATGACAACTGTAGCAGTCACTACACGCTCACACGAGACACGCGTGGCGATGTTTTTTTTTTTTTTTTTTTTTTCTTACCACCTGATTCTGTACGATTATACAGTTTCCTACTGACCACTTCCTGGGTTTACATTCCTCCAGTCACAGTATTTTACATGCAGTATGCTGTGTGTGAAACTCCAGTGTTTACAATTTTTGCTTGTTTGTGGGTCTTTCTGCCTTCAGGTTTGTCTGCAGTAAGTGAAAAGCATGCTCTATTGGGTTGAGGTCAGGTGACTGACTCGGCCATTTAAGAACATTCCATTTCTTTGCTTTAAGAAGCTCTTTTGCGGTATTTTGGGTCGTTATCCATCTGTACACTTCAGAATTCATCCTGCTACTTTTATCTGCAGTCACATCATCAATAAACACCAGTGACCCAGTTCCATTAGGAGCCATATGTGCCCATGCCATAACGCTGCCTCCATCATGTTTGACAGATGACGTGGTATGCTCTGGCTCATAAGCCCTTGCTTTCTTTCTCCATACTCTTCTCTTTCAATCATTCTGAGACAAGTAAATCTTTGTTTCATCTGTCCAAAGAATCTTGCTCCAGAACTGGGCAGATTTTTTTGGGATGTTTTCTACCAAAGTCTACTCTGGCCTTTCTGTTCTTGAGTGTTACCAGTAGTTCGCATCTTGAGGTAAACGCTCTGTATTTTACGTTCATGAAGGCAGCTCTTGATTTTAGACTTTGACAATGATATCTCCTCAAGAGTGTTCTTGACTTGGCTAGTTGTTGTGAAGGAGTTTTTCTTCACCAAGGAAATAATTCTGCGATCATCCACTTTAGTTGTCTTCCGTGGTCTTCCAGGCCTTTTGGTGTTGCTGAGCTCTACAGTGCATTCCTTTTTTTCCCCCCACAAAGAATGTACCAAATTGTTGTTTGCACTACTCCTAAAGTTTCTGCTATCTCTCTGATAGGGCTGTTTTGTTTTTTTTAAGCTTAATGACGGCCTCCTTCACTTGCATCTACACCTTTTTTGATCGCATAGTGAGAGTTCCCATGAACAACTACCAAATCCAAATTCAACACCTGGAATCAACTCCAGACCTTTTATCTCCGTAACTTGTCATGAAATAAGGAAGAAACAGGCCACACCTGGCCATAAAACTGCTTATCCATCAATTGTACAATTATTTTTTTGAGCCTGGGAAAATGGAGGAACTATGTAAAAAATGGCTGTAATTTCTAAACAGTAAATGTAATGTTTTTGTTAAATCCCTTGACTTAAAGCTGAAAGTCTACACTTCAATCACATCTTGATTGCTTTATTTCAAATCCGTTGTGGTGGTGTACAGAGGCAAAATTATGAAAATTGTGACACTGTGCAAATACTTATTGACCTAACTGTATAGCACTGGAAATGGTGTGTAGTTGTAGAGCAACTGCATTCCTCTGTAGTAAAGCATTGTTATATTCGGTGTGTATTAATCTCTGTTATGTTTCCCCCTGGCACGTTTCCCGGACTGGCGCGAGCTGTGGCTTCAGCAGTTGGCATACTGTGGTATTTTGACTCGTTTCTGAAAATTGCTTCTGAATGCGAGCCACGCAGCTACAGCGTCTGCCATATGCAGGAAAACACACATACTCTCTTTCCCACACACATACACACATTTATTTCCAGTAGCTCTGTGAAGTTGCACCATATAAGAAATCAAAACCATTCATATTTGTCCCATAAAATATACTATTTGTGCTGGTTTGTTTTTAAGATATTATAAACTTATATATCAGTGTAAGTCAGTGGTGAAAAGTACAAGCAATTTCACAGTGAAAGGAAAGTAAATAAATAAATAAAATAAAATACAATAATAAAAATAAATAAATAAAAATAAATTTATCAAATTATACAAATTTGGTGCGACAACCAGTGTAGCAGAGCTTTAATCCTTCACTATTTCCAGATCTTTAACCACCTCAAACTGATAGGGTTCCAAATATTTATCTAAGCCATCATGCTTGCCATCTCGTAGATCGCTAACTAGCCAAGTAGGTTTTGGCCACACCTCCTCACTCAGCTTTGTATAGCTGCATTGCATTCTGGAGCTCTGACTCCAGTGTTTGCTCCAACAGTCAGTTCAGGCTCCACTCCTTCTACACTGAATTTCTCATTAATATGACTTTTGAATATCGCTGGAAAATGGTCAGTGAGAAAAGAAGCACTTGGCCTTTTGTTTTTAGGAGCTAACAATGAAATCTATTACCTATGTTATGGGACTAATGAAAATACAGCACCAACCAACAAATCAGCACCAGAATCACTAAACACATCACAAAGAAATGCTGGCCATTTCTTAAAAAGGTTCTCTGGATCACAAAGTGCGAGTGTTAGAGAGATTGTGTGTCTGTAACTCTTAGATTGGCTCTCGTTTAGAAACAGGTGAATGAGTTCACTCTCATTCCCAAGTTCTTTTTTTCCTGAAGCCTTTTTTTTTTCCTCCTTACACACACACACGTACACCCTCACACGAAGGTGGGAATGTAGCCTGTATTTCAAGTCCTCATTACAAACCCTTAAATGAAGAAATATCAAACATTTCCGTCCTACACAAGTCATTTCACAGGCTTCCATGTGCACGGGAAGGTTTATGGTCTATTTAGACTTCTTAAAATTTTAGAAAACATCCTGAATGCCAGAACACACAGAATATATTCCAACAAGACTTTGACTGATTGTACAGTTTTATTCTTGGTGACCGAGGGACCTGTATTATCTATCATGTATTGTGAGCAACAGTTTTATCACGGAGAAAGGATGCAGGTTTACAAAAGTGATTAGCTAGCAGACTGCAGTACCACAGTTATGATAAAATCCTATATCATCTTTTCCTTTTTAGGTCTCTTAAAGATCATTACAAAAAATAAATTCTAATAAACCTTTAATCAAACATTAGCATTTAAGGAAAGGATAGAGGTCAGAGAATGATTTCAGTGTCATTAAGTAGCGTCTTCTCCATAAATGTGGTGGCTAAACTTAATAGACATTTGTCAAAGCTAATAAAATTACACCCTTGCCATTGGCTTAATGCATAGCTGTTATCATGTGCTAATTACTCCCTGTTCTTTTTCTATTTTGGCTGCTCATTTTAACAGCCTAACAGTTTAAAATACATTAAAGCATCTGTTTTTATCCAACAGCATGTTCAATTCTGAATTCTGATTGGTCAAAAGGTGTTGATTGTTTTTCTATAACAGTAGCTCTGACATTACTGCAGCTTCCAATCACAAGCTTATAATAATGCGTATCTGTTGTAATTTAACAAAGTGTAATCTAAAAGTGTCTCCAGTGACAGCAACCTGGTAATTGCTGTTTTCAATTTCAGTGATTCTTCACCGATCTACCCCGTTAATGCAATCCAACAATAACAAAAGTGCTTTAATGTTGCCAAGTTAAAGTACCATGTCCTCTACCTGAGGGGAAAAACCTCATTTCTTTTATTCACAAAAGTAAAAGCGATTATTGACATAGCCTTAGTGCTGCTGAAAGGTTTACAGTGAGAATAAGGCAATATCAGAAACTTTTATAGTCCCGCACTTCAGCTGAAAAGAGTTTGCATTCAATGACCACTTTTCTCTCCTTTCATACAAGAAAGAAGCTCGTGTCTCATATTACAATATAAAATACAAAAAAATACAAAAAAAAAAATAAAAAATCAACACCTGGGGTGATCCACAACGGCAGCTCTTAAGCTTTCACCACAACTAAATCCAGAGTCCAAATAAACGCAGGTCATTTGAGGTGCTCCATTTTGTACCACCACTGTGTTCTTGCTCTTACCTTTACTTCTTAAACATCCTAGGTATTGTAGCGTAAAAATAATAAATGCTTTGATTGGAACCAAACTCAAGTATTAGATTGAACATTCAGTATTTTTGAATTAAGTACATTCAAGTAGAAAGAAGGAATACAGTGCAATTCATATATCTCACATTTTCACTGACTGTGTTAGTCTGACAGCTAATTTGTCCTAACCTGGCTCCAAGAGGATTTCATAGTAATAAAAGTTCATAACATAAGCTAATTCTAGCAAAATCTTATCTGATCTAAATGTTATTAAAAAATCATGTAAAGTAATAGGCAAAATGTTCATAATCTTCACTGACAGGACAGGACCGGACCTGACAGGACTTCTGCGACAAATTTTAAGCCATGTTCAGAAATAATACTCACTGCTAGTGCTAGCCAGGTGGCTAATATTAGCTAAACTTATACAAATGCTGAGAGAATGTTTGTGTCATATTCACAAAATCTCCTAATACTCGCTAGCTAAAATGAGCTAATCTGACAGGTTTTTGATGACATATCCATGCGTATAGTCATCCACGCTAATGCAAACTAGCCATCTAACACCAGCTAACTTGACAGGCTTTCGGAAAAGGATTGTTAATTCATAGTCATAAAAACTTAATCATCACTGATAATGCTAGCCAACTAGCTAATGATCCCCAATGTTAACGCAAGCAAGCTGTCTAACTTGAGATAACCTTGCAGTTTTTCTGAGAGGGTTTTTAATTCACATTCCTAAGTGCTTATAATCTTTATGAGCTAACCTGAT
The DNA here is from genome assembly GCA_037576825.1 of Pangasius krempfi. Taxonomy (NCBI): domain Eukaryota; kingdom Metazoa; phylum Chordata; class Actinopteri; order Siluriformes; family Pangasiidae; genus Pangasius; species Pangasius krempfi. The sequence continues at coordinate 11,703,388 of CM074984.1, read as the reverse complement.
TGGATATTTGTGTCATATTCATGCCTTCACAAACTTGTCGTATTCATCCTGCCTGCTAATGGTGGCCATTTTGCTAACATGAGCTAACCAAACAGGAATTGTGAGGATTTTTAATACATAGTCAAAAATACTCAGTCATCTCAGCTAATGCTAGCCAACCAGCTAATAATCCTCAATGCTAATGCAAGCTAGGTGTCTAACAAGCTAACCTGACAGGATTTCTGTTATGATTTTTAATTTGTATTCTAACGCTACTCAACTATCTAATATGAGCTAATCTGACAGGAATTCCACTTCAAATTCATAAATGCTTACAACCCTCACTACTACTGCTTGCCAAATAGCTAACATGAGCTAACCTGACTGGATTTCTGAGAAAAACAGAATGCTAGCTCATTAGCAACCCAATACGACTGTACAAACCTCAAAAGACAATCATGTCCCTGGCTACTGGTTTTAATTGATAAATAAAATGATTTCCCTCATATTAGCTAACTTGCTAGACTTATCTAGCTATGTTATGTCAGGTAGCTACTGGTACTTGTGTTTAGCTGAGTGAGCTAGCTTAGCTATTGTTGCTAAACTGGTTGCATATATAAATAAAGGTAAAGCTATAAAAATACACATTCATAAAATTATATATATATATATATTTTTTTTTAATGAATGCACATTTTTATAGCTTTATTTTTTCAGCAGCATTTTAACCGTTAATTAAGTATCGCAATTGAGACTTGCTTTTTTAACTGGACACAGCTGTTCTGTCCACCATGTTTTTAAGACTATATTGCCCTCCTCAAACTGACACATGCAATACTAGCTTTAAATTTGCCCAGAATTAAATCACCTTTTATAAGGCCTGTCCTCTTACTCATTCCAAATCAGACCGGGAACTCGTGTCAAGAAGAGAAATGTTGCCCAAACATGCTATTAAGGCAGGGATGTTATTTTTGAAGTGTCCATGATAACAATATCATGTTGAGTATTGCACAGTATTATATAACAAACCACTCATATTTCCGAGTTGTGAGAGAAAGTCAACAAGGGCGTGTTAAAACAGTATTGGAACGCAGGGCAAGTAGTCATGCCTCTTCCATATTCCAGTGATATGGCACTTTCTTAAAATACATTTAACCCATCAGATACCGTAACCAAGCCACCAGAAACACAAGCATGGCTCAACAGGGTTGCTAAAGCATGAGATCATAGACACCTACAGCTACAAACAGCAACAAGCTCATCGGATCAAATTGTCATGGCATGAGTTCAATACTGGCGCACAGAGCGGCTACACTTACACCAACATCAGATCTCAGATCAAGCAGCTCTATAATAAGAGGTCTGACAGCTAAATGTTTTAAAAAGCAAAAGCTGTACTGAAAGTCAAATGTTACGACTTTCTGAAAACTGAATTCATGGTACTTGTTTTTAAATCTCCATGTGCCATTTGCTGGCTAGTATGATCTTAATACAGCATGTAAAATAAATTGATATTACATCACAACACTGCTGAATTCTCGATTCTGATTGGTCAATAGATGTTTAAGATGATTAAGTAAGGAATAAAACATTTTGGACCTTGCTGTTATTGGAAAATAATCTACACTGAGGTGGTAACAGCAATTCGGCTCATCACACCACCCTAAAGTCATGTCCGGAAGTGATTTGTTCCTTTTATATCACAGCAATTTGCCAACAATTACAATTTTTTTAATTACATTGTTTATAGTTACATTTAGTATTGTGGAAAGTCTGGTTAGTTAGCTCCTATTTTCACTCACGTTATAGCAGCTATAAACAGTTGTTCCCTCACCAGCCTCTCGTTTTTTTCTCGAAGTTAATAAGCCAAAATAATAAATAAATAAATAAATAAATAAACACCTTGTCTGCAAAAAGCCTGAACACTTTCTCTTTGCAGAAACTGTTACAAAGTGCTGACACTGGCGACTCCTCGCCAGAGCCGTTCTGTTCAAAAAAATTAATCAATACCTTCAGATTGATTCAGATTGACTCATAGGTCTGACAGTAGTTCAGCTACAAGACAAATCACAGGTTTAAATTAATGCACTCATTCAAATAAGTTCTCATTTATCCTACACAGAGTAGAACTTTCAGGGCTGCGATGCAGGAACTGCTTTGGCACTGGACAACGCTGGACAGGATACGGGAATGTACCCTGGAAGGGACGCCAGTCCTTCAAACGGCTATTCTGATTAAAGATTTATTTTATCAATTATTTGAAAAATGTATGATACACCTATTCTCACAGTCCACTTTATTAGGAACACCTATACACCTGCATATTCATGCATTTATCCAATCAACCAAGATAATCAGCACAGACTCCACCCAAACCGGACAGCTGAAGACTGGAAAAAGACCAGATTTTTTTTTTTTTCTAATCTTCAACTGTCCAGTTTCGATGAGCCTGTGCCCATTATAGCCTCAGATTCCTGTTCTTGGCTGACAGAAGTAGAACCCAGTGTGGTCTTCTGCTTTTGTAGTTCATCCAGTCAAGGTTTGAGGTGTTTGCATTCTGAGTTGCTTTTCTGCTCACATCAGTTGAGTGATTATATGAGTTACTATATCCTTCTGGCACCTCAAACCAATTTGGCCATTTTCCTCTGACCTCTCTTATCAACAAGGCATTTCCACCCACAGAACTGTCACTCACAAGGTGTTTTTTGCTTTTCACAACATTCTGGTTTCACACCATTCTAAACTTTAGAGACTGCTGTGTATGAAAATCCCAAGAGATCAGCAGTTCCACAAATACACAAACCAGCCCATCTGGCACCAACAACCAACAATAGTCAAAGTCATAGAGATCACACTTTTTCTTCATTCTGATGTTTGATGTGAAGCTCAGTATCTGTCTGATTTTTTACATTGTGCTGCTACCACATTATATATAAAAACACACTAATATATAATAGAACAGAAATATTGTTCCATGATATAAACCTTTCTGCTCAGGTGAAATGAAACTGGGTGAATGATATGCAGCCTTTATTTCAGGGTTCAAAAGCCACCTTTGGTTGTTCAGCTCAAAAGAAAAAAAAAATGGAGCGAGTGCACTTTGGAGTGCACTTTAAACGAGCACAGCCCAACAAACAAGATCGTAAAATGAATGAATGGTAGAGAAAGAGAGAACAAAATAAACAGTAGTGCTATAAGACTATATAATAAAGCTCAGAGGTTCAGTCGGCTCTCGCTCAGGGAAAGTTGTTAGGATTATGGCATTAAAAAGTTGTTATGCATGTTGTAACAATTATACGACAGGTTTTTTAAGCTTCAGTTACATGATAGATTATTTAAGCTTCTTATGAAACAGAAACAAATGCTGATCCTAACCAGCTACTGGCTTTTATTCCCATTGCTGCTGCTGTATCACTCTGACTCAAATTTTATATACATGTCATTTTCACAGCATTGACGATTAAACTTATCCATCATAAGTATTCAGTTTTATGATATATGTTCATTAATTTATTTATTTATTGCCACTGTTTTTATCTTATTACCTCAAAATTTTTACTTAATAATAAATCAAAATTTTTCAATGAAAAAGCTAAGTCAGAGTTGTGAGATTAAAAAGTCAGAAGTTTATGATAAATCAGACGTTTGAAAAAAGAAAGGTTTCAGGATAATAAATCAGAAAGGTGAGATAGTCAAAATGTTGACATAAGTCAGAATTTTGAGATAATGAGTCAAAATTTGGGGATAATAAGGCAGAATTTTAAGATAACTGCTGCTACTGCTTCAAAAAAAAGATGTATTTTTTCTTCTCTACCTGGTGAAGATGGGTTTCCATATATATGGTAATTTCTCTGGCTGCCATGTTTTAAATCTACATGATTGCTTTCTCTGAGTATATATTCAACGTTACCTTCAAATATGAAAAAAGTTTTGAATTTAAATCTGTGATGAGAATTGCTCTCGTTATGGTGCCATCTGAGTGGAACAGCATTTATCTCACAAGCAGGAATTAAAAATGCTACCTACCTAGGCAGCCTAGTTCAAAATGTAACAGATGAATAGTGATGACATGCCCATGATATTGCAAAACAGATTATTATGACAAATCTTAAATAAGACTTCCTGTTTCTGCTTCTTTTTTTCCCCCATTTCAATTAAATGTTCAAAAACAAAAAGATTGCAAACAATAAGCTTAAAAAAAAAAAGCACCTAATGCATACAGCATTCACACATACTAAACAGCATATGTTCAGCCCTGCAACCTGGAAGAAGAAGGAAAAAGGTCAGGAATAGGAGCCAGAGAGAAACTCGACTTCCAGCCCCCCCTTCGGCAACGAGGGAACCTACAGGGTGGGCCACTTCAAAGACATTCCACACGCAATGAATTCTGGGAGAAATACCTTTCCAAAGAGCAGAGCGCCAGAGGAGCATGAACATGAGACATCAACGGCAGGAGCAGACGGAGATAAAGGACACACTGAAACTTTTTTCCAACTAAAACTTTCTAACTCACACTTTAGTATATATACATACAACATATGACACATCTGAGATGTTATTGAGATATATATATATATATATATATATATATATATATATATATATATATATATATATATATATATAAATAAACACACACACACACACACACACACACACACACCGATCAGCCATAACATTAAAACAACCTGTCTAATATTGTGTAGGTCCCCCTTGTGCCACCAAAACAGCTCTGACCCGTTGAGGCCTGGACTCCACAAGACCTCTGAAGGTGTGCTGTGGTGTCTGGCACCAAGACGTTAGCAGCAGATCCTTTAAGTGCTGTAAGTTGTGAGGTGGGGCCTCCATGGATCGGACTTGTTTGTCCAGCACGTCCCACAGATACACGATCAGACTGAGTTCTGGGGAATTTGGAAACCAAGTCAACACCTTAAGCTCTCTGTGATGTTCCTCAAACCATTCCTGATCAATTTCTGCAGCGTGGCAGGGCGCATTATTATCAGCTTGCTGTGAGTGCCCATGCTGACCCCTGTCCACTGCGGAAAGAACCTTCAATGAGCAAGTGAACATCAGAATTGGACCACGGTGCAATGGAAGAAGGTGGCCTGGTCTGATGAATCACATTTTCTTTTACATCATGTGGATGGCCGGGTGCGTCGCTTACCTGGGGAAGAGATGGCACCAGGATGCACTATGGGAAGAAGACAAGCCGGTGGAGGCAGTGTGATGCTCTGGGCAATGTTCTGCTGGGAAACCTGGGGTCCTTGAATTCATGTGGATGTTACTTTGACACGTACCACCTACCTAAACATTGCTGCATACCAAGTACACCCCTTCATGGCAACGGTATTCGCTAATGACTGTAGCCTCTTTCACACACTCATTCACACCAAGGGGCAATTTATCTTACACAATCCACCCACCGGCATGTTTTTGGGAGGTGGAAGGAAACCAGAGAACCCAGAAGAAACGCACACAGACACAGGGAGAACATGGAAAAGCTCCACAGACAATAACAGAGCTCAGGATCAAACCAGGAAACTGATTACAGCTGTTTATCCACTGCACCACCGCACCACCCTTTTCAAAATCAATTTAAACGCTTTTATAAGGTTATGGCCAGGTAGCTCATCCTTAAAGTTTGTTCATATTTACTTACATTAAAACGAAACATAACCTGTTTAAATGAAACATTATTAAACACTGATTTGCATGGTCTTACAGATCAAGAAGATTTAAAACCTATGGTGTCTTGAAAATGTGTGAAATCTTATAAATGTGCCGCCTTATTATTTTAACGATTAAAAACATTCCCCAAGCTTTCCAAATGGTACATAATTCAACATGGAGAGATTTAAAACAGGTGAAATTGTAAAAATATTTTTGTAATTGTGCAGGGTGGTGGTTGCGATGGCACCGGTTACTCGTCTGTTAACAAGCTCCGCCCACACAGCCCGCTCCTCAAAACAGCCGTCCGTTACTGTAAGCGCACTATCTACCTACACTACATTTAACCCTCACTAAAGTTAACACGTTTATTTAACAAAAATTACACCATTAATTCATTTATTGCTGCAGTAGGCGAAATGCATGGAAATGTAATAGGCGAAATAGTTTTCGATAAATTCATTCGACTAAAAAAATAAAAACTTCTGTTGCTCATTTCTGAATAAATTATTTGCGAACTCGTATACTAATGAATAATCAAAATCAAAATTACTTGCACTTTATACTGATATTTTTTGTGAATGTCTATTTTAATCTTCGCTTGCGCATTAAACAGTGTACTGAACAGTAGTATCATCAAAATACTGCGGTAACTATGGTAACCTGGTGTAAATTACGGTCGCGTGCGTACTATTTATTTATTAAGGAATTATGTGCTTTGGGACGGAGCTGCGGCACTGCTTTTCATTTTTCTCGCCATTTATTATTACTGTGTGGCTGTGATTCGCTAGCAAACAAACAGTGTTTAAAAAATTAATCATGACAGACGCAATAGCGATCTACGGCACTGTTGTATCGTCTGGAATTCGAGGCGGAAAAGACCCGCCACTACTTCCGGTTCCGACTAGCCGAGTCCAGCGAGGAGGAGGAGGAGGAGAGCTAATCTGGCCTTCAGGCTGCTGGATCAGCCAGGCCTCAGGGACACAGCGAGGACCCAAGCTCGGGTGGAAAGCCAGATTAGGTCAACGTACACGCTTTTGTGTGTCAGTAAGGAATGAACAGTCAGTGAGATTCCTGACGAAACACAAGAAGTAAAACTGAACCCCATCCAAATGTACACAATGCTGCAAGCGCACCAAAACACTGGCTCTCCGTCTGCGGAGCCTGCGCCTTGTGCTGTAAACAAACTCCTTACATCGACTTGCTCACAAATAGTACACTACATCAAAGCGTGTGGTGTGAGTAATGCAGGTTTTATACTCACTTTCAGCATTTAAACATCCAGAATGCCACAAAAGGCTGATAAAAGTGAGGAAAACAGCCAGGAACGAGTCCGGGCGCATTGTGCCGTCAAACGTCTTTCTTTTTACTTTTCTGGGAGGAAAAAAATCCTTAAATCCGATTTTTAGTGCTTTCAAAGATTTATAACAGAACAACAATTATCAAGAAGAAAACAAAAACGCAGACAAGTCCAGTGAGAAGTTGGGGGAAGTTGAGGCACGGCGGCTCAGACACGGCGCACAAGTCCAACGTGGTGCTTGAGAGCGAGTTCACCTCAGCGCGTGCACCTATTCCGCCTTCTGCTCGTGCGCTACACTGCACTCTGCGATCACACTGCGCGAGCTCGAGCTCCTGCACAAAGGCACACGGATGCACACCTTCATTTCAGCGGGTTACGCGGACATCCTTCTCAAAAACACACAGTAAAAATCCAGATGGTGGTTTGAGCCCAGACAAATCTGACATGTGTTTACTAGGCCTGCAGGTTCCTCAGAAAAATTCCAGTTACAGTCTGCACTACTACTCAAAAACACGCCGATTCTACTGATCTCAGACAAGTTTGTGTTTATTAATAAGACAGACGATTTTTTTCCGTTATGTAAATATCGCAATTAATTATTGACCCAGCTTGTGGATGTTCCAGGATAAATCGGCGTTAATCCCCAGCTCGTGCAGTTTCACGCACTTTCAGTATTTTGCTCCTCCACCACAAGTTCCTCTTTAATTCTCCAGATAGGGTTTGAGATACGGACACGTTTTCCTCTCCAACACTCTCACACACGGGCGATCCTCCGCTTCAGAACGAGTCACATTCACCCAGGGGCTGGGAATCCGTCTATGCTGGAGTTTTTTCCGAGCCAAAATGGAGCGCTTAGTGCTGGACGTGTGAGCGCCTCGCCGTTTTACTGAGACTCTTCAAGCCTCACGACACCTGAAACCGACCCGCGCCGACAAACGCACCGTTTTCCGTTACAGACACTTGAAATGGACGCGTCAATCAACTTGAAAATAGATAAATAAAAAAAAGTGGGTAAAATTGGTCGCTGTGTCTCATATGGACTCCTGCCTCTCTCCGTGTGTCCCTCCAGCAGTAAACAAGTCAGCTCGGGTCGATCTGCGGCGCGCGCCAAAACACGGATTCAGAATCAGCAGCGCGCGGATCGGGATTTTAACCACCTCCTCCTCCTCCTCCTGCTGCTGCTGCTGCTGCTGCCAAAGATAAAGCAAAAATATATTATGCAATATTTTCTCTTTTCTATCTGGCAGAAATGGGCTTCCATAACTAACAGCAGCCACTTCACATTAAGTCTTCACCAACTCTTAAGGTTTTTAAATCACATCTCAAAACACACCTCTTAGTTTTTCAGCTTCTGAATCTGTTTAAATGTAGTATTCTTACTAGTATTGTTATGTCCTTTTTTATTTGCTTTAATTACAGCACTTTGGTCAACAGTTGTAATGTAACACATTGTTAAAGTGATTTAAAAAAAAATTGGAACCAAAAAAGTATTTCAAAGCCGTTTCTGATTTATTAGGTTATTGCTGTAATATTTTTCTCCACAAGAAATAGCTAAAGCTCTTTCTCTCTTAAGTAAGGAATTAAACATTTGTTCGTGTGTTGTGGGTGGTGTGATGAAGTGGAGGTACTGGTTCCACACCAAAGCTGATTATTTTCCTATAACAGCACAACCCAAAGTGTTTTATTCCTCTTATACTATAGCAATTTGTCAATGATTGCAAGTTTTAATTAATTAAAGAACGATTCATCATTCTTTAAACTATTATTAGTTACATTAATTCTTGTGCATTGTCCATGAAACAAGTTAGTTCCTGTTCCTATAGCAGCTATAAACAGTTGTTCCCTCATCAGCCTCTCTTTTCTCTCTCTCTCTCTCTCTCTCTCTCTCTCTCTCTCTATCTCTTTCTCTCTCGAATTTAATAAGACAACAACAACAAAAACAGTTTGTGGTGTTACTGAGAAACTGCTAAGCATAAACTCCTCTGTCCTGAAGATGTCAGAAAACCTAAAATTACAGCTTTACCTCTAACTGTTGCAAAGCTTTGACACTGGAGACTCCTTCCATGAATGCTAAATAAACACATTTCTCCTTTCACCATATCAACTGCTACACACATTTTTAATCAGTTTATGTGAAGCGTCAGCTGTACAAGGCCATGTGAATGAGCTGTTACTATAGAAACAATAATGTATTAGAACAAGTGCATTAATATTAACCTGTGATTTGCAGCTGCACTGCTGCCAGAGCTGCTGTTCTAGAAAATTAATCAACACCCTCTGACCAATCAGAATCCACAATTCTACTGATACTACAATGACTTCAGAACAAAGCTTCTTAGTTAAAAACATTTGCTAATAAATCAGTTACCTTTAGGTAAAATATTTAATGTGTCATTTAAACCAGTAGGCAAGTTCGCAAGCAAAGTTAGCAGGTTCGTTATCATGAAGTCAGTGAGGATGCTACATCTATGTGTAGCTCCACAAGAGATAAACTGCACATTTGAATACAAAATCAGCTGAGACATGTTTGCTGTTTGAAGTATCTTTAATTTTGCACTCAATTCTAATGTTCCTAACCAGTAAGGGAAACTTACAGCCACCAGTAGCACTAAATCTTGCTGATGCTGTTTCTGAGTCTGGATGACACACTGTTATCTATAAACATGCACAAACGGACATCGCAGGGGAAAAAAGTGCGCAGCATAAAATGACTTTCTTCCTCAGCAGCACAAATTTTGGTGTCAGACTCAGGTAGGGGGCATTGCCTAATGTTTGAAGAAGGAATTTTGGATGTAAAAGTGATTCAGATGAGAATGTAGGTCTAAGAAGATGTGTATATTTTACTTTTAATACAGACTTCCTGGTGTTTAATGAAACTTTATGTATAAATGGTGTCACTAAGCCACACATCTTTCGAGGTATAAGATGCTTTTACTCATAGCTCCAGTGCAGAACTATACAATGCTTTGATTGAATTTGGGGCAACAGGAAATTGTGTACTTTGCCGTTTTGGCTAAACTGTTTCTTTAATAGTCAGCAGGTGTGATGTGGTTAAATGTCTCAGCATGAAGTAGTTTCTCAGTACATATTCTTTATCTTGGCAATGTCTCACAGATGGAAAAAGGCTGACGTTACAGGTGAATAATGACCACACCTTACAAATTCTGATACTTTGCTCAGTGCACACACACACAAAAACAGTGACCAAAAGAAAACAAACAGATGAAAGGTTAGCCGAAACCACTCTCTCTCACACACACACACACACACACACAAACGTGGATGACTGCAGAGGTGCGTGCGCTACTGAGGACCCGAGACTCTTCCTTCAGAACAGGCGACAAGGTGGCCTTAAAAACAGCGAGGGCCAAACTGTACCGGGCCATCAGAGAGGCAAAGTGCTCACACTCACAGAGAATCCATAACCACTTTAAGGACAGCGGAGATACGCGGCGCATGTGGCAGGGCATCCAGGCCATCACCAACTGCGGCACAACATCACCTGCCTGTGACAGTGATGCCTCCCTCCCAGATGCACTGAACAACTTCTATGCTAGGTTTGAGGCACAGAATGATGTGATGGCGAGGAAGACCACCCCTCCTCCCAATGACCAGGTGTTGTGTCTAACCACGACCGAGGTGAGGAAGACTCTACACAGAGTCAACCCGCGGAAGGCTGCTAGACCAGACAACATTCCTGGCAGAGTGCTCAGAGGATGTGCAGACTAGCTGGTGGACGTTTTCAAGGACATCTTCAACACCTCCCTGAGCAGCGCCATCGTTCCGACGTGCCTCAAGGCCACCACCATCGCCCCTGTGCCTAAGAAGTATCCAGTGTCCTGCCTCAATGACTACCGTCCCGTGGCACTTACACTCATCATCATGAAGTGCTTTGAGAGGCTCGTCATGAGGCACATCAAGACCCTGCTGCCCCCCTCACTGGACTCACTGCAATTAGCTTACCACAGCTCGAATCATATCACAAGTTCGCCGATGACATGACCGTGGTGGGTCTCATCAGCAAGAACGATGAGTCAGCGTACAGAGAGGTGCAGAGCGGATAGTGAGGACAGCTGAGAAGATCATCGGGGTCTCTCTTCCCTCCATCGCAGACACTTACACGTCACGCTGCATCCGCAAAGCCACAGGCATTGTGGATGATCCCACACACCCCTCACACACTCTTCACCCTCCTGCCGTCTGGCAAATGGTACCGAAGCATTCAGACCCTCACGACCAGACTGTGCAACAGTTTCTTCCCCCATGCCATCAGACTCCTCAATACTCAGAAACTGGACTAAAAGAACACACACGCACACACACAAAACTGTACATCCTCCATACTCTTTGCAATTTTTTGTACATCCCTGCATTACATTATGCTGCTACAAATATTTATTATACTGTACATATCTTATACTCTCTACTAGGCTGCTAATTCTTATGTTTACACTATTTCAGCAACTTATATTGTACTCTTTTTTGCACGGTTGTCATTGGATTCACTTTCTAATAGAACTGTGTACTGGGACTTACTATGCCCATTGTCTCTCAGAAGTCATTGTACTGTCTTGTGCTGTCTTGTGTGTCACATGTTTGCACTTGTGCACTTTATGTATAAAATTATGTAGTCCCTTATAGTTCTATGTTGTTCTGTGTTTGTCCTATGTAGCACCTTGGTCCTGGAGGAACGTTGTTTCATTTCACTATGTACTAACTGGTTGAAATGACAATAAACTCCACTTAACTTGACTTGAATTTACTAACGTACTCACACATTAGTGTTGAGTACAGAGGTGTGTGGAAAACACATCTACTTATAGCATGCATGCAATTGGTCAATGGAAACAGTGATCAGTGATTAGTCTTCAGATACAACAGTGATCAGTGATTAGTCTTCAGATACAACAGTGATCAGTGATTGGTTGTTGCAAACAAGATGATCAGCAATTGGTTATTGGGAACAACAGTGATTGGTGATTGGTCACACATTGATTGAGAACAATGGTAATCAGTAATTGATCGTTGGCAACAATGGTGATCAGTGATTGATTGTTGGGAACGATGGTGATCAGTGATTAGAAGTCAGGAACAATGGTGAGAGACTGCACTTCTATTTATGTAAGAAATGCACAGATCACTTTTTTTTGACGATTTCTGAGACAATACCCAAGGGATTTATTTATTTATTGAGTAGCTCATCTTTAAATGTTGATTTCATATCAGAGATGAGTGTTGGCTGATACCGGAGACCAAGTTACTCAACAGGATGGGTATTAGACTGATTTTTAGAGAAGACTTTAAACGTGTTACTAAACAAAACTACTAATAGGTCCACACATGTGCTCACACACCCCCACAATTGGCTAGTGTCACTGTGATTGACAGGAGAGAGAGAGTATGCTCCTTCCTCTCTAGACTCCTGGCCACAGATAACAGGATTCAAACTTGCAGGATCTTGATGACAGGGCAAATGCTTTTCCGCTGGGCCACTTGGGAGCCAGAAGTAATTCTTCTAAGAGCAACATCTGTAAAATAATTTAAGCATAAACAGTGATGGCTCAACATACAATAATAAATAATAATAAATAATGAGGTGTGCTGTAAACTGATGGAATTACAGGAAAAAGTGTTTACACTGAAGAAAGAATTTTAAAATTGGAAAAATCTTACAAGTAAGTAAGCATACATTTGGTTTCCTCTTTCCTAGTGTCCAGGTTGGAAACATTGTTATTTATTTTATTGACTCAGCTGCAAATGTAGATTTGACATTAGAGATGAGCATCGGCTGATTCCTGAGACTGACGCTTTATCATTTTAAAAATGTTTCTAACATCATTAGTTGAGTCGCAGGTTTGTATATCTGTATTCAGTATCTTCAGTAAACTCACCAGATTCCTTGGTATGATTCTTTCGCATCAGTGTGTTGTACTGAATATCGCTGCCATCTAGGGAAATGTGAGATTTCCAAAGCAAAACATGGTTCTGCATTTAGCATTGAGTCTGAAGTACTTCCACACATCCTCACAGTAATTGATTCCATATTTCTGGATAAAATCCATATTTTTGGATAAAATGACAATGCTATGAGTGAAAAAAAAAATCTGTCTTCATTTTTAACCCTTACAAACCCTTCTAAACCCTAAATAAGAACATTTTTAGTATTTATCAGTAATAAGTAAATACATGTCTTGAATTGTTTTGTTCCTCTTATAATGCACCGATTTGCCAACAGTTAAAATTTTTAATGAAAGAACTTGCATTTTTATCCATTTATAGTTACATTTAATGTTGTGAAATGTCTGTAAACTGCAGTAAACAGTTATTCCCTCATCAGCCTATCATTTTCTCTCTCTCTTGAAGTTAATAAGACAAAAAAAAACAGTTTGTCATGTTACAAATAATTGCAAAGTGTAAACTCGTCTATCCTGAAGACTTTTCCATGAGGTAATGGTTACTGACTGTTACAAAGCACCAACACTGGGGATGTCTCCTTATAAAAAACTTTACCATTCTATAATAACCATATCAATCCTATAGAAATGATTAGACGTATTAGACATATTAGAACGAGCGCATTAATATAAACCTGCGATGTGCAGCTGCACTACTGTCAGAGCTGCTGTTATAGAAAATGAATCGACCCCCTCTGATCAATCACAATCAAGAATTCAACAGCGCTGAATTCAACCCCAACCTTATTAAAAGGGAAGGTGCACTCATTTTCAAATGTGCATGTAATTGCCCTGATATTCAAATTTTTTTTTTCTTGCTTCATTCTAATTAAAAGACTAATATGAGTTAAATTAGAACTAAAAGCACAGTCCAGTACGTCAGCCTGTGGGGCCAAAGTGACCGTTTGGGGATCTAATCACAGTGGGACGTGTATAGATCTCCAATCATGTGGAAATCATCTGAAACTGGCCAGCTCACATTAGTCATTTAGACGTATGCAGATACCCAAAGCAAGGTTCAGATCACAGGCACACATAGTGATCATGGCGTCTCAGGGGGAAAAAAGGTACTTATATGTTCTGTACCTCTCATATCACAGCCCCTTAAATTAGAGGACCTTCAGTATGTGATGTACAACGTATTTAAAGTGCATGATTGCACTTTAAGGACCTGTGTTTTAGCTTTAATGATACATTTAAATTGTTTATTTTTGTATCTGTTATATGGATAAAAATCCTTCCCTCTGCTTGATGACCTGCACACGACCATGTTTACAAAGCAGGGATTACGTAGCCACCTCATGTTGTCATTCCTGTGTATACGCAATTAATACTGGAGTTATTCCAGGTTAAAATGTTCCAGAAGGCTCTTAATGCATTCACACTGTAGGTACGTTCATTCCTCTTTGCTTGAATGTCATTATCTCGGATTAATATCTTCATATCAAGAGGGAATTTGGTCACCAAAACAGACAGGCAGTATGGCAACATGTTATCAACACACATATGAGGAGTGTCCAATCTTATCCAGAAAGGGCTGGTGTGAGTGCAGGTTAGTAAACAGGTGATTAAATAGGTAGAGTCAGATGTGGATCCTGCTTGATTGGAAGGAAAACCTGCACCCACGCTGGCCCTGGCGAATAAGATTGGACACTCCTGCACCATACATAATCATTACATTACATCTTTATATTATTGTACCACAGTTCTGCTCCATTCACAAATCTGACTGGTCAGGAGGTGTGGATTCATTTTCTATACCAGCAGTTCTGACAATAGTTCCAGCTGTGATACTAATGAGAGGCTTATATTAATGCGCTCATTCTAATACGTTTATAATTTCTGTAGCAATGCCTAGATCGGGGACTTGTAATAAGGAGAAGGAGAAAGTAAGGAGAAATGTGTTTATTTAACATTTATGGAAGGAGTCTCCACTTTGTAATAGTCAGAGGTGAAACTGTAACTTCCATTTTTCAGGATGGTAACAGTAACTCCACTTCATCACACCACCCCGTCTTTGCTCATTCTCCTTCAACAGCACGACATGGAGTGTTTTATTCCTTACATATGACACATATATAGCTGGGGTACAGAGTAGGAAAAAAGACCTTTCTGCTTTTGTTTTTAAGGGTACCTGGAAGAAAATTGCCACAAGAAGCCTGGAGTATTTGATGTTATTTGTCAGTAGTTATTTTTCACCCTTCAGCATTCCATTCGCAGGAATCTCAAGGATATGGATATGACGATGACGATAAAACTGACCTTGGAGGCCATTAAGCTATGTTCAGCTCCAGACAGCATTATCACTTTATATCAGGTTCAGTCTCAGTTTGTGCGAACTCTAAACTCCAAACTGTCAACGATAACTAATAACATCTTTCACCCCCACGAACAAAACGAGTGGAAAGGTTAAAAACAGTTACTGTATGAAAGTGTTATCTTCTCTGTCTGACGCAAAAAAACACGAGAAGCGCAGTGGCCCTGATGTGGCCTGCGGTGTTCGGTGCCTATTGTGTGTTTTTTTTGCCCTCGGCGTATCTTAATCAGTTGTGTTCCCGAGCCGTTTCCTGGAACAGAGCTGCACCTGCTGGTGTTTTCAGCCTCCGACGCCCTGCTGAGAGCTTTCAGAGGCGAGAGAGTCAGTGTGGGAGAAATTAAAACCCTGACCTGCCCTGAACCAATCAGGCTGCACAACAATACACAGCTACAGGGGGTCAAGAAAGTCTCGTGGCAGCGCATTGATTAATGACAAGCAGTTTTGCGTATGAACCAATTCCAGAAAGACAAAAGAAGCAGATCAGTCTTCACTCTTATTATTTATTCATTCATTCAATTAAAATAAACCTTTTTAAGCTGTTTTACATACACAGATATTGAACATGGCAACATTTTCTGGACTTTATTCAAACTCCAGCTCTTCTAATAAAAAGCTCATTTAAACATGCATTTGCATCTGGATTTCCTTTAGTGCACAATTCGAGATACAATTCAAATTCAGGTACAAAATATTTGCATTTCACATTTTATTCTCAATGTCTTAATAGGTGTGATTTTGCAGTACTAAAAATGTAATTGCAATCGTTTCTTTGAATATTGCAGTCTCTCATCTTTACACAATCTCATTTGCGTTTCCTGTCAACAAGGTAGCACTGTCAATCAAACGTTGTGGGTGGGACTTGGAAAGAAACATTTTTTTCTTTTTTTGTTTACAGGCCCTGTTTTTTTTTTTTTTCTTTAACTGAATTTGAATGTTTCACATTACGCATGAGGGAAATCGAACTGCAAATACATGTATGAATTCATTTTTTTCTAATTTGTATTTCAATTTCTGGAGTTTGGAGAGGAAAAAAAAAAAAGATAGGAGACTATGGATATGAGGTTATTTAAATTTGAACAAACGATGCTAAGACTCTGCTCCTGACCTTGATGTGTATTCCTCAGGATGGATGTACACAGCTTCAGGTTCAATAGAGATTTGATTTTTCCTTTACTTAACAGAATGCACAAATCAGGCATGTTTCTGTTAGAGTACAGAAGGTTTGTTGGGCTTCACCAAGTCATGTGTATGAAAGCGGATCAGAAGAGCTTCCTGCTGTGACTCAGAATGCGGCTCTCCGGCTCAGGCGAGTCCCAACAAGCCTGCTGGACCTCAAAGGCAAGAGCTGACCTTAAGATTAGGACACAGTGCTTTTTCAGCAATTCAGTTCAAACCTCAATGAGGCCACAATAATAAGACAATATCACAAAATTTTCAAACATTAAACACAGAGCAGATCATCCATAAGGACAATACACACATTCAGATAAACTCCGGCTGAACTGGAAAACATTTTGATGAATTTGACTGTTCAACTTATTGTTGAAATCTTGACTCTGTGTTGTGTACATACGTACAAAATGAACGACTGCTTGATGCCTTTCTGCTTGTTACTGTGAAGGTAGGGTGAATATATAATCAGATATGAAGCTCCTGGGACAAAGAAAAGTCACGTTCATTTACATAAGAGCCTCCTGGATGCCTGTGCGATGGTGTTTGACACATTTTTACCACATTCATGCATCTTGAGGAAGTGCTTTACGTGCTTAAGTGCTTTAGCTTTATGGCTGGAGTTGCAGCGGTTTATATAAACTGCCTAGCTTGTTTATATTTTGGGAAACAGAACCAATGACGTTTGTTAGAAATTGTCATGATGGATGCAAACAAAAAAATAATAACTGCAGGAGTTTTAAAAAATAAAGAGAGAGAGAGAGAGAGAGAGAGAGAGAGAGAGAGAGAGAGAGAAAGTCCTGCATACACCTATACAATAGACACTAACAGGTTAAGAGTGTAATTTTTTTTTTTTTTTTTTTTTAAATTAATTTAACCCCCCCACATGCTTGTATAGGTGGCGTACCACAGAGTTAACATATGTGGAGTCAGAGAGGTCTGTCTGCTGATCGCTGAAAGCCATGTCCATCTGTCCCAACAAAGACACGCCTAGAATTCTACAATCAGCAAAAAAAAAAAAAAAAAAAAAAAAAAAATAAAGAAAAGATGTAATTTTTAAATGTTTAAAAAATTATTTGGGGGAAAGGGGGAAGTA
>CM074984.1:11673468-11685895 GCA_037576825.1 Pangasius krempfi | reverse complement strand
GGGGGGGGGGGGGGGGGGGGGGGGCCCCGCCGCCACCCCCCCACCCCAAAAACAAAAAAAAAACAAAAAAAAAAAAAAAAAAAAAAAAAAAAAAACCAAAAAAACAATAAAATCTTTATTCCAGAGAATGTCAGGGTTCGTGTGGAGCACTCAGCGGGTTCTAGACTGCAGACAAAGTGTGACACTGGAAGACTGCAGATAACAGGATGATTATGAAGATGTTTTAATATACAGGAGTTAACGAAGCAGATAAATATAAAGAACTGGGATTAGTGTTAATGCAGGAACAGCGGCCATGTTTGCTTTTACAAACGGCACAGGATCCTTTCGAGTCACTTCTAGGCCTTCAGTGGGGTTTGCATAATCAAAACACAGGTCTGTGTGTGTGTGTGTGTGTGTGTGTGTGTGTGTGTGTGTGTGTGTTAAAGCCGCCGTTCGAGTCAGGTCGCATCACCTGAGTCTGGGGAAGAGGCGAATGAACAGGATCATACTGATGAAGGTGAATGAGACTAATATGAGCATCAGCCAGAGGAGCCAGTTGACGGATTTCTTTGCATGCTGCTCCAGTCGCTCCGATTCAGTCTTCAGCTTCTCGAAGTTCAGATCTGCCTGCCGCATGGACTGACTCAGAGTCTGGAACAAACGCCAAGGACACGGTTAAAGCCTGCTTAACATGACAAAATGTATGCCATAGTCATATCTAGCTCTGTCTCAACAGCTACAGAAAGGTGAAGGCTACAGCACATGCTCAGTAGACAGCCAACACCATGAACACTGCCTGACAATATGAGAAATCCACCCAAGGCATCAAACCAAGGTTTAAAGACTAAACTATACATAAGTGAGCCAGATGATGATGATGATAAGTTTTAATACAGACTCGTTCTGCCACTTTATGAACCCGTTTATGTTTAAATGGTGTTATTATAAGTTATATGTTATAGGACATCATCTGAGTGGAGTGTGGGTTGATTTAGACATGCAGTTCACACATGTGCATTTAATGATTTTAAAAATAACACCTTAGGAGAAAAAGTCAATCATATGCCAATATAAATGTATCATAAACGTAAATGTATATGCTCGTGTGTCATTTGAAACCCAATCTTAACACAACAGTTTTAGAACAATATTTAATAACAAATGATAGAATACACAAGTAACAGCCTGCAGCTCGTCCTGCAACACACCACTGCCCCCTCCTGGCCAAAGCCAAACAGTGCACTTTATGGTAATAATCAGTAAGAAATGTTCTTAAAAAATGTCAACTGTTGTCCCATCTATAATGTTTTCCTGCGAGCAGTCAGCTTATTAACACAGTAAAATATCCAGCGCAGGGCTGAAACGTTGTCTGTATGTAGCTACGCTGGACAACTTTAAAGCAATAAGACACGAGACAGGGTGCGTTACAGTGATTTTATCCCAGGTAAGTGTGTTCATAAATAATTCAGTATTAACTGAATTTAATAATATTCACCATAAACGGTTCTTCTGCCAAGAAAGTCGTCTGTTAACAGTAACGGTAAGCTCTGGTTGCTCAGCAACATAATGACCAAAGATCAGGGTGTTGCATGGATACAATGACGGTTTAAGTTTAATTGTTTTTATTGGTTTTAAACCTGCTGCATTAATACAGAATTCAATTATTGTGATGTGTCACAGGTGAGCGTGCTTCAAGGAACTTGGCTCAGCCAATCAGATTTCTCTGAACTGAAACTCTGTTATTCATACATCAGGATTTCTCAGTTAAGTGGATAATTTAAGCTGAAAGTAAGTCAAGTTTAATAAGATGCAAGACAATATTTAAAGCTGTCTGATTTTTTTTTTAATGAAAAAATTAAATAAATTACATAAAATGCTTGTTTCTGATTGGCTGCCAGTTTCAACACATGTTCAAACTCTCCACTCTCTGTGTTATTTGGCTAAAAAAACACACTCATAAGTGTGTAAGGATGTGAGACCTGGTTGTCCTGTTTGATGATGTTCTGTGCAGCGAGTGTGTTGTTCTTCAGGTTGCGTGCGAGGTTCAGCATGTCGTCAGCCAGTTTCTCCTGCAGACTGTGGTGGTGCTGCAGTACAGCGTCCAGCTCGGCCGCGCTCTCACACTCGTCCACCGGGACACTGCGTCTCGGTGACAAAGACACAAGATGGACGTGGACCTTTTTAATTAGTTTGTATTTAATGTTCACTTGAACTTCAGTTTAGTTTTCACTCAGTTTTATCCTTAGGTTTGTTAATTTCTACTAGAAACTGTTTGGATTTTATACATATAGTGTCATTTTAGTAGTTTCAGATTTCAGGAGTGAATAACTACACACCGCACATTGTGTTACGTCTTTAGAACTGACACTTGCGTCCTTTCTCTGAGACATACTTTTCCGCTACACTAAACGAGAGCTCAAGCTGATGAAACCTTGTGTTTAAAACTGAAACCAGAAATTAATCATCATTCAGGTGGTTTTTTAGTTCGTTTCTAAGGCTGCGTTCACACAGGGTGTTTAAATCTTACAGGAAGTGGCTACAAGAAGCACAGAGTGATGTCAAGCACTTTTTTGCAAATAAAAGAGAGAGAAATAAGAGAGAGAGAGAAAGAAAGAAAGAAAGAAAGAGACTATGATATATGGAGATGATGCGAGTATCTCACCTCCTATGTCTCAGCTCTGTCTCAGCACCTGATGAAGGGAAAAAAAAAAAAAAAACTATTCCATCACAGTAAATTCAATCACTGACAGTCTCTCTCTCTCTCTCTCTCTCTCTCTCTCCACCAATCAGAGCAAGTCTGACTGAAATGACAGAATGAAACATACCTGCACTTGAGGCAGCCTGTAAAAGAAAGAAACCGAAGTTCATATGCAGTTTTTCACCACAGATTAATAAGACAATAAAGCTTTCTATATTAAGACATTCAGTGTATTTTACAGAACTGTGCATAAGTATTCAACCTTTGAACTTTTTCCACATTTTGTAGTGTTACAACCTGGAAGTGAAACGGCCTAAACTGGGATTATATGGCATCGATAGATTCCCGGATCCCATATTTCCCCTCGGGGATCAATTCATTAAATCATTAATTCATCCATCCGTCCATCCATCTTAAATAGCCAAATGTAGGGGAAGAAAATCAATATCGTCTGTCAAATTATTTCCGAATTAAAAAAACATAATATTTGTGATCGCTTACATACTCACTTCCGGTTACTGTGAAAGCCCTAAATTAGTTCTGGTGCAACCAGCTGCCATCAGAAGTAACGTAATTAGTTCAGTGGAGTCAACCTGTGTGCAACTTAAGTGTACCGTGGTCTCAATATACCAAAACACCTGGTCCTAGAAGAACCCAGAGTGTGTTAGAGAACATACCAAAACAAATAGCATCATGAAGACCAATGAGCTATTAAAACCAGCCTGGGTCAAAGTTCTGCAAAAGCATCAAATCAGGAATTAATATCAATCAAACTTTGAATGTTCTGCAGAGCGACATTAAATCCATTGAAAAATGATTACAGCACAACCATATAGCGATTCTGCCCTGAGGAGACCATCTACTAAAAGTCAGAAATCAGGTAAAGAGGGGAATTAGTCACAAACACATGAGTCAACATGATGCTACCACCACCATGCTTCACAAAAGTCCAAGCAGTGGTTGGGGAGTGGGCTGTGGTGGAGAGAATAATTATGCAAGGCACTGTAGATTAGCATAACCAGCTTACAGTGCTGAAGAGCTCAGAGCGCATTTCCCCTGTGCACCGTGCTTTACTCTGCATGTGCACTGTCTTGGTGGCCGACATCCTCTCGCTGGAGATGGTGGGCGTGCGACCCGGCGCCAGGAGCTGATTGGCCAAAGCTTTCTCCGAAGGTGATGGCTGCACAAGGACAAGAGGAATGAAATTCAGCGTAAACTGTTCTTGCATGATCCGAGTGAAAATTAGATATGGAACGTCACACTGACCAGCTTCTCAGCCTCTATAAGACCTTTGAGGAAGTCGACTTTACGTGTGTAGTCTGTCAGGATCTCAGCAGTAGGTTTGCTAAAATGATAAACAAATTACACCAAATCAAATCAAAGTACATTCACATATGGATTTTTATATATATATATATATATAAAAAACACACACACATACAGAACTAAAAAAAAAAGCTAAGAAGTATTCAAAAGTGTGAGAAAGATGAGATGTATGCTGTCATACCTTGGACTCTTTCTCAACGCCACCAGCATGTCCTCCAAGGCACTCACGTACTTGAACAACATGAAGATATTTGTAATTATCCATCATACAGACATCACAGCTAACAACCAGTAAAGAGCTGCACTGGACGCAGACCAAAGTCTCTAACATTCATTAACGTTTATTTATCCAAAACAACTGACAAATTAGGCAGCACCTCATTCATGCAGAGAGCCAAGCTAAAAATAAATACATCTGGAATGGACAGATAAGAGATCAGGCACCACTTCCCCTCAGGGACTGGTATAAAACTAAACTGTAAATTATCTTTCTGTCATTAAAGCACGGCTTCCCAACTCTGGTCCTGCACGAGTTAGTGGTTTCTCTGCTCCCAACACACGATTCATCTAATCAGCTAATTAACAGTCCTTCCTGAGTTGAAGTGAATGTGTAGGGAAAGCAGAGAAAACACTACAATATACAGGACAGGGATTTGGAGACCTGTGCATTACAGGACCTTCAATAATAATAATATGACATGGAGAACACATGATATGAGATTGTACTGTCCATTATAGATTCGACTGAGATTTTATTGGGATCCCGTACAGTGTGACAAGCAATAACCTTAAAAGAATGCTGATATTACAAAGTTTAAACCAGATTTAAGCATACTAAAGGTCTACACTCCCTCCATAAGAGCACTACATAGGGTATGAACGAACAACTACTGCACCCTATCTAGTGCACTATTGGGATGTGCCCACTAAATAATAACTCAGAGTTGTTTAGCTATCATTATTCCTCCTGAGAAAATACCTTCTGGAAAACCAGCTAGGACTTAAGCATTTCCGCATATTATCTAGGCTAGTTACATCAGACAAATTATTTTAGACTAATTATTATTATAACTATTTATATAGAACATTTCACACAGATTTTACAGCTAAAAGTACTTTTGTATCTGCTGCTAAAACAATGAGCAATGCACTGTCATGTACAAGAGCAAAGTGGAATTACTCATACAATAAATGAACAAATAATCGTTAAAAATTGATTTTTAGCCTAGCCTGGTGTGGACTGACTTGGAATAATTAAACAATGTTAGTGCAGGTGAAATAACGGCAGTTTAGTGTGTAATAACCGGCTCTGAGCCCGGGCTGGTTATCCTCCTGCTAGCCGACGTGGCTGTTAGACCGGCTGGAAAAACTCAAGAACGCAAATGAACTCTACATAACGTTAAAAAACAGCGACAACTACAACTTTTACAGCAGAGACGTTTAATTCAACTTACCTTCTCCAGCCTCCATTCCGTCTCTCCTCTTTTTTCGGAAGCAATAGCTTCACAACGGGATAACAACCTGATAAAATTGATTTCTAACCTGGACGCGGCCATACTGGAAGCAGACAACCGGAAGTCGCATGAATATGACGTAATACTGAAGCGAGAGTGGTTTCAAGAGCGAGTCGGTTTTTACAGCGCAAATTTTACACAATGATCCCCAATAATACATAACAGTACAGGTTATTATTTATTATTATAAATAATTGTATTTTATTATGCATGTTTGAATGTGTTTATTGATTGCATTTCTGTCATTGTTTCTTTTTTCTGCTATTTGTAACTTGTCATCTTTTTGTAAATCAATGTCTATTGCATTTAAAAAAAAAAACACACACATACGAGTTCCACTAAAGCAAGGTTATTTATCATATTTAAAACTGATTTACACTATTACTTTACAATAATTACTTTTTAAAGCTTTTATTATTATTATTATTATTATTATTATTATTATTATTATTATTAAACAAACTGTAAAGCATACTGAACATTACAACTGTAAAATACTGTGTTACTGTATTTAGGTTAGCTAACAAAGTAGTATGAGTTTATTTAACTTTTTTAAAATACAGTGTTAAAAACTACATGATGTTACAAATAAATATTTAGTATTAAAATCCAAACAATTTGGTCAGTGTTATAAATGCACTGACGATACAGAGAGTACTCTCAGAAAATGGCATTATTTATCAAGTAGACTTTATGCTGGAGCTCCATTTTATGGATTGAGAACAGATCCGTTTTATTTGTGTAATGGCCTGAAAAAAAAAACTTTCACGTGGGCAAAATTTGACATTTTCTACTTTATATAATTCTGAAAACTACTGAAAAATGTTTTCCGGGTTTCTATTTTACACATATCTCTATCCAGAAGAGACACCCTTTCCCCCTTTAACTGAGACTGAGCATCGGTTTTTATTGAGAGAAAATGGATGTCTCCTTCGGAGATGAGAAGCATGAAATCAGTAGATCTGGTTTAAGACATGACTAGTATTTTCTGATGAATCAGTAGTAAGACAGAGCAAAACCTTACATGTGAGTGGACCAATTAGAAATCAGACATATTGAACATCGATGGGGAAAACCGGAATTCTGCGCTGTGGCCAGTAGATGGCAGTATAGATTTATTGTGGAAACAAAGAGCAGCTGATCAATTTGCCGAGTATCTTCATACCATCATAATGAAGGATTCTCTCTTCCCAGTGGCGAGGCACTTCAGACACCACATTAATGATATCTCTGTTTGTAGCAGCAATGAAGTGAGGAAAAAAAGAACTCATCCAAAATGTCAATTTATTCACAATTAATTTTACAGTTTAAATAGTTACTAATTTAAAAACAAAGAGCTGATTTTACCCCCTTCTTAGCTTTGGTAGCACTGATCACTACATTTGTCACTAAAGTGATAGCTTATTTCTCCACTCAGGAGTGTGAGCCCCCCAAGCCCAAGAGCGTAGTGAAGTTTTTTTTTTCCTGTGTGTTGTGCTGTAGGAAAATAATCAACGACAAAATGGCATGATGGAGTTACTGTCATCACTCCAAATCTGATTATTTTCTAAAACCGCTTGTCCTGAAATTATTTATTCCTCTTATTCTACAATTTGCCAAAGATACTGAATTTCATGATTACAATGATTTTTTTTCATTGATTACATAATGACTTCATACTTTTAATCCTGTTTTAAATTATTTTTAATGATGTAGAACACCCACAAAAAAGTTAGTTTCCATTATCACTTATGTTACAGCAGCTATAAACACTCATTCCCTCACCAGCCTTTTTTCTCTTTCCAAGTTAATAAGACAGAGAGAAAAAAGGGGAAAAAAACAACAACACACTACAGCTTGTAATGTTACTGAGAAACTACAAAGTGTAAACTCCTCTGTCCTGAAGATGTCAGACAACTTAAAGCTGCAGCTTTACCTCTGACTGTTATAAAATTGCTGACACTGGAGATGCCTTACATAAATAATAAACAAACATCTCCTTACAGAAAACATCACAATAATATCTACAAAGTATTTAATATGTTTACTATTAGCCTTAGGTCATGTGGGGCATCTGCCATACTGTGAAAACAAGAATGGATTACAAGGAGTGCATTAACATAAACTAAAATGATTTGCATCTGTCCTCTAATCACCAATCAGAATCCAGAATTCAACAGCCTTGTGGCAGGATTTTAATTAACTAGTGAGATGCTCTGACTTTTCTGTAATTCTTGTAGAATTTAGCTTTTAATTTTAAAACAAATAAGTTAAATACTGAAACACCAAAAATCACCAAATGTATATGTTTTGGCATTGTCATTAATGGAACTGTCATAAAATAAATTTCATCATTCTCATGAGGTAAACTCACAAAATGAGGTGAAATCAGTAGCTGCTTACTTAAACCACAGTGAACGCACTGGTTAAAACTTAATTACTCTATAAAAGGTCATGTTGGAAGTTTATAAGGATTGATCAAATGAGTTTTTAGGAATTTTTCCCTAAGCTGCACACTAATTCCATCTTGGGTCCAGATGCCGTCATGGAACTATTCAAACTCCTCACTGTTTCTATTCCATTAGTGCATGAGTGCAAATTCCATACAGATGATGAGCATCAGACCTCCTCTCAGTCCACGTTTATCCTGAGATAACCCTGCAGAAAACAAAACAAAACAAAACAAAAACAAAAACAAAGAACACACTGGTCCAATCCAAGACCTTTCAAGAATGAAATCAGGCACATCTGCAGCCAAGTACAAAGTGTATTGTAAGAAAATAATTCGTTTGATCTGTCCTTTAGATGCAGTACAGCAGAAAGAAACATTCGCCACTTAAGAGTACAAATACAGCAAAAAAAAAAAAAAAGGCAAACATGACTTTTGAACTGTAATCATCATCATCATCCATTCTTTCTCACTTGCTACACTTCCACATGGCACAACACACACCAGAAGGTTGAACACGTGACATCATTAGTAAACACAGTACACAAGGTTCTTCTCAGACGTTCCCACTGACCTCAAGCGCAGCGTCCTATTGTTTACTACAAAATCCAGGTTATGGTTAATTGTCTGAAAACAGCTGATGCAAGTACAGAAATGTTTCATGTTGCTTTATCTGTGTCCCCTCCATCAGACAGAAAGTGACTCATGCTGTTTTTTTTTATTCTCTGTATGATTAAAATGATCCATCAGACAACACCCAAAGAGACTGAGAAGTCTACAGAAAGAGCTTTTCCACCAACATGGTGCGTGGTGATTAATGTTGAACTGTTTCCAGCATACCAAGACAGCAGGAATTTATCTGCAAGCAAGAAAATGGTGATTAATCTATTTACATACCATTAAAACCACTACAAATGGCAAGAATTGTAAAAATTAATATTGCAACCATAAAATCAGCAACCCTATTAGGATCAGGATCAATTGTTTAGCCAAGAAGCATACCAAACTGCGCAACTGTACACTGAGAATAAATAGCTAATAGAATGTACATACATTCTGCGCGCTCTCTCTCTCTTTCTGTGCTGTGTATATTTTATTAAGAATTCAGCTCTGAATGGTAACACATCCTCAGAGCTAAAAAGAAAACGAAGATACCTGCTAAAAGTTTGACTGCTATAAACTTCATTTAAAAAAAAAAAAAAAGGTTTGTTGGTCCTCAGAATCTGCACCAGCAATGTGTTGGTGGAAAACGAGCATGAAAGTGTCTGGAGTTCGTTTCTTTCTTTTTTTTTTTAAGTGTTTAAAGTGTGAGTTCATTTCCAAAAATGTCCTTCCCCTCATACTTTTCTCAGGAGAAACAGTACAAACATGACTATACACTGACAAGAAATCAAAGGCACAATTAAAAACTGTTTATATAAAAAAAAAAAAAAAAAAAAAAGAAAAGAAATATAAAGGTGCAACATCATGCTTTTTGTCCATAAAAAAAAATTATATATATATATATGAAGCATAGAATTTAGGTTCATGATAGCACCCATGAGGCTGCACCACAAATTTGCACTTAAAGTCTATTAAAAATTCTAAATTAATAATAATGAGGGGAAAAAAGTGCTTGGTGAGCAGGATCAGTCATCCTGGCTGAACCGTTATGAAAGGCGTAAATCAAACACCATCTTGAATATGAGCAATGTCAGGATCTGAGAAGCGTCTGGAGGAGACAAGGAGGTTCTGCGGGATAGAGGAGGAAGACGAAGACGACGACAAGGCATTTAATTCAGTCCCAGAGCCGATGAAGAGTGACTGGATACTGTCTTTGCGGCGTCCGGGTCGTGGCCGTCTCTGTACGAGTGTGAAGACTCCAGGGGGAAGGCGCAGCGTGCAGGGGATGATGGGATACCGGCGCTGGAGCTGGTTTCTGGAGGAGGGACAGGAGGAGCTCGTACTTCCTGATGAAGTCAACTGGGGTAACGAGGATGAGTTAGAGGGTTTAGGTTTATGGGTTTGCAGTACAGCTGTCATTCTACCTGGACAGAAGTGAAATAATAAATTGGTTTAGGTAGGAGGAGGAACCCCCGCCCCCGCTCTGCAACAAAATAAAACCACTATGCCATCATGCAACTACTCATGCAGTTATCAGACCTACTGGAGACCCCATGCACTGTACAGATCGCATTTTACACAAAAACACCCAGCTCAGGAAATGCCTAAAGAAGCAGATAAGGAGAGTCAAAGCAAACACAACCACACCCTAATTTTAATTACTTGAAATATTTAGTATTCAAAAGGACAGGGACAGACAGATCGAGCATTAACAGTAGCACTACATATAATACCACAAACCACGTAAGGAGAAAATTGTGTGATGATGAGGCCATGCTATAAACTGATCATGCACGGTAAAGTATCAGATTTACGGTTTGCACTTAATACATGTGTTTTCGTAATCTTTTTTAACTCAAGCTTTCCCGATACAATTAGGCCGAATCTAAAATGGCTCCCTACTCCAGTGTACATCGTTACACCACAGTGCTGTTGGATTCTGGATCCCGATTGGTTAGAGTAACAGCAGCTCTGACAATAGTGCGGCTGCAAATCACAGGCTCATATTAATGTGCTCATTCAAATAAGTTGGCGTTTCTATAGCAACAGCTCATACACAGAGCGGACACTCCACATAAACTGATTAAACTCGTGTGTAATCGTCGACATGGTGACGGCTTCTGTAAGGAGGGGTTTATTTAACTGGGGCTGTGGTAAGAGAGGAGGTGAGGTGATCCGGCACGTAATGCATGATGATTCTCATCTGTGTCTAATTACTGCCAGCCTACTTAAGTGTGTTTCTTTGTGCTTTCGGTGACTGCCCCGAGACAGAAAGTCTCATGGCTGGTGAAGCTTGCCCCACACTCCCACTGCCACATTAACACATGGAATTTGCCAGTGTCAGCCAAAGTTAATGTTCTGACATGTTCAGGACAGAGGAGTTTACACTTTTCTTGGTAACATGACAAGTGTGGTTTTTGTCTTATTAACTTCAAGAGAGAGGAAAAAAGAGAGGCTGGTAAGGGAATGACTGTTTATAGCTGCTATAACGTAAGTGAGAACAGGAAATAACTTGTTTCACGGACGTTGCACAACATTAAATGTAACTATAAATGGTTAAAAAGTACAATGTCGTACTTTAATAAATAAAAATGACAACTGCTGGCAAATTGCTGTGGTAAAAGAGGGGAAAAAAAGCACTTCTAGACGTGCTGCTATATAAAAATCAACTCTACGGTGGTGGTGATAAAGCTTCATCATGCCACAGTGTCACTGATTATTTTCTTGTAATGGCATGATACAGACTTTTAGGAAAAAGAATGAACGCAATAACAGTAAACTGTTGAAAACAAAGTAGATGTGTCAGACAACCCAGTTATTCAGCCAAAAAGTTTGGGAAACGTTTTGTTAATTGAATAAAAGTAAAACATGGGCTCATTTGAATGTGTATTATTTGCATACATTCAAGTACTAAAACATATACTGACAGCCCCAACATACACAATTTTATGTTAATTTACCTACAGACCTCAGTACCATGCTCTCTCATGCCAATACAACAAGCAACCCCTAATAATATATACATGCATCCATAACAGATCCAAACCAACACACCCCCACACACCCGCATTTGGTTTGATCACAACCTGCTAGAGAGCAGCTGGCACTGCCACTCTCTTTAACGGCACCAGCAGCGGCCTCTCCACACCTGCACCATAAATGACACGGTGACTTGTCACGCCAAGACAAAATCCAGAGAAATAAAATGCCAAGTGTCTGTACCTTAATACTGACCTTCCATGTCCAAACTGGGGGTCCGGTCATCTAACAGACTCTCTGAGCTAGCTGAGGCCTCCGAGTCCAGATTCTCCTGATCTGAACCCGGCTGCTCCATATCTGGCAGCCTGCAGACCAGGTCCTCTCTGTGACACACACACACACAAACACAAACTCTTAGCATAATGCATTCATCAAAATAAAGGCAAATGAAGATCAGAACCTTTGTGTGAGTTAGCTGACTGACTAAATGCTGAATGTACACAAAAACCTGTTCTCCACAAAGTTCCACTGACTTCACAGCATCATTAACTTTTCATGAATGCGACATTGTGTGAGAGAGAGAGAGAGAGAGAGAGAGAGAGAGAGAGAGAGAGAGAGGGAGAGAGAGAGGGGGGAAACAGCAGTGAGAGGAAGAGACAGAGAGAGACTGAGACGATAGGGAGACAGAGAATGTGTTTAATCCTACTTTTCCTGTTTGATGGACTTGATTCGCTCCACCAAGTTCCTCTCAGCCTCTGTGTCTGAGTCAAGTGGTTCATTCTCAGGAACAGCACGCAGGTCAGAAGGTTTCTCCTTCACCTGGAGCACACACACACACACACACACACACACACACACACACACACACACACACACACACACACACACACACACACA
>CM074984.1:11648533-11673368 GCA_037576825.1 Pangasius krempfi | reverse complement strand
ACACACACACACACACACACACACACACACACACACACACACACACACACACACACACACACACACACACAGTGTTAGTTCTAAATTCACAGCCGTTTCCAAGGTGACACCAAAGCACTAACCCAGGTCATTTTAGTTCAGCCTTGCACTTTCAGCTCCATCAGCAATGCTTCTAAAAACAACCTAGAAATAATTTCTGAAAGCCTGTAAAGTTTGTAATCTGTCAGAACATTATCAGAACATTATCAGAACAAGCCAGTAAACACAAAGTAGTAATAGGTGAAAGTGCCTTTATATGTCATTACTGGATAATCAGCAAAAAGAAAATAAATTTATCTGGAACAATTCCCAAAGGTTTTTGTAATATTAACCAACTTTCAGTTTCTTTACAGCAGGGGTCTGAAGCCACATCAAAGTTTGTGAGTTTTTGAAGGGCCATAAACTAAGGAAAGCCTGGTGAGAATTCATTTTTTTAACAACATAGCACATTATTATTTATTCTATTGATTAACAACAATAACCAGCTCTGAAGTAGAATAAATTACTCCAGGGAAATAAAAAAGGAAACTATTCAACTGTAAAATTTATACATCACACACACGCGCACACGCACACTTCATTAGGAACACCTATACATCTGCATGTTCATGCAGTTAGCAAATCAATTAATCATCTGGCAGCAGCGCAATGCAAAAACTCATGCAGATACAGGTCAAGAGCTTCAGTTAATGTTCACATCAAACATCAGAATGAAGAAAAAAAAAAAAGAGTGATCTTCGTGACTGTGATCATGGCATGGATGTTCGTACCAGAAGGGCTGGTCTGAGTATTTCGTTAAAAAAAAAAAAAAAACTTTGAGTGAGCGACAGTTCTCTGGGTGGGAATGCCTTGTTGATAAGAGGTCAGAGGAAAATGGCCAGATTGGTTTGAGCTGCCACGAAGGATATAGTAACTCATATAATCACTCTTTACAACACACTTTACTCTTTTGAGCAGAAAAGCAACTCTGCATGCACAAAACATTGAACCTTGCAGTGGATGGGCTCCAACAGCAGAAGACCACATTGGGTTCCAATCCACATCCAAACTGGAAAGTTGAAGATTTTATATTTCTTTAAAAAAAAAAAAAAAAAAAAAGGTTTGGGCGAGTCTGTGCCCATTATAGCCTCAGATTCTTGTTCTTGGCTGACAGGAGTGGAAAATGATGAGGTCTTCCACTGTTGTAGCCCATCCACCTTAAGGTTTAATGCACTGTGCATTCTGAGATGCTTTTCTGCTCACCGCAGTTGTAAAGAGTGCTTATGTGAGTTACTATAGACTTCCTGTCAGCTCAGACCAGTTTGGTCATTCTCCTCTGATCTCTCTCATCAACAAGGTGTTGCAGCCTGCAGACCCTCCACTCACAGGTTTTCTGTTTTTGTTTTTTCTCACCATTCTGTGTAAACTCTAAAGACTGCTGTATGTGAAATTGCCAGGAGATGAGCAGTTTATGAAATACTCAAACCAGCCAATCAGGCACCAAGAACAACCAAAATGCCATGGTTAGTCACACAGATCGAACTTTTTCTTCTTTCTGATGTTTGATGTGACCATTAACTGAAGCTCTTAACCTGTATCTGCATGATTATTTGAACTGCTGCCACATGATTGGCTGTTTAGATAACTGCATGAATGTACAGGTGTACCTAATAAAGTGGAAAGTGAGTGAGTAAGTGAGTGAGTAAAAAAACAAAACAAAACCAAACCAAAAAAAAAAAAACCAAAAAAAAAAAAAACCAGATTTAAAAACTCACACAGGCTCAGAAGAGGATACATGTCCTTATTCTCCCATGTCTCTTCACACTCCATCTTTTTTCAACAAATTTATATGGCTCTGTACCAGATGACTTAAGGATTTGGAGCAAATCAGTGAATCACACCAAAAATACCTGAAATATTTCTGAATCGCTCTTAGACACTAGTTTGACTTGCATCAAACACAGCAGATTGATTTTAACCAGTGTTTCAGCTCTGTGCATACAGATTCCAGGTAGTCACTACACTATGCTTTGGATCTGCTGTAAATTCTAGATAATACTGGTTTTCGTGAAAACAAAAAATTTGAATAGTAGTTACTGTAGGCCATTTGTGTGGACCAAATGAAATGAGGCAGGGGAACATATTGAGTTTGACACCTGTGTTACTATACATTGTGGAGAGAGGTCATTGCTTAAAACAACCAAGTCACAATATTCACAGAGATCACTCCATTCCAGTTAGTAAATGAAAAGGATAGTGCAAGGCGTATGACCCATGCAGTGGAGCTGAAATTGTTAGCGATGTCTTGCACAACAAAAACAAGGAACGGAGAATGTCCAGGTTTGAATACAACTACTATCTTCATTTTCAGCAGAGAAATTTCCACTAAGAATGAGAGCAAGGAAATGTTAAGAATATCATGTGACAAACAAATTAAAAATGAATGATGAAATGAGAAATCATGCAGTGCCATGAAGACAACCCATTAACCAAAACCACACACGCAAAAGAGTACTACACATACATACATGCAGCGAGTGGGAAATAGTTAGTGTGTGTGAGCATCTGCACTACATGCAGACTCACATATACACACACTGTGAGTGAGTATATGGGACTCCAGTTGAACATACATACCGCTACTCCCTTATAAGGAGAGGTAAACCTTAGAGGTAAAGGCCAGGTCTACAGAAACCGACACAGAAGCAGAGAGAATGCGTCATAAACTGACAGAGAAATTCTCACAGCTACACACAGATACGAGAGAGAGAGAGAGAGACCAAGACAGAAAAAGAG
Source organism: Pangasius krempfi (assembly GCA_037576825.1). Classification (NCBI taxonomy): domain Eukaryota; kingdom Metazoa; phylum Chordata; class Actinopteri; order Siluriformes; family Pangasiidae; genus Pangasius; species Pangasius krempfi. Next base: position 11,670,554 of record CM074984.1, on the reverse strand, counting down.
ATATAACAAGACAGAGACACAGAACGAGACAGAAATTGAGTGGGAGACAGAAAGAAACAGAGAGAAAGAGAGAGACTGACATGAGACAGAAACATCCTGAAAGACAACAGAAGAAACAGAGAAAGACAGCAAAAGGGAGTGAGAATAAAGGATAGAGAGACAAACATATGGACAGAGAAACAGACAGACTGAGTGCCCAATGAGTGTGAGACAGAAGCAGCAGAAGAGAAAAGACACCAGACAAAAGCAAACACACCCAGAGATGGACAGAAGGGGCCACAGGGTAAAAGACAGAAATACAGCAGTTGTGTATTTGCATGTGCGCGCGTCTGCGTCCTCTCTGCTCTCACCGTGTTGCTTCTCTTCAGCTTGAGCTGGTTCTTCGCCAGCGTTTCAGCGTACTCCAGCTGCTCAATCTCCTCCAGCCTTTCAATGTACCGCTTCATCTGCTCGTTAATCAGCATCTCTACACACCTGCGCAGCGCAACACACACACACAGACACACACAAACACACACACACCAGCATTTCTACGCACCTGCACAATGAATACATACTCATACTTTCAAAAACTCATCCCTAGTTTAATCCTTCTCAGTCTTCTTTGGACTGAGAAATGTATTCAGAGAGACAGCCAGAGAGAGACAGTGACACATACGTGGTCGTCTTGGCGACATCTTTCATGCTGAGAAGTGGGTCAGCACTGTCAGGACCACGCAGGATGCAAGGGGCAAAAACAATGGCCAAAGAGTTTGGGGTCATCCGGTTACTCTTCTCCTCCCTCGACACCCTGGAGGAAAAAAAAAAAGCTTATTACTGCAAGCGCTTTTACATCACATGCAATAAATACAGACTAAACACTCTGTGTTGTGCTCTTATAGGAAAATAATCAACGATAGGATGGTGTGATGAAACTGAGTTATTGGTACCACCCAAATTGTTTTTTTTCCTGTTGCAGCACATCTTAAAGTGTTTTATTTATCTTTCACCATGAAAACTTGACAACAATTACCAATTTAAAAAAAAAAACTATTTATAGGTTACATTCAATGTTGTGGAACGTTCCTGTTCTTACTTATGTTATAGCAGCTATAAACAGTCAATTCCCTCACCAGAGAGCTCTCTCTCGAAGCTAATAAGAGAATAAAAGCAGCTTGTCATGTTGCTGAGAAAGGTAAATGCAGTTAGTTTTGGAATATCTGATGGTGCTAATATTCAGTTCTTCTCAGTAATTCAACTGAAAAAAACAAAACCAAAAACATATTGAACGTGTTTTTAATGTGTCTTTAAGTGTTCCTAAACCCTGCTTCTGGAGTAGCATCACTTCTGAATCAACTCTTAAGCTAAACAACATTCCTGAACTGGGAATGCTTGCTTGGTGGGGTAGGTGGGTGGATGGATGGATGGAGGGCAGGGGTACTCAAAGACCAGGATTAAGAAACACTGGTTTAACATTTATAACCTGTACACAAACCCCCTCAACATTACAGGCATTAAATGGATGAATTAATCTTGGGGTATTTTTTTTTTTTTTTTTTACTTGCCTGACTAGGTGAAAAATAAGTCTCTCCAGAGTCTGGTAGTGGGCTGTAGGGAGCGCCTCTATAACCCTGTAGATTGCCTGAAGCTGTTCCTGCTTTTCAGGTAATTCTGACAAAAAGAGGCAACAACATTTAGTGAAATACAGGGAAGCAAACACTTACAGAAGACAGAGAAAGACGGAATGATTTAGCGATCAGAAGTAACAAAAAAGTTTCAGTAGTTATACATCACCCTTGGACTGTGGATTAAAGAAAAACTGACCACTGTTTATATAAACGTTCTATCATGGCACGAGTCAACATGTAATACTAGCTCATCACAAAACCACAAAATCAATATATTTATGTACATACTAGATCCAAACGCACAATATTTGTTCCACAAGCCTTACTTACCTGCCTGAGGTGTGCTGTACTACAACAAAAAGACAATTGAGGCCAAAGTCTAGATTGGAGGTGATTTAAAACTCACCTACTGCATGGAGGAAGTCATTATAGTGATTAAATGTCATTAGGGGTTCAGGGAGTTCCCTCAGCCACTGTTTCACCAAACCAGTTACAGTGTGGATGGGGTAGTCCTCCAAACACACTGTATTAGGATCTGCAAACACACACACACACACACGCTTACAGCTGTACCCACAAAAACATGCACTTTTATTCGGAATATTCTGATCCTAAGAAACTTCTCACACCAGACTTTTTAACTTTTACCACTACTTATGTTGCATTGTATTAACAGTGGAAGTGTGGACATAATAAAATGAGAAATGAAAATCCCTGCCTCATTATAGTATACGATATACAATGATGACATATGCTACAGTTTGTGAAGCAAGTCGAGACACACACAGTGATGCTTATAGTCTTACCAGCTTCCAGATGTTGCCGGAGCTCCTTCATGCGGTTGGCTGAGCCGGACTTTCTGTAGATGCCCTCGGTATAGAGGCCGTTCATCTCCACATGTTCCAGCAGCAGCTCCAGAACCATGGGGACCGGGGCCTTATCACTGACCAAGCGGCAAACTCGCACACCAAAGTGCTGAGAACCGGAGTCCTCTTCACTCTGGACCAGCCGTGCAGAAACAGAACAGAACACTGAAGATAACACGTAAAGGAATAAAACACTGTGTGGTGCTGTAATTGTAAAATGATCAACAATGGGGTAGTGTGATGAAGCAGAGTTACTATTACCATACTGAATTTGATTATTATAATAGAACAGCAAGTGTTTTTTTCCTACGATACCACAGCAATTGGCCAGCTTTTTATATTCATTAAAAAAAAGACATTTAAAACATTTTAATCGGTCTATAGTTACATTTAATGTTGTGGAATGTCCAAAAAACAAGTTATTTCCTTTTCTCACATACATTAAAGCAGCGTAAAGAGCTGTACAAAAAAAAAAAAAACGCATCTTGCCTTTTTACAGAGAAACCCCAAAGCATATACTCCTCTGTTACAGCTTTGCCTCTGACTGTTTCAAAGCACTGACACTGGAGACTCCTTCCAGAAATGTTAAACAAACATCTCCTTATGGAAAACTTATCAACTTATCACCATATTAACTATTACATGGTTTTTAATCCATTTATGTGGAGGGTCCACTATACAAGTCCCTATGATTGAGCTGTTACTTTACAAAAGATAACACATTAGAATGAGTGCATTAATATAAACCTGTGATTTGCATCAGCATGGACACAAACAGGCTATTTTCTAGAAACCTATTTCTCAAACATAGTTTTAACAAACACTGATTAAAAAAAAAGTTTTAAAGCCACTACTCCTGATTTGTACTTACATTAACACAAAAGAAATTTAACAGATACTGCTACACAGCATATTGTATTTTAAAAGAATGAGAAGTGCTGTGCAGAGTTTGTTTGTTTGAACACTGGCGATTGAGTCACTGTGGTCGTACTGTAAGTCATACCTTTTTTGAGCAGTAAGTATTACAATCTGTGACGATTTTGGACAGACACTTCTTGTGGCAAACCAGCTTGCAATCTGCAATACAAACACTCAGTTGTAACTGCATTAAAACTAAAATGGGAAAGTCTTTGACACTACCATTAGCAACACCATGAACAGTAAAATTTGAGAACCTTATAATAATATAGGCACAATTTTTAGATCTAAGCCTCTATAACATTAGATTTTGATAAGAAATGACCAATTTAACATTAAAGCTAATGGTAGCTGATAATGCACACGCAGGCCACATACTCACAGCTGCACATGTAGGCTTTCTCCATCACCCAGATGTAGGAAGAGCACTGGTCACATGACTGCATTATGTTCACCTGGAAGTTGTTGAACACATGGTCCAGTGGACTCTCCGTCTAAACATGAAGAGCATGGAGGTATAGGAGTGATTTAGTGGCAATGTTTTTTTTACCAACAAAGGGTTATGACAGGGTGGTGAATGTGTGTGAAGTAAGTGTACGTGGCAGCACTTACGTTCTTGTCTTTTTTCCGTCTCTTTTTACGACCTTTTGGAGCCTGAGACAGATAAAAAAAAGTTTTAAAGCCACTACTCCTGATTTGTACTTAGATTAACACAAAAGAAATTTAACAGATACTGCTACACAGCATATTGTATTTTAAATGAATGAGAAGTGCTGTGCAGAGTTTGTCTCTCTCTCTTTTTTTTTTGCTTTTACCTTCACTGGTTCAGCCTCCTCTCTTTTGATCTCTCCTCTGATAAACCCATCCAGTACAGACTGGAACAGATTGACAACGAGCTGCACCTCGCCCTTCTGCTGCTCACTGGCCAAACTGATCACCTTGTTCTGGTAGCTCCTCATCAGACCCTTATATCCAATGTGAGGCTTCTGCAGGAGAAAAGTGTGATCTGTAAATGACTATAAAATGATGTAAAAAGCATAATCATTCAAATAATTTCAGAAATATAATCTGTGCTATATAATCTTTACCCTAGTGAAGTCTACCCTAGCCTGCAGAGAGAAGTATAATCATTTACTGGTTTGCTGTAATTGTTCTGTAATATTCAAAAAAGATCAAAAATATGATTCCTCCATATTTAACCATGTCTCTTAGTTTGTTTAATCACGTTTTACTGGCTTCCAGCTGCTACGGTGAAAGACAGGATCAGGATCGTGCATTATGCCTGTTTCTATTTGAAACCTACTACTGACCTAGCTACTCTGTGCACATTTCCTCATCCCTCCTTCAAATTAATTCCCAGCACCAGGATTAAATATTAAAAACAAATTTTCCAAGAATGTGATTTTTAACTCATCAATTTTTCAACATGCAAGCACACAAATCAGAAGTAGTGCCAGGGGGGTTACAGTGGTTGTGAAACAGTGAGTATCTGTACGCCTAAAGCTTCAGTAAAATCCATCTACATTTTCCCAATTTTGTCCCTGCTTCATCTCTTTCTGAAGATGTGAAGAGGAGAAAAGTCTACAATCTAACAGTTAAGAACACTGTGTGACACCATACTCACAAGCACACCATTTTTTTAAAGGCTTTCAGAGGACTAGGGCAAGAATTTAAACTCAGATTAACTGTTGTTTAGTGTCAACAGCTGTTTGGTTAACCAACCTGCACTGGCTTACAAGTGTTTCTTCTACCTGTGGCATAAACAAACTATGCAACGTGGTGCCATTGTTGTGAGCTGAAATAATGATGCAATCATTACTTTTTACTGTCATCCCTAAAACCAATCCAGTCATCTCCCAATCTAATCGTTAGTATAAGATGAACTAAACCACCAAGATGTCTAATAGCTCCCATTTTTTATTTTTTATTTATTTAAACAGAAACACCCTAATCGACAACAAAACTAGAGCTAAACAGGGACACCAGCAGTAAACGCTGAGAGCTGCTGTGGGCACTTACTGAGAGAGAATACATGCTTTTGATGTTCTCTCTGAACTGCATGGTGGCTGTGATAAAGATGTGCTCAGCCGCCGACAGCTGCTTTCCTCTCGAGCGCAGGTCATTCACCTGTACCACGCAGAAATAAATAAAAACAAAGCATTTAGCACTAAAACAACTTCTTTGAATCTTTGTTTGATGCATTATGGTCTGTAATCCGTGTTGGTTACGAGACCTGATTTCCCAGAAACTCGTCGAGGTGCTGGAGCTCGTTGGCATTGGTGATCTCTCTGTCCAGCGAGGCGTTCCATTGCTCTGTGACCCGCGTGGCACGGCTGATCTTAATAGTGGGGTTTCGACTCAGACGTCCACTGGGATGCTCTGAATGCTGTGTGCGTGAAGATGTGATGGCTGCGTGTGTAAGACAGAGAGGAAAACAATCCTACATGGTTCACAAAGTGGAAATTTGTTCTTCTCTTAATGATTCCAGATAAATAACACGCCATACTGCAGTTAAAGAAATTATTTTAAGGAAATCATAAAACTCTTTTCATGATTTTCATCTAAAAAGAAAAAGAAAAAAAAAAAAAGAAAGTTACACTGGGTGCTCTCTTTTTCACTCAAAGCAGCTGCCATTGTCAGGTCTCCGTCTTCTGGAGTCTGAGCCTCTTTATGAGGACGTTTCTTCAGGATCTTCCTGAAGAAGCCTGTTGATCTATAACAAACAGCACAGAGAACATTTAACAGCTGCAAATCATAGGTTTATATTAAATGTGCTTGTTTTAATACATTACCGTTTCTATAGTAACATTAGCAGGGACTTGTACAGTGCACACTTATAAGTGTATTATTGTTTATGCATGTTTTCTTTAAGGAGCTGTTTATTTAACATTATTATTTAACAGACTGTCCAGTTTCAGTGCTTTGTAACAGTCAGAGCTAAAGCTGTAAATTTCTGACATCTTCAGGACAGACCAGTTTACGCTTTGCAGTTTCTCTGTAACGTGATATGCTATAACATAAGTGAGAAATTGTTTTGTGGATGTTCCACAGCATTACATGTAACTATAAATGGATAAAAAGAACATGACTTTCTTTAATAAATACAAAATGGAATAAAATATATTGGGATGAAAAGAATCAACTTCAGGATGCTAACAGTACCTCCACTTCTTCACACTGCCCTGCCACATAAACAGTTCTTGATTTTGAACTGCTTTATGTAAGGTATTTGTGGACAGATCATTTTGAAACTCATGCAACATAAACATCCCACGCAACTTAAAATACTGGCAGTGCCAGGCCAAAATCTCAGTAGAGGTATGAACCCTTATAAAAACGTTTGTCTATTCCAAGCACTTGATGATGTGAAGAATTGAAGGAATCTCCCTATTCCCATAGCAGCTATATAAGGGAGTGAAAAATTCATGTTGGACTCATGAGCAGGTCAGATAAGCTGAGGCAGGGCTGGTGTTTTCCCATGAGCCAGATGACTCAGGTTTCCTGTGCGATAAGAGTTTGACAGCAGTGACGGCTCACACAAGGACACAGTTAAGAAGTGAACTATTCGCTTCAAGAGAAGAGGGCAGAGGAATGTTTATTTCACGCTCAAGCTTGGTCTAATGTGCTGTCGTTTTCTGCCTGTTATCAGTTGAATTCATCTCCAGACCTTGCTAAAGTGAAATAGCACCGCCTGTCCAACATTCCTGCTCATCAACACTGTTTGACAAAACAATATGGAAACATATAAATGCCTGTTAAGACACTTTTCACCTGTGTCAAGTACCAGAATCTTTGGCACCACCAAACTGGAACAGAAACTTTTCTATCAGCCACTGATTTACTGATTGGACAGTTTTGGTTCCTGCTTAAACGTGATACTAAAGGAATTAATTGATACATCTATTTCTGTAGAATAACGAGTCTGATTTTCGCGTCGCACCTCTCTGGAGTGTGAGGAGAGGCGTGGGGGCCATCGTCCTGCGGTGACCTTTTCACGCTGCTCGCTCTTCCTCCATGTGGAGTCTCCACAACATGAGGCAAGGGCTGTAAAGGGATACAGAAATAATCTCACACTTATAGCACTGTTTTATGAGAGGCGATGTGACAAATCTTACAATCAAAGGCACAATGCATTTACAATTTGGAAAATCAGTTAGCACCTCCACCCTGATTACAAACTGCCTTTATTCCCCAGACTGCACACCTGAAAGAACATTATTCTAATAAATGTTGGGATGACAATTAGAACATTGTCTAGATTTGCATTTTTAAGACAGAAACGAAGCCTTGTCTCATCCTATAAAAGAATTTGAGGTTAAAACCTCAATGTATGCACCAGGACTGGGTTTTAAGTTGTTGTCTACACCCACCACTTTTTAGACACCATCTTTACATTAGATTACAGTATGATGATCAATGAATAGCTACATCTAAAAAAAACATCTAAAGCTCACCTGGCAACCAATTAGCAACCTGTATCTTTTTTGGGTTAACTATAAATTGGACAAATTCCTGATAAAGGCAGCATGTTTACTCAAACACAGTAAGACTTGAGCTCCATTTTGCTCTGCTACAGCAGGTATGGGTTGCGTGACCAATCCTTTTTACTAGTTGAGTATAATTTTTTTTTTTATCTAGGCAAAAACTAGTAAAAAAGTCAAATTCACTGGACAGAAAACAGTGAAGGTGACACAGGACACGGGACAGAAAAGATTTGCATTTGCTTCTCGCCAACTTTATCTCAGTGAACTACGCTCCTGTGAGCCAATAGAAACAAAGTGAACAAGACTGTGGTCTGTTCAATCACTTAAAAAAAAAAAAAAAAAAATGAGGAGCTGCTTATTATTAAGAAGTACTTATGCTTCAGTGTTTTTTTGTTTTTTTTTTTTTTTTTAATAACTGTTGCTAGTAGAAAAAGAATGAGCCATCTTGCCCAGAGACGCACACTAGGAATTTTAGGAATAGGAAGGCAGGAGTGAGATTAAAAACTCATTCACACCTCCAGGAAAGGGGTATGAAAGTGATAACATTGCACTAAAACAAAAGAAAAATAAAAAGTTTTTCCAAGTAGTCTTACAGAATGTGCAGTTGACTGTGGACTGACTTCAAGAATGAAATATTTCCAGACAAGCAGCCTGAATGTGGTTAATGAATTGGTTAGTTGACTAGTCCATGAAACCCCTAATAGCAGGCATGCTGTGATTTCTCAATGAAGCGCAGACAACAGGCCATTTAACTGATTCACAGAGCTGTCATCCACTCTCCCCAAGCAGCTTCCGAATGACTCGGAGTAAAGATACGTGACCTGTACAGGGACTGTGTGAGAGAACGTCCAGAACTCCACATCCTCCATCTCTGCACTTTTACCATTCAAGCAGTTACGTACAAAGTCTAGTCGATGTCTGCGTCTGGGATACTTCCGACAACGCACGTTGCCCTGAGTGAGCCAGAGAGCTTGGTTTAATCTGAGTAGGTGATGTTCCTCAGATGGGAAGGAAAAAAGAAAAAAGAAAAAAAAAAAAAAAAAAAAAAGGAAGCACTTGTGAGCACTCTACCTGCAAAACTGTTGAGACTTCTGAGGTCTTAAACTCTGACACATCATTTAATGACCGGGAGGTTCTGCAAAACACAGACGAAAAATTTAAAATTCCATTTCTAAGTTTGCGTTTTGCTATGACACTAATGTAGCTAACGGGTGATGAATGATTCTATCCTCTAGTTCCTCAGCATAATCATTTGAGCTGATTATTAAGATTTGTCACTTTACAAGCATCATACCTAATTTGCATAGAATTGAGAAACTCTCAATTTAATGTTGCTTAAATTGTGGCGCCGTGTCATGGACGCATGTCACTTTGTTAGCATGAACATAAGGCAAATCGCTACACTACACGCCACACATTTTACTTTTGGCTGAACTGTTCCTTTAAGACGAAGCACAGAAAAACAATGTACTGTGTAATAAGCCATACTTTAATGTGAGAGTCCTCTTATCCTCCTGGCGTCTGGGCTCTTTCAACGTCATCTCCGGCTGGGTGCTGCTCGTTCCCTGATTTGGCACGTTCTTGGTCCTTAGAGTGTGTTTGGGCTCGTCAGACGCTGGCACTTCCAGGGGTAAAGTCGAGGGCCTGATTGGACTGGTCACAGCTTCTTTCTTTACCTTCTCTTCTTCATCTTCAGCCTCTTTCTTAGGCTTCTCGCTCTTCTGGGACATGCAGGTGCTGTGATCGAATTCTTTGCAGCTCTGATCTTTGCCTGCTGCAGCTGCACGCACGCTCTCCCTCTGGCTGTGCTCTAAACCACGCTGCCTCCTCAGCTCCCTCTTTTCCTGACTCCGGGAGGCAGGAAGTTTCCCCATCGGTTGAGCTCTGGACTGGCCAGGATCAGGATTAATGGTGTTGGTCGTGTGGCTGCCAGTTTGAGGGCTTTTTACATCTTCTTCTGCAGAAACACTGGGGGAAGTTTTAGGGGGGGCAGTAACAGTAATTGTAGGGTCAGCACTGGCTGTATTCGGACTACCTTTTCCCGGTAATGCAATATTAAAGTTTTTGTTAGCTTCTTGGATAGCTCCCATGTCTTCAATGCGCTTCTCTAAAACACCCAAACTCTTATTGTGCTCATGTGTTACTGGACTAGCTGGGAGCTCTGCTTCATGCTGAGGACCAGCCTCAGTCTGCTGGCTTTCCTTTTCCTTAGAGTTCTGCATCAAATCACTGCCATCATTCTGTCTGACCATGTCTTTGTCTGCCTGATTATTAAGCTGCTTCTCAGGTGCTTCCTTCTTTGTCGTCTGCTCGGAGAGCTTTGTTGCCACCTCCTCTGCCTCCTTCTCTCTTCTAGCCGCCTCTTTGGCATCTCTTTGTCTCTTTGCCTCCTCTTGTGCCCTCCTGGCTGCCTCAGCTGCCTCACTCTCTTGTCTGGCTGCCTCCTCGGCCTCTTGTGCTTTTCGGGCCACCTCTGCCGCCTGGGCTTGCCTGGCTGCCTCTTCCTCCTCCCTCCGTCGGGCTTCTTCCTCTTCTCTCTTCCTCTTCTCTTCCTTCAGAAAATTGTACCTAAGAAAGCACACTCAGGTAAACTACAAAGGACATAACCATCCCTAAGTGCTTACAATGTAAACTTTATCATATCACCTTCTTCGAGCGGACTGGCCTCGGACCACAGCCTGGATTTTGGTTACAGAAGCTCGCCGGTTCTGGTATTCGGCTCTCTGTTTGAATCCTCGCCATGCTGCCTGAATCAGAGCTGCTGCTTGACATCGCCTCTCGCGGCAGTCACGCCATGAGCGCTACAACCAAATACACACACTTAGACACAGATACCCACTTTTCATGCTGCGATACACAGTCTATGCATTGCTGAGGTGAATTTACCTGAAGGAAGATGGCTGCCTGTCTCATCTGAAGGAACTCCCTCCTCTGCATTTTGGCGCGGAACCAGCGCTGCAGGAAAACGATTTTGCGCATGACGTCTTTGTGGAGAGTGTCCTGAAGCTTTTGCCTTTCCAGTTCTTTGAGATACACCTAGAAAATCAGAGAAGCAGAAGCTCACAAAAAAGTGCATTAAGGGTTGGTAAAATTATTACAGCTATCACAATATATATGTTTGCTCACACATTCCCAGTAATACAGTAGTGTTGCAATAAATTAAAAAAAACCTGTTTGCTACTAAAAACAATTTTAAAGATCAAGTTAAAAAAATTAACATCTGATCAGCTGCTTCTAATCAGTTTGTAATAATTAATAAAAAAATAAAAAATAAAAAAAAATAAAAAAAAGTAATAAACACAATATTCATGATATCTCAAAAATTATTATTGTAATTATTGTATTATTGTAATATTACAATATTGATATTATATCTTCATATCGCCCAGCTCTACAGTGCAGGTCCACACAGTGTAAGCAAAGTGGTCATTGGGACAATATTACTTTTTTTGTTATAAAGTGGAATCCTTCTCCAACCTTACGATCCAGTATTATTAATGAACAGAAAGTCTTGAGTCAAAGGTATCCTGGTGAACTTTGTCTTGCTCGCTTTGCCTCGTTTCTGAACAAAATGATGATGGAGGACAGACAGGAAGCTGACCTTAGTTTTGCCGATCTGGTACGTCTTGGGGTCGAGGTCAATATTCTGCAGCAGAGTCAAGATTTCTTTCGGAGAAGACGCGTCTTTTGGCAGCAACACGCGAAACTGCTCAATGAACTCCTGTGGCAGGAACACTTTGTTTACTAGAAGTATACGCTGTATAATACGGTCTATATACACTCACACAAGTTTCTGTAAATGCAAATATCAATGTTTACCAAAAAAAAAAAAAAAAAAGTCAAATTACTTCATATTAAAAAGCATTAAAATGGCACGGAGTATGTTACAGTCTACCTGGAAGGTGTATTTGGCGCCGTATCCTGACCTCCGGATGCGCACTGTCTCCAGCATGCCTGTATAACGTAGCTGCTGCAGGATCAGTGCCTCATCAAAACACATCTCCTTCTGCTCACACACACACAACCGTTTTATATTATTAGACTTTCTTTCAGGCAAACACCAGGATGAGACACATAATCAGCATGGCAAAGTTATGACTTTTAAAATCGCTAGTTATTACTTATAGTTATGCCTGGTGTATCTTTTCCTGGTACATTTATTGCTTTTGAGCTGACCGGGTATCAACAGGAGGAGTTTCCTGACACTTCCTGATTGCTGGCACACCATCTCACACCATCTCACCCCACCCAAGCATTTTCCCAACCCAACATATTTTCTTTCCTTTTTATTTCAGAGCACAAATTATCTACACAAAAAATTTGGTGTCTCAACTCTTTTAGTTGCTTACGTATGTACATATGCAGTGTGTGAGCCCTGGTGTGTTCTCTCCCTCGCTGCGGTTCTTTAGACGGGTGAGAACACAGTGAGCAAGCGATTTGACTCTACATGCCATGCAATTTGGGTTTGTAGATATGAGCTGCTAAACTGAGCCAAAGGACAGAGCTGTAGTGCTGCAGAAATACCATGTGTTTTGGAGATTTGCTTTGGACAAGCAAAGATAAAATAAATGCTGGCAAGAATGTTGTTATTTATATAATTAACTGAATAATTTATTTAATGCCATCTGTGTTCTCCATGTTCAGGTGATTTTTGTGATTTCTGCTCACACAGCAGAGGTTTGCTCATGTTTTTCCATCTCTGTATTTGTGACCAATGAATAAGAGTTTAAAAGGATATCTTCAACCCCAGATGTGCTAAATTATTAGTTTCTATTAGCATTACCAGATATGCACACAGACATCAATCAGCAGAACAAGCCTGCATTTCCAAATAAGTACAGCTTAGAGTGTTTATCTAGGTATCTACCTATCTCCAGAATAAGCTTCATGTGCGAGTGAGTGTGTGTGTGTGTGTGTGTGTAAGAATGAAGGATGCAGCACCTTTTCAGCATTTGAGCGTAGACAGCGGATGAAGAAGGGTTCGGCCTTCGCCAGAGTTTCCAGCAGCTTACTGAGAGAAGTCTACCGGTGAAAACATAAGCCTTATTGCTCAATTTTGTTTTTGGCCCCTCAGTTGGGCATCCTTTCTTTCAGCAGTGTTACATAAAACACAAAGATTGACCTAAAGTTCAGCTTAAATTCATATACACAGCATCAATTTTTGTCAGAACTGTTAATAATAAATGGAAGAGATTCAAGAATGTAGAAGCGAGCTTGTTTTGTCTTGCTAGCTTCTACACGTGGTGAGCTGACAAAATCTTTCACATGGTCGAATTATGACCTTGTTTACTTTATATAGTTCTGAAAACTGAAATATTTTAAACATTTTAAAAGACTCCCAACAGTTAAAAAGAAGAGAAATTTGCATTTAAAGATTTCATTCCAACTCCAATGATCTCTGTTCACGCTAACATTGTGGTGAAATAATTGCTGACTCATTCACTCACTTCTGCTTTGTTGGTGCAATTTAAACATTTCCGTACAGAGTAAGTGCGTGCTCTTCTCTGTTTTTAAGATAGCACAGGAGCATGGAAGACATTATTGAATTTGGGTATGAGCCAATGGATTTTGGCAGACCGCCACACATGTACACTATTACCATACGAAATAATGGTAAGAGAAAGGCGTACATGTTGCATTATGCTGGTGCATGTCAGGTGGGAGGAGCTGTACCTGGAACTGAGCACTGATACTCGGGGGCCTCTTCTTCTTGTGCAGGTGAAGCAGAGACTTGGTGGTGCGGTCATGAAGGCCGACTATGAACTTCAGTGAGCGTGAGTCCAGCAGATTCTGTACAACATGTGCATGGTCAGACACAGAGCAATGGACACAACAACAACAATGCCAAAACTTTCGGACAAAATCGATTCACCCTCAACAGAAACAGAACTGTATGAATGTAAAAAAAGACGAGGAGCGATGTGAGTTTACCTTCGGAATCAGCTGCTTGTTCTTGGTGTTCTTGTTCTTCCTGTAAAGGAGGAATAGCGAGGTTGAGCGTGTGGTGGGACGGGGCTGAGGGGGTGAGTACGTTGTTACTGTGAGTCATGCACTGGTGAGGGGGATTAAAGGAGGCATTTAAAGCAGAGTGAAAGAGAGGAGGAGAATGATAAAGGAATGAGAAGAGAACATGTCGGCTCATCTCCTTTCTCTTGAAGACAAATGTGATAATATTTTGCTGCCTCATTTATATATATTTATATAAAAAAAAAATTAAAAAAACCCTTGCCTGTAATGAATGAGGATTCGTGTTGCTGTGACTCGACTATTTCGGCTATAGGGGTTTTGGGCCACGGTTTGGTTGCTATCGGAGTTACTTAAAACTTTTTGACACTAATAAAAATGACACTAGAATACAGAGTGAACTTGTTCACTACAGTGAGGGGAAATTCAGTGAGGTCTTGCATGGCACTGAATAATCACTTGACTTGAATCCCATTAAAAAAATTAGGGAGGATTTTGAAACTGAGTCCATCAGAGGGACTCGCATAGCCTTGGAGAACTGAAAATGATTTGCCAAGAGGAAAGGGCCATCACTGAACCACAATGCTGCAAAAAAAAGTAAATACTCCTTATGATTGCCAACAATGGCTTTGCAACAAAGTACTAATATTAATTTGTGGTGTCAGAATCCCTTTTTCTATATCAATTTCAATTTTTAAGCATATTTTTATGCTTATGAATACATCATTTTTGGTTCATATTTATCAAAAGTTTCATAAATATCAAAGGTTGAAAATCAAAAGACAATATGCGTATAAATTTGAAGTGGATATATGCACTGGAAGCATATTAAACAACAAAAACGAAAGTGTCCAAAAACGTATTTCCCCTCACTATATCCACTGCATCTGTGTATGCGTGATAACCACTGAGAAAATAACCAAAACCTGTTCAAAACTCATAATTCCTTCTCATGTGGATCGAATGTTCATGGACAGGAAGCTCAATGATTACAATAAAAAAGCCAAAATAATACATTACACATTTAAATTACACTTATGAAATAACTCTGTACGCAGAGGTGTCTATGGAATTTATTTTACAGTTCCACGAGTAAAAAAGAAAGTTCAAGAACCCCTGCTTTAGACAATAATAGGTTTAGCTAGATTTAGCTAGCTCATGCAGCAGGTCAGCAACTGAGCCTAGCATTTATGTCACATTTCTAAAAGAGGGAGGGGGATGTATTTGTAAGTTAGAACACAAACAAGCACAGCAGGCAAAAACAGTTCAGGAGAGCCTAATGAAGCTTAGCTCAAGGCTCGTAAACACTGCATTCTTTTACCTGGAGCAGCCAAGCACAAATTAGTGCTGAACATGTTAGGAGGGTCTATTAAAGCAGCACGAGTTCAGGAGCGTTCACTATAAATCTGACTTTTACAAGTGAAGTAAACCCTATGCTTAGCCAAGAAAAGAAATGTCATTTGCTACAAGGTATGACGCTGGGGACAGCAGGCTGGGGTCAGGGGTCAACTGTGTCTCTCTGGAACGACTCACTGAAGAAGGTGGCGTGGGAAGCGCAGGCGACCCCAGGACTGAAGCAGCTTACGTGGGTCTTCGCCATCCAACTGCAAGTCCTTAATGGAGCTGATAATTTGGGCGTGCATGTCGCTGATTCACATTTAGAGAGCGGAAGGTGTCGATGGAATGAGGCAGGATGTGGTAAAAAGGACAGAAACCCAACAGTTAATTATGCACCTCTGGAAAGGAAAGGTTCCTCCACCAAAGACACCAAAGGGCACACAGTCTGCATATTACATCTCACACACTCTCACACACAAACATACAGCATGGTAGCAGATGGAGTACCACAGGCAGCTTGAACTCCAATCACAGCCACGACGGTGCCATGAAGGCTCGCCATCGTGTCCTGCTTGCCTGTGATTCTCATCTGCAACCACAATGCCAAACTCGGGGCTCTTAAACAGGAGCATGGTAGTGCTGTTACAAAACCATGCTGTTGTGAGTGCAGGGGGAAAACAGTGACGTGAGGAAGTCCATGCAGGTGCAACTCTCATGATACTGGTGTTAACTGGTGCTGATTGATTGCCTCCATGTGGTCCATGCACTTATAAAACCTACCACACAGCTCAGGAGGTCAAACAGGATGTGCTGGCAGAAGAGGCTACGGGACATCACGTTGATAAATCACTAGCCTGACTTTTATTCACTAATACTGGCTGTACTAATGAAATCAAAGACTTTGGGGTGGTCTTATAACTCAGCGATTTTAATTTATTCCTATCTCACTTCTGAATTAGACTTTAAAAACGTGCATTGCAATACACATCATGGATTCAGTTTACATCGTGATACTGGCTTGCTCATTAACAGAGCATGCATTAACTTCAAGAAAGAGAGAGAGAGAGAAAAAAAAGAGAGGCGGGTGAGGGAATGGCTGTTTATAGCTGCTGTAACACAAGTGAGAACAGAGGTTAAAAAAAAAAAAAAAAAAAGGTATATAATAGGTATAAAAGGAATAAGGCAATCGAGGGCATGCTGTAGGAATATAATCAGCATGACCACTGTGTTCCTATGCTCTTCTGCCTATTTTGTGACCAAAGCAAGCAGAAAACGTGTAGTTTTGTCACAAGGCACTGTTACTATGATAAAAAAACAAAAAAACAAAAACAACTATTCTTAAAACACCTGCATTTGTTCGCTGTCGTTCCAATTAACAGCAGCATCGTGATCTTCTCTTACAGATAGAAATCCGCACAGCAGCTTTAAGTTCACACGTGAATGTGTTTTACTCTTGTATGTAGCTGTGCACTCAGAGGCTTGTGCTCTGACATGGTGGAGAATTTCTCTGACCCTGAGCTCTAGCAGTCTGTACATGTCATCAATAACAAAGAAAAGAGCAAACCTTATTCGGGCAAAGTATTTAGCATTATTATTCATTCGAGAGAATATATTTGGTGCATCTGTAGTAAAGATAGATTAAGCGTCATTGAAATCCTGAGTAAGATTAACACAAATAGCTCACTTTCTACAGCACGAGCTCATAACCTCCATGTTCCAGTCCTGCCCACTGCAACCAGCTCCTCCTGCCAGACCCCCAGCTGTGCTCTATCTCCTCCACTTACTTTTTACTCTCATAACTAGCAAAGATGTCCTCAAAAGCCTCTAGGGGGCGCTCCTCTGAGAGATCAAAGGAGAAATCGAGCATAGAGGCTCGGCTGTAAAGGAGAAACAGCACACAGGCAATCACTTATCACAGAATGGACTCAGAGAGGCTGATCTGTGACCAACTTTTTCTTCTCACCCACAGAATGAAGAAAAAAGGAGTCATAGATGGGAAACACCAGGAAAACCACAAAGGAATGTTGAAGGCAATAAACAATACATAGCATCTTAACATTATCGGTTTGGCATCATAAATTAAAATGTAACGTATGTGCGAGTGGGGGAAAAAAAAAAACGTGTGCTATGAACGGGTAGACTTGTGAGAACCTGCCTGTAGTGCGCCTCCGGGAGGTGAGACAAGTCACATGACCACCACATACAAAGGCAAAGGACAGGAAGAGATCAAGTTCCTCACAGCACTTCCTGCTTTCTCTTTCTCTCCCCTATAGCCACAGATAATCTTAGTCTAAGCCTTACCGATACATCCTCTCAATGGGCGTGTTGGACCTCTGCAGCTCTCCCAGTGGAACTCTTGAAACGGGTCTAACCACACCTGCATGGAAACACACGCAGACACACACACACATGCACAGAAACATTTGATTTCTACTGAAACAAATTCAAGACTTGCTGAATTCCTGACTCAAACAATACCTCCTTCTGTTTATTTTGTTCTCAGTCTGTGCGTTTAATCGCCTCAAATCCAGACGTGCGTCACACATTACACTCTTTCACGTGCGGGCTAAAAATAAACCTCAGATTTTTCGCACTAATCTGCTTCTGATCTTAATAAGCTGAACTCTACAGGACGTACCAGACGTTTTGGCAGCCCAGCGGCGTCCGGCTTCGTTGAAGGCAGCAAGGGCACGGATGGAAGCACGGAGGATGCCCCAGCGGAACATAGCCACTGGGTCCATCCCGATCAGCTGGCGCACGTAGGCCCGATCGCTGCTGCGCAACAGGGCCACGATGTCCGGCCGCATGTGGTCCGTGTTCTTCTCCCGGAAATCCTGCCAGGATTCAAACATACGAGTTGGTGCAACACGTAGATGAGCACAACAGCTGGAAAATATTGCCTACTTTATCCAAGAAATAAAATACATGGGGGCCTGGAGTTAAAAGAAAATAGTCAATAAGTTACAGTTACCACCTGAAGTTGATTACTTCTCTATAACAGCATGACCCGAAGTATTTTATTCCCCTTATACCACAGAATTTTGCCAACAATTACAATTATTAATTTACTTATAATGAATGACACGTCATAATTTTTATCCATTTGTAGTTACACTGAATGTTGTGGGATGTCAGCTGAAAAGTTACCAGCCTCTCTTTTTTCCTCTCCCTTGAAGTTGAATGAAAAAAAAAAAAAAAAAAAAAAAAATGCAGCTCGTCATGTTACCGAGAAACCGCACAGCATAAACTCCTTCCATAAATGGTACACAAATATCTCCTTATAGAAAACTTCACCATATTAGCGATTACACATATATTTATTCCGTGCATCTGCTGTACAAGTTCCTGTGAATGAGCTGTTACTATAGAAAAGATAACAGATAACCTATTAGAATGAGCACAATATAAACCTGTGATCTGCAGCTGCACCACTGTCAGAGCTGCTGTAATAGAAAAATAATAAACACCATCAGACCAATCAGAATCCAGAATTCAACAGCTCTGGAGTGAAACTTTTTTTATTTTATTTTTTATTACCAACATTATTATTACATTTGTTATACTATATGCACACATGTTCCAATAAAACTAAATTCTATGTTAATGAATCGCTTTAAAAAAAAAAAAAAAAAAAAGTCTAAGAAGGAGAGATGTTCACAATTACAGAAACATTCAATGGCGTACAAGTGCCAGACATTTTAAAGGTTATATAGTTGTGGATGTTACCTTGATCTGGTACTTGACCTTCCCAGCAAAATGGCGGATGACGAAGGCTGGCTCCATCACAGGTGTGGCCACAAAGTAGTGGTTTCTCTCATGCTGTTGCTTAAATTTGGCCAGCAAGGTTATATCTGTTGCATGGGGAAAACTGCAGAGACAAAAAAAAAAATAAATTAAAAAAAATAGACGCACACAGAAAACAGACATACAAATGAGAAATGCATAGAAAAGATATTTGTTTCTAAAGTAAGAAGCAGGCAACATGGCTTGTATGTACAGTTTACAGTACAGAATGCATGCTAATAACAGGGATGAACAAATCAGTAGCCCAGGCACCTGGGACAAGATTTCGTGTCCAGGCTATTTATTTATTTTTTTTATCTATTCATATTTGTTCACCCCTGAGCAAGCAAGACAGAGACAGTGGTTTAATGTTCTAGTCTTACTTGCTCTCCTCATCCAGTAAATAGAGGAGACCGGTAGGCTTCTTGCTGATGAGGTGAATGCAGCCCACATTATCAGTGTAGTCAATGTTGTGCCACGTGATACCCTCAGCCTGATACTCCTCCTGCACATGCAAAACGCCAAACAAATAACAATATACCAGACTTGTCATACACGGAACAGCTCAACTACAAGCAATGCCGAAAACCAAAAACCACACCCAAGTGTTGGTGTTAATGGACAACGTGTGGTCTGACCTGCTCCAGCGTGAAGATGTGCTGGTTAAAGTAATACTGCAGCTGTTCATTAGCGTAGTTGATGCAGAACTGCTCGAAGCTGTTGGTCTCAAAGTCTTCAAAGCCAAAGATGTCCAGAACGCCTATGGACAAACACTGCGAGCAGAAAACAGATGTAAGTGAATAGGTCCAAATGTATGAGCAAGAATTCGCCAGAAGTCCTCTGACTGCAAGAAATATTAATGTAGATTGAGAAATTATGAATTATTAGTGCTGATTTGATATTTTAATTACAGTAACACTGAAAATTACCCCTCTATCTCAGTATTATTATTACTATTACTATTATTATTATTATTATTATTATTAGTAGTAGTAGTAGTAGTAGTAGTAGTACTATTTTTATTTTTAGTGGCACCAGTTTTTTTTTTCCAGTCATTTTCCCAACCATACTGTGCAGCAAATCACATTTACATTTATGGCATTTGGCAGACCCCTTTATCCAGAGCGACTTACACAAGTGCTTTGAAGTCTATCAAAAATACATTCTGATATTGGCTCACAAACTAGGAATACCATCAGTCCAAAACTCTGCTGGGGAGGTAATAGACAAGCGCGCAGACAATACATTTTTTTTAATTTATTTATTTTTTTTCTAAGTGCTAACTTATGTACTTTATGAAGAGGTAAGTCTTTAGACGTTGTTTGAAGACTGCCAGTCACTCAGCTGTTCGGACATCTAGGGGAAGTTCATTCCACCACCTTGGTGCCAGAACAGAGATTACATCTACTGGGATACAAATTTCTAGCAGTACTACTAAATAAAATTATAAATTGAAAATGTACATCTGGAATTTACATATTCTGCAAAGCTGCTTTGTAATAATGTCCACTGTTAAAAGCGCTATATAAATAAAGCTGAACTGAATTGAATTGAATACTCCTATTCAGTCCATCAATAGTGAAGTATTCACATTTATATTCCAAATAACTTTAGAGATTCTTGTTCTTAAAGATCCCTAATTAGGTTTTTATCATTTGTTTGTGTTGCGTTTGGGTTACAAAGCTACATCCACATGTAGGCAAAAAAAAAAAGAAATAATGAAATTTGGACTAAAATTGTGTTTTCTTTCTATAATAGACCACTTCATATAAATGTTTTATTTAAAAGACACACACACACACACACACACACACACACACACACATTAGATTTAGAGCCAGTTTAACAAACACTGCTGCAAAATATCTTTAGGCTATGAATAAAGGCCAGTATAAGGATCTATATACGCTCTCTGACCATTTTAATTTACTTGACATGAACATTAACAGAAGCTCTTAACCTGTAGCTGCAGGACTTTATGCATGGCACCACGGCCACATGTTTGGGCAACTGGATAATTGCAGGAATGAGCAGGTCTACAAGTACATCTATTCATCTACTATTTTTACTTATATATATATATATAATATATATATATATATAATATATATATTATATATATTTTTTTTTTTTTTATTTGCTATATGCTAAATTAAATGTATATTACATAATAGTTTTCAAAGCTTCATATAGTTTCAAAACACATACAGCAGGTAGGGAGGCAAAGCTCCATCTTGTTTAAAGTGGCAAGATGCCTGGGGTCACACTCCTTCCCCCTTCACTGCAGTTTTACAGCTCAAACAATACTGTCGTATCTACAGTACCTCACCGACTTCTCTGAATGACCAGAAAAAACACCAAGCTTTTATGTCATTACAGTTATTGCGACCGCCCTAGCTACAGTGAGTCATTTAATTAACTTTAAGGTAAAGCATGAAAGAATAACAAAAAAGCTTCCAGTCTGATGTAGAACAGTGTAATATCTCCTCACCGGAACAGATTCCTCCATGTCCTTCTTATTGAGCAGTGCATGATTGATGCGCAGGACAATCCAGTCAAACAGGGCACTGTACAGAGACTTAGCCATGGAGTCCCGTGCTGTGATCGCCTGAGGAGGAGAAAACACAAACTGTTAGCTATTGAACTGTGAAAGTTTTCAGTCACCAGTTCACTCTGAATCTCTCACTCAAGGGGGCTAATCTGGTTTTGAATTTTTGTGGGGGGGTCAAAAAGCACTGAGGAAATGAAGTGTACCAGTCAAGTGGTTTTGGAAACATTGACAGTGTGTGATATTGAAGACATGGCCTGCTGTACCTCACTGTGGCTATAGGGAAGGATCAGCTTATCATTGACTGTAACCGTTTTCCTCTTTGTGAGCGCCTCGACTAGCAGCTCTTCTTTGACCTGCACAACACATACACATACAAATACTCCTATTCAGAACTTCTTCAAATTTATTTAGTTGGATATGAACTACTGGACTGCAAAAAAAAAAAAAAAAAAAAAAAAAAAAAAAAAAAAAAAAAAAAAAAAAAAAAAAAAAAAAAAATAAAAAAAAAAA
>CM074984.1:11625868-11648433 GCA_037576825.1 Pangasius krempfi | reverse complement strand
AAAAAACACCCCATAAAAAAAAACAAAAAATTTTTTTTTTTTTATATAAAAACATCCATCAAAAAAAAAAAAAAAAAAAAAAAAAAAAAAAAAAAAAAAAAAAAAAAAAAAAAAATTAAACATTTAAACAAAAAAGATTGTTTCTTCGTGGACATAACACAATACTCTTTGTTTGTACAACATTGTTATAAAAAGTGTGTATAAGAACTGTGATCATGATTACATATTTCTGCTCAATCCTATTCAAATTTAAACTTAAAGTAAGACGAACTCTTATATCAGATTCCTGCTGTTGCGTCACTGCAATCACTCAGTTACCTTGAGAAGTTCTGAGAGGTTAGCGAGCACCTCAGGTGGTCCCACGTCCAGTCCCTCGTCCCTGCCTGTGGCTTTCCTGCTGTAGGTGACGTTGCCCAGGTACAAAATCGCCGACAGCACAGAGAATATCCTGAAAGAGTCATTAAAATGATTACAGGACAGTCCTATTATGTTTTTGATTCTGATTGGTCAGAAGTTGTTGATTAATTTTCTATAACAGCAGCGCAACTGCAAATCACAGGTTTATATTAGTGCTCTGTTTATTATACATTATTGTCATCACAATAACAGCTCATTCACAGGTACTTGTGCAGCAGATGCTCTACGTAAACTAAAAATTTAACTAAACTTAAAAAAAAACAAACAAACAAAAAAAAAACCACGTATAGCAGTTGATATGGTTAAGCTCTTGGTAAGAGATATTTATTTAACATTTATGGAAGGAGTCTCCAGTGTCAGCACTCCATACCAGTGACAGGTAAAGCTGTAACTAAGGTTTCTGACATCAAGACAGAGGAGATTTTACTTTGCTGGTTCTCTGTAAAATGACAAGCTGCATTTTTGTCTTATTAACTTCACGATAAAGAGAGGCTGGTGAGGAGGTGAACGAATGTTTGTAGCTGCTAATAATGCAAGTGAGAACAGGAACTACCTAAATGTACTTATAAAGAGATAAAAAGCACATTTCATTCTTGAATAAATAAAAAATAACAATTCTAATCGTTGGCAAACTGCTGTGGTATAAGAGGAATAAATCACTTCAAGACGTGCGGATCTCTGCTTCCTCAAATCACCCTGCTGTTGATTATTTTCCTAGAACAGCACAACGCTGAGTGTTTTTTCCTTACATAATTCACTCTGGCTTAGATATATACTTCTATATACTTCCTCTTTAGCCAACATAAACTATGAATCAACATGTGCAGGGTGTGAGCAACAAGCTGTATGAGCTACTAAATGCAGTGACTCAGTGCTGCTCAGCTCCACAGTCAATTGTTTACTTCTGATGGAACGCTTCGAGCAAATAAACTGAAAGGAAGTTTTCCACCCAGCCCAAATGCCAAGACATACTTGATGTCCAGAATGTCCTTTTCTAGCTTGGCACTGGACCTACACAGTTAATGCAGCTAACAATCTCCGATTCAAACCATATCCAGGTCTACAGGGACGTCACTAAGCCACAGTGATGTGGTTTAGGACACAGTGGGACTTCCTGTACTCTAAAAACTTCACCATGTAACTGAACACTGGGACATGACTGTCCGTATTTGTTACAGGGTTCATACAGCGGTTTCAAAATAAATTCACTACATTTGTTTTGAAGGAGTGCACTGGGCATGATCATCACTGAATGATGTCTCATTTTCCAACCTGGCTGGATTACACTTTGGGACACTTCTACACTTTCTGGGCAGCACAAATTATTCCATTGTTCAGACAAGTAATATAAATTAAGTGCATGCCTCAGAATGTTATCCTGCAGATTTCATTTTGTGTTGTCTTTATCCCAGATGACAGTGATGGTCTTAGCAACAGAACCAAAAGTCTCCACCCTCTGGAATTTTGGTTAGATTCGGCCCAGGCAGGAGGAGCTGGGTCAGAACCAACTTCACCCCTGGACTTTTGGTTCTGCAGCCAGGGATGGTTGAAATGATGAAGTGTCTATTACAAGATTATTATACTCACTGTTTCTTGGTGGCAGGCAGGAAGCCCACCATCTCCATGGCCTGCTGCAGGCGCTCAAAGTCGTGCCGAAGGTCGTCTGCATCCTCTATGGTAAAGTTTTGCTATTGGAAATAAGAAAAAAAACAATTAGAAGAAGTTCAGGACTAACTGTGGTCTAGCGTGTATTTTATTTTATATGTAAAAATCCATACTGACTTTCTTTAAGAGTAGGATTAAGAAAACTACATTCATCTGGCCAATCAAGTAAAAAGGTAACATGAGATTATAAATTTGAATTCTAATGAGGACACAGGGATGCTTAGCCAGCGCTCTGGTTCAGAGGGATGGCCTTGCACTTTCTCCTGTTTATGCTAGCTGATCATTAAGACGACAGAAACACAAACAGCCACAGGATGTAGCCACTGCTTTTACAGGAAGCATGCATTAGCCCTGAAATCCCAAACTGGTATGAGAGAACCAGCTAGAATTCATCCCGTACTGAATAGAGGTCAAGGGTTTCTCAACCTTTTTTGGGCAAAAATGTTTGCGCTGGTTTAGTAAATATAACCTGCAACTATTTGTAAATATCATTAGACATGTATTATCACTGTATATGGTCACATGATGCTTGTTAATCCAATCATCTTTTCACTTCTACACTCTGACAGTTAGAACTTTAACAAAGTTTGGATTTTCACCGATGACACAGAGCGCATACTGCTGCAGAAGAGTTACCACAGTTACCAGCATTGTTTATACAGCATGAATATTGATAATATTGCTTATTTTTTATTTTAAACAGTCATTATAACATGACAGTGCTGGATGTTCACAGTGCTGTGATCCATCTAACGGGCGGTAAAGATCTCCTGAGACTCGTTCCTCATCTCAGACAGCTCTAATGCATTTACAAAATGATTCTCTAATACATAAAGCATTAGAAATACAGCATCACTGCATAGTGCATCACTTTACACTAATAAAGACTATAAAGCCCATTTTAACTTGTGCGCACCTGCTTGAGGTAGTTGTAGTTCTCAGGCTGTAGGAGCTTGTACTCCTTGCGTTCCTCCGCAGACGCCCCCACCAGCAGGTAATAAAACACATGGTAGTTTCTGTGTGAGACAAAATGGCAGTTAAGAGAGCAATATAAGCACATTCGTGCTCCAATATAACCAGCTGTGTTTATATTACACCCATCAGGAGTTGTTTTACCACAACTAATTCTCACATTCTATAATTAGCTCATCACTGATACAGATGGCTGCTAAAAAAACGAAAAAAAAAAACAAAACAAAAAAAACCAGAGTCCAGGGAAAATGCCTACAATGATATATATAAAAAAGAGATGCCTCTGAAGCTAAATGGTATGAATACAGGCATTTTTTTTTTTTACCTTTCATTCTTTTCTCTGGACACCAAGCGGGATTTCTCCAGCAGGTACTTCTCGACCACCGCCCTACAAAAGCATAGAACCATTGATTTACATTTTCCTTGTCTTCTCCGCTGCATGTGGTGATTGATTATGAATCAGGCCTGCTGGCTATCAATTGTCAATAGAAGTCAAGGGTGCGAGAGGCTTTGGTCAATGGCACAGTGGAGGCAGATGGCCTGAACAATACTGCGAACCAAACAAAGACACTCAAGTTGAAGTGATGGGACCATGTGGTCCAGAGCAGCACTATTCTAACACAGAGAACTGAAATAAAGAGCTACACTGATTATTTAAAGTGCACAGATGATCACTGAACTCATCCACTTTTCTGTTCACAGTTTGTTCTCATATAAGAAAAAAACAAGAAAACATTTGACATGGTTGTAATTCATATTTAGAGATCCACAAGCCTCAGAAGGGATGAATGAGTGACCTCCAAACAGCATAATGTAGCGGAAAAACAAAACAAAAAAAAAACAACAAAAAAAAAAAAACACATTGTCTCAGGCTATAACAAAAGCAACAGACTTACTGAGTGCTCATCAATGGAGTGGGGATGACTGCATGGGGCTGCATTCAGCCAAAGAACAATGAAGTGCGTGAAAGCATCCTCAAGCTGCCAGCTTTGTTATGGGGATTATTGAGCCTCCTTGGTTGCCGTACTCGCTCTGGTACAGCCCTGCTTTTGTTTCGCGCTGAGCACGTGTGCCGCACACAGCGCCAGCTGCGCGTATTGTCGTCCAACTGAGACTTTTTGACAAAGACTCAGAAATGAGACAAAAGCGCCCGTTGCACCAGCGTGACCCGTTTTTCCCTTTGCAATAAAAGCAGCTTGCTGCGAGGCTGCACTGGATCACTGAATCTCTGTCTAACTCCATGCAAGTGTGTTTAATTATCACCGTCTCTGTTGCAATGGAAAAAACAAGAGCGCAGTAGCACAAAGCCCAAAAAAGAAAGCCGTTATATAGACCCAAAAAGAAACCACTAACGACTGTAAAGAATGAGCAATTCTGTTGACTGTTGACTTCCTTCCAATGTAATGGTTATACATCAACATGGTTTTGTAAGCTCACCAACAAAAAATTGCTTGTTGGTATCTTATAGATTGACAAAGTGATCATTAGAGGTAGCTCTGTGCCATGTGATGGTTAACTGAGTTACAGCTGTTCATTTATTGATTTTTCATGCAAATCATAGGAAGACACCAGCATTCCCAAACATGAACATAGCTGAACTTGTAAACATACTGGTCAATTGTGTTATGCTATCTTCAAATCCTCCCTACAAGTTCCTATGTATTTATTGTGATTATGACATGGTGTGTATCTGAGTGGTTTTAGTCAGGGAAAAAAAAGGGACCGCATGGGAAGAAAAAAAATTGGACAGCATGAGAAAATGCTTTTGTTTTATTTCTGTATCAATGACAAAGTTTATTTTGCCTTAAAGAACTAAAAGATAACATGCAAAACTTTCATATAAACCTTACCATTCATTGTAGGCATTATGTTTGCATGGGTAGCCACCATGACTTTTTGTTATTGACACGCCCAGAAAGAGTTCCTGATTTGTGACATTGTGTTGGAATTCCAGTGCACACGCCTCATAAATACGGGATTTCCAACAGGATATAAAAGCAGCAATATCCTGCATTAATACCAGCCTTAAAAAAGAGCCTTCAAGTCTTAAAGAGCATAGGTGATGTGAATCACATTACTATTAGTATTCTGACTATTGAATATAAAATGTCTGATAGCATTTTGCTGTTGTTACTGTTATTATAATCGTTATTATTTCTATGTATGTAAACACTACAGAAATATGTTTTTTTAAATATCGAAACGTAAAGCAAAGGACACCTTCTGTGAAGGTCATATTTATAATGACCTATGAATTTCATAGGGCATAATGCATTATACACAGTGTTATAATTATTTATGAAAATGCATTACATATTTTATCTTATTATGCATTATTAATTGTTAACATGATGCAGTACCAGTAGTGTTCATAGCATCACTAATACGAAAGAAACTCAGCCACACAATTTTTTAATTTAACAAATGGAGGAGGGGGAGACAAGACTTCACAACTGTTGTAAATTTAGTGCTCTATATCTATATATTGTAAGAAATAAAAAATTGTATATGCTATTAATTTTAAAAAAATTGTTACTGGTGTAAGAGCTATTTTTAAAAAAAATAAAGAATCTATGCAAACTGGGGCTGAGCTTCTGTGAAATTGGCGACTTGTGTGTTATAAAGAGTGCTTATATTGCATTCTGATAATTAATAAATGCATTATACATATGCCTATAAACTGTAATGCCTCTCCACGAATAATTATATCACTGTGTATAATGTCTTATTAATGACATAAGATCTTTGAAAATTAGAAACAGTGCAGCTATTACAATGCATCTTACACCATTAACTATTAACTGTGGTTATAACAGTTATAAAGATATTAAGAGATTAATGAAACCTACTACTACGCATGAACCTAATCACGCATCCTGTGCGTAACAGGATCTTTCCAAGAGCCGACTCAGGTCTAAGCTCTAAAGAAAGCTCTTTAGAAACTCTCACATTCATGAGTAGACGACGCTGTTATTGTCCTGATATTGTCATGATCAGAACATTATTGTTATCATACGGACATTGTCAGAAAGAAAACACAGCATGGGCGGTTTAAACTAAGCGGAACCATCACCATTGCCCGAGTCTAGAACAGTTCCTTATTTCTAGTCATGCACAATCTCTGAGGGTTGCGAGAGGAAATGACACATGATTTTGCTCTGACGTGCATAATAACCACAAAAGCTCGTCAAAACCTTCTTTCCCATGCTGCTCTGCTTTATGCGTTGTGGGTCACCCTGTAGACTTTAGTTCTGACCTTGATCGAACACATCTGGCTCGAATACACTGATGCTGAAGAATTAGACAGACTGCTTAATTGGACACGAGTGGATGTGCTGCTAATGACTTCACATATTTGAACACAATACGCAAAACAGATGCGACAAACTCACCCCCGGACCACTCCGCTCTCCAGGTAGTTGACTTGTATGAACTTCCCGAAGCGGCTGGAGTTGTTGTTGTGGGCTGTCTTTGCGTTGCCGAATGCCTAAACAAACAGATGAAAGGGTGTGTGAGAAAAAGGAGTGGTTCATATTTCTAGGAATATAAGCTTGTTCTCATTTCTGTCCATTTAAGGGATCATGAAATCCTTTTATATATATATAAAAACACAGTCTTCAGTATCAGGTGATATCTGATTCAAACATCCCCTCAGTACCTGAAGTGATTCTTTGCAAAATTTCCATTACTAAGTTATGCAGAACATAACAGGAGATCTAGTGGAAAAATTGGGTGGTGTGTCCACATACAAGATGTTAGGCACTGAATCAGTTGCATAAAAATATGACAAATCTAGCATACAGGTAAAGAAAAACATTGTGCTTTTTTTCTCTCAAAGTTAATAAGACCAAAAAAAAAAACAAAAAAAAAAAAACACAACAGGTGATGTCCTGAAGATGTCGGAAAGTTACACCAGACACTCCGTCCATAAAGGTTAATTGAACACATTTCTCCATACAGAAAACTTCAACCATACCAACGATTACACACTTTTTTTTAGATCTGTTTAGGTGGAGGCTACCCTGTTCAGGTCACTGTGAATGAGCTGTTACTATAGAAACCGTAACGTATCGGAATGAATGTGATTTGCAGCTCCGCTACTGACAGAGCTTCTGTTATAGAAAATTAAACAACAACACTTTCTGACCAATCACATGATTCCCACAAGATTTCCACAAACACATTACAACAGATCTACCGGAAATAAATTAAAATGTAACCTTGAACACAACAACATTTTCATAACTTTGAAAGCTAGTCAAAGCTACAGTGAGGAAAGTTGCGACCCTAAAAATAAACCGCAAATATAAGCATCTGTGCTAGTGAGAAAGAGCAGATGAGATTCACACAAGATTTTACCTGGTTTATTCTTCTTCTGCTAATTAACTCTGACCTCTCATGTCTACAAGTGTTTATTTTTGCATCAGTGTGTGTTATTAATGAGTAAACAACACATCAGCAATAAAACTCATATAAAAAAAAAAAAGGTAAGAAAATGAGATGAATTCAAAAGACTAAACTCAAAAGAACTGTTTGGCATGATGGCCAACAGAGTTTTGCAAAAGACCTCAAAGTAAATTCAGACCCAGTGATCAAAATAAGATAAACAACAGAATTGGAACTAGAATTAGACTGATTGCCACATGCTGGTAATTTAGTTTCTGGTATAATTTTAATTGTGGTTTTTTTTGTTGACACGGGGGATGCACAGGCCAAGCTTGCATCCACTTCGTTGGCTATGTGAGGCTGGAGGTATTAGGAAGATACAGAATATGCCGGAGGGGCTCACGAGGCCCTGTGTGTGTGTGTGTGTGTGTGTGTGTGTGTGTGTGTGTGTGTGTGTGTGTGTGTGTGTGTGGGACAGGCAGTGACATCGAGTCAGGGTGTGATTAACGAGGCATTCAGCTCTCCAGCACTCCCCTGGTTAATGCCAACCTCAGCCAGCGGGTTTAAAGGCATGAATAGTGCTCAGTGTTTACCGAGCACAGGAAACCAAAAACAAAAAGGACAAAGTGATCCGGGTGCATCCCAAATACGGCTGCTAGTGTGCCAAACGCTGGCCAAAATGGGAATGCGGTTGTTTTTCAGGCAGCCATTTGGAGGAGAGGCCATATATACACTGATTAAAATTCCATGCACTCAACCTGTTTCTTGGAGCAAAGAACAGATATTCTGCGTCTAAAATGTGTACAGGTTTGGGCTTTAAATGCACACGAGCAACAGCTGTAATATCTATAGTAAACTTCTGAATACTGAATCTTTTTTTATTATCATCATCATCATCATTATAAATCATCTCACTGATGACATGCTTGAGAATGTGAGCTTCATGCTGCAATTCCCCCCTTTAAAAATGTAAAAAATGTGATGAGCTTGATTATAATTTTATTGCACATATAAATTATTTAACACTAATTGTGTTATTTTATTTATTCCTTAACGTCAGCAATTTAAAAAATTTGTACAAAACTAATTCGCTGTTCCGATCACTTGCTGAAACCAGACAACTGCATTTTTTTTGAAGAGCTGCTCGTCAGTGGACTACTAAAGCCTCCTGGGCCCGGGACAGCTTCCCTGGTTGTCTCGGCCTATTGTCAGGAGATCAGGAGTTTGAATCCCAGCGATGCCACAGCCTTCCGTGGCCAGAAGCCAAGGGAGCAAACCTGGCATGCTCTCTGAGAGGGAGGGGTATACGCTCTCTCTCCCCCTGTCAATCACAGTGACACTAGCCAATCACGGGTATCTGTGAGTTCATGTATGCAGAAGAGGGTGAATAGTGCTTTCCTCCAAGTATGTTACGCTGCATGAACATCAGTTCGAAAGATGCACATGGTTGGTATCACATGTCTTGAGGGAAGCATGTTTTAGCCTTCACCCTCCCCGGTGTGTAACTGTTGTATGATGGGGTGGAATTTGGCAGGTGACCAAATTGGGGGGGGGGGAAGAAAAAAAACAAAATGGAAGTCATGACAGCAAAACAACTGATAACCCTATATTTCCAAAAGATATGTACTACATTTGCAGCTATGTAAAGTGTTGACTAAAGTTTATCTACATGAGTTTATGATGCTAAGCTTGTGAATGCTGGAATTCAATTCCTCATTTACACTTTGTGTAAATTCTGTCAGCAGTCTGTCAGGCCCTGTCAGACTTCTGAATGCAGCACAGAGAAATTATTCAGATTCTAACATGTCCTAGCACAGTGGATGTGATTGGCTGTAAGACAAAGGGGTATGAGGAAATGGCTACAGTTACCTGAAAGGGAATGTCTCTTCTTCATTTCGCAACACCCACAGAAATGAGGAGGCAAAAAGGGTTGATAAATACAAAGAGTTTATATAAAAAAAATAATAAAAAAAAGATTGATTTCAGTAGTCCAGAATAAATAATACATCTGTCTGATTCGGTCTTGGATCTTCATTAGCTGTAGATCTCCTTAATTAACCAGAACCAGGAAATGTTACATTTGGAAATTTAACCTTTACATCTGAACATGCATGGGTTGCTTGCCTTACTTCTGTGGTTGTCTCTCTTAAACGGCCTTTTGCTATGGAAACATGCAAAGTTAAACTTATTACAGGCTCTATAGAAAGTAGAACAACTGACTGCTGAAGCCTAAAGAAAGGCCAGTTTGGGGTATGATCCAAAACTACAAACAGACTTCATGTCCCCACTTGGAAAGCCACTCCAGCTATCCACAAATACAATGTGACACACAGTAACAAAGACCCTATTATCAAATAGAAGCAATAAGTGGAGAGCTGCCTTGCCGGCAAATAACAGCAAGAGGAATTCACATGATCGTTAACTATAGCTCCTTTTATATTCAGCCTTGGAGTTCGGTCACAATCGCAATCTCGTCTCCGCCAATCTGAAGCGGCCTGTGTGACTTCTTTCTCTTCTAGAAATTCCCCAACATTAGCTCGGAGGTCAACGCTTCAGTGATGAACACAGTCAGTTAGTCTTGCTGCCTACAGGCACTAATTAAACTGGTACTGCTAACAGGGCTGTAAGCTTAGTCAACTAGATAGTGCAAACAGGCTTAGAATTCAAGAGTACAGTTTCAGTATCCAAAAATAATTATTACACAAGTATGGCATTTAGTAAAGAGCAGTTTAGCATGTGAAACTCTCATGACACCTTCATATTATTTTGCATGTACATGACGCAGCCAAAACGATACGCACTCAGACCAAAGGAAAAGGGTTGTATTTTTTTGCAGAAACGGTTCATCAGCTATGCTCCAAGAAACAGATGAGCAGACATTGTGGTTACAGAATGATTAAGGTGAAAGACAAAGGGAGAAGCGGTGCTCAGAGACAAAAAGGCTAACGTAACTATAGACATAGCCTTTCATACCGTTTTCAGCTTTTTTTCTCCGCCATTAATATTTTTTGGCTCAAAAAATACTGGCAAAAATCAACCGCTAGTTGTAGTTGAATTTAAAAACAGCTCTACATATCTACTTACCAAAGATTCTACTTCATGTTTTCTTGGTTGCCCTATGCCGGGTCGATCAAACAAGTAAGGAGTAAAACACTCTGTATCATGCTGTTATAAGAAAATATTCAACAACGGGATGGTGTGATGAAGTGGAGTTACTGTTACCACTCCAAAACTGATCAGTTTCCTTTAACAGCATAGCCACAATTCTTTAAATTAATTATAGAACAGCACATCATCCTTTTTATCCATTTAATATTGTGGAATGTCTGTAAAACAAGTTAGTCTCTGTTCTGATTTACATTATAACAGCTACAAACAGTCGTTCCCTCACCAGCCTCTCTTTTTTTCTCTCTTTCAATTTTAAAAAGGATATTTTTTTTTTTTTAAAAAACAGCTTTACTGGGACATAAATCTGAGAAGCACCCATCACACTATCAAGCAACAACTAGATAACTAGGTTGAAGGTTTTTTTTTTCTTTCTGGGTTGCCGGAAATGGAAATATGTCTACATGACCCACAGCGGCTTCATCTTTGTGTCCTGGATTGGCCACAAAAACAATGAAAAGCCTACAATGACGTGTGTTTTGCATATTTTCACATATGGCCACATACTAAGGGTCATGCTTTACACACGACCAAATATAGTGGAAACCCATAGATATTACAATGGCTTGGAGGGAGGAGGAAGAGAGGAGGAGAAAAAAAACACAAAAAAACACAACAACAAAAAATAAAAAAAAACTTCAATTCTGGGGACTTCCTGAGGAACAATGCGTCTTTGAGCCATTAAGGAGAGATGAATAGCAGCTACCACTTCCTGTTGCACAAAAGAGTTCTGCTTCCTGTCGGATCAGACCCCGAACTGTAGGAAGTTTCTGTCTGCATTAAACGTCGGGCTGTGGTGAAAAATAAAAAGCACATCTATAAAATTTATAAGCTCACTATGATCCTTTTATATGAGAGCCACTGCAGCAGTAGGTCACAAAAATCGATTATATATTTTTATATAAGAGTCATGAAATACTGTTGCATGTAAAATGTAACAAAAGTATATTTATGTGCTCTGACAGAAAGGGAAAAAAAAAAGCTACTGCCATGCTGAAATGATTGGAAGTTATTCTGCTCTGAGACAGGTGAGTAATGCATGTAGAGACCATGCTAAACGCAGACCTTTAACAGAGAAATACTGAATAAATAGGAACCTGTCTAACTTGTCTGTACACTGCTTTGGGATGTGTGGGTGGCTCTTTTTTTAAAAACTGCAGCAGCAACAATCAGACCAGGGCTGCAGCGATCTAATGACTGATTTTCATCGCATAGCTATAGATACTGTACAAATGAATAAGACTTCATAATAACTGTATGGCTGCAGAAAGAGGGATTTAAAATGAAATAGTTCCTTAAGCCAAAATCAGCTTATTACTGATTGCTTGCAGTCCTAAGATTCGAGGTCCAGTTTCCACCAATAACAAGCAAATTTGAAAGATAACGCGATTGCGCTCTGATATGTCTTGTTTAAACAAACTGCCAAGATTTGACCTTTTTTTGAGAGGAAGAGATGGGCTACAGAAAGACTCAAATAGAGTCTTTATATAAACTGACTTTAGTGGTCCTTTAGCACCACTGCAGATTTCAGTGCTTTGACCACAGCTGACTGTGGTTCTATACTCTTCGAAATGGAATAAACCACCAAGTATAATGCTTTAAATATGTGCTTGATTATTTTCAAGTTCAACTCAAGTTGATTATTTTTCCTATAACAGCACATCCTGAGGTGTTTTATTCCTCTTAAACCACAGCGACTTGACCGCCATTACATGTCATTATTTATTAAGGAACAAAACAGGATACTTATTATCCATTTATAGTTACATTTAATGAAACAAGTTAGTTCCTGTTCTTACTTATCATAGCCACATCGTCATAGCAGCTATAAACAGTTGTTCCCTCACTAGACTCTCGTTTTTTTCTCTCTCTCTAAGTTAAGATAAAAAAAAACAAAAAAAACACGCACTTTGTCATACTACCGAGAAACCATTACAAAGCTTGAACTGAAGAGGTCAGAAAACTTAAAGCTACAGCTTTACCTCTGACTGTTACAAAGCGCTGATGCTGGAGACTCCTTCAATAAATGTTAAATAAACATCTTCCAGTAAACCTCACCGTAGCAATGAACGTTTAAATAACTTCTGTCTAATAATAAAAATCTGTTTCTAGAAACCAGTGCATTCATATAAACGTGTGATTTGCAGCTGCACTGCTGTTAGAACTTTTATTATAAAACATTAACACCTTCTGACCAATCAGAGTCCAGAATTCAACACTGCTGCTGTGTCCGTCAGTAGTGCATGCAGCTGAATAACCGAACCCTCTCACCGTCACTCCATGGGGTAGTACTTATCTAATTTACAAATTATTAACAGATATCATCTAATCATCAACAGATATCATGAAAACTGTGATACTGAGTTGAATGCTTATCAATCACTTAACCACTAAAGTGCTTTTATAAAAAATAAATAAATAAATAAATAAATAAAAAAAAAGAAAGAAAAAAGAAAGAAAGAAAGAAAAAAAAAAAGAGGCTCTAAACCGGCTCATTCCCGCAGGTCACTGCATGTACAGCCTTGTTTTGTAACTGCCATGTCTGCAACCTGATTCTGTGCTGAAGCAGGGATTAAAAAAAAAAAAAAAAGAAAAAAGAAAAAAGAAAAACACGTTTTCTAAATAGTTTATTAACGCTGCAAACAGAGACTGACATCACGTTCCTTCATGTTCCCAAATATTTCCATTGCGTCCTGAAGATTAGGCCTTTTAGATCTCAAATTCAACTCTTCTAGCCTATCATGAGTCAACACACACACACACACACACACACACACACACACACACTGCTTATATGCAAAGCGCATGCAAGCAGATCGCTTTAAATGTGATTAAGCACAGACATGAAACAATATTCCTTAGCTGTAATTAGATTTCAGTGTTCGGAGCTGTGCAAAGGCCTGGAGTGCATAAAGATTACTACAATTCAGGAGGAATCACAAAAAAAAAATAAATAAAAAAATATGACGTTACTCTGTAATTGAGTCACTTTGTAAATGTCTGAAATACACAGCATATTACAGCGGCAGCCATTTCATGATGTGGAAGACTTTTCTTAATGTGGAAATCTCTCACGGCTTTATGCCATTTCACATTCAGAGCAGCCAAAAACATGACTTCATGCTGGACTTGAGCTGCCTGTGCATTTAAATACGCAGGCTGGTTCTGTTTCTACTGAACAGTTTCGTGGGCCTTTCCTGCAACCACAAGCAAGGAGGAAGGAGGAAGTAGCAAGCCAAAGCACAGCCTGTGAAGGGACGATGACCGTGCTGACAGAAGGGAAAAGGGAGTCTAGTTCTGCTTAGACCGCAAACAGAGTGATGCTTCGAAGGGGATCTCACAATCAGCGTCTTCTTTCACATGGATATTCTAAAAAGGAACTATGCTCTGTGGTATATTGCGAAAGAGCGAAAAGAGAAACTCGAGCTGAAGCGATCCGAGCAGCCGTTCCTACTTTGAATTGCAACTTTCAAACTGTTGATAGCTTTTGACCGATTTGTACCCAGATTCTCCAGTCTAGGGTTAGAAATTCAAAAAACACCATAGTTTCACTGTATTAATCGATCATTTAAACACACTGTGCAATAAAATATTCCTTCCATTTTCAAAGTCTCTCTGCACATCCATGTATACAGAACAACAATCAAAAGTAAAAAAAGATCAAAAACTTCTTCCTTTTTATAGATTATATTTTTGAGAATGACTTTACCATAAAATCTCTTACATTGTTCTAATTTATCATATTGTCATAAGCTGAAAGAGAGACTGGCTCAACCTCAATGAAATGAATTTCAAAAGTGTTAATCTCATAGGAAAAGTTTAAAAACTCAGGAGATTTATGTGGCATCAAACATGCTGCAATTTACAATAAACTGGCATTACATGGCACTTTAATACATTGGTGGTTGATGATACAGAAGATGATGGACGCAAGCGTCAGTGTAACTCAAAAATATTTTGATATTTTTCCAAAAAAAAAAATGTGCATGAGTATTATTTCCTTCCAAAGGGTAACGCAAATACAGCAGGGCGAACTGCACCGTGGGTTTTCATACCCGGTCTGGGCTGCATGGAAAAGCAGCCATACGAGTGAGTGCCATATGGAAAGCTCTCATGTCTAACAAACACATCAAGAACAGAGTGCAAGGTCACGATGGCTACGGCGATGACGTGTTTTGAGCTGAATGGATGATCGTTCGACAATCACTAATCACGGCGATACAAAGCAAAGCCGTAACACAAGCAGCAACAGACGCACAATCTAATAAAGTTGTAATTCACCCTGCCTTTACAATTAGATTTAGGCTCTGACGGACTGTAATTTGCACTTAGCGATGCTAAATATACAGCGCCTGCTGCCTGCCGTTGCCCGGTATCAAATTCAATACTGTTTTTCCAAATCAATACACGGAGGCAGACAAAAGGCAACCGCAGCCTTATAGAGCCAAAACAGACCCAGATCCACATCCAGACAAACCAGCAGTATGTGAAAAGTTGAGATCATTTCTATTTCAAGAATTAGAAATAATAAAGTACAAGATTCTAAATATCTCTCAGGGGAGAACAACTTGGCAACAAAAATCAGATATGTCTAAGCTACTGTTTTTTTTAATTCATACTTACCTAGTGGAAAAAAAAACGACTGTTTATCCACTTAAATAATATCTTTTACGTGTAATGTGAGAGCAGAACACAACTTGTGGACTTCTTGTGAAGGTGCAAACAAGATGTGCTATGTTAGAAACATTGAAAGAAGTTGATAATCTGCATAAACACAAGTAACTAGCGAACTATATGTTACTATATCACGAGTTTATCACAATGATGTCAAATCAAACATGGCTGCTCAGAACATCAACAGTAAACATAGTAGTAGCATTTTGTATTGATTTATGCTGTATATACAAATATCTGCTTTACATTAATCAATAATCAAAGACGAACGTGGAGGCAGCGGCGTGTTTCCCATTTTGTAGCTTGAATACACGGACTTCAAAAATGTTGAAAATGTAGCATTTGTCAAGTTGAATGTAGCATTTTACCTGCCTTGTGGGCTAGCTAATGAATTTTTGCTACATAATCCAGAGCACTCACTATTACAAGTTTTGGACAAATGATACTAGTGTACATAATTAAATAATAAATAAGGGATGCCAAACTCAATATTCAGGGTCTCTGAGCACAGATTTTTGTCTGTACCTGCTCACAACATACCTAGAGGCTGTCTTAGCAGGTGTTTGGATTTAGAACCAAGCCCAAAAAAAAAAAAAAAAAAAAAAACTGATTTGGACAGATTTACGGATTTGAATCATTTCAAAATAGACTCGATCCTACCTCCAGGACAGGCCCCGCTCCCAGGATGGTCCTCTCCACCCCACTGGCGTATCCTTTTTGACTCAGAGCAGTCAGGCAGTGGATCAGGAAGTTAGTGCTTTGCGTTTTGCCTGAGCCGCTCTCCCCGGATATAACAATGCACTGGTTGATCCTCTTACGCAGCATCGTGTAGTACGAGACGTCTGCAATGGCGAAAATGTGGGGCTCCAATTTGCCCAGCTGATGGTTCTCGTACATCTTGACATACTTGGGATTGTAGATGGGAAGGAACTTGAAAGGGTTGATGGCAACAAGGATGCTGCCAGCATATGTGTAGATCTTCTTCTTCTGGAAACGGCTGTGCAGGTTGGCCAGGATAGTGTCCTCGTTGAGGATGGGAAGGTTGCACAGGTCGTTGAAGTCCCCGTGACGGGGAGGCAGGAAGCCTCGGGCGACCAGGTGCTGAGCGTCCTGCTCTCTACCGACAGTAGGAAGATGAGCATAGCAGATGGTGCCATCGCGATTGCGTTCCTGCAGGATGAAGTAAAACCCCTCGCTCTGCGCATGCTCCTCCTGAGCTTTCCTGGGCCACAGCAAGACCCTGTGCACTGGCAGATCCGTGGCTTCCAGGACCCACTCCTCCCCTCCGCTCTCCTTCACCTCAGCCAATACGAAGCGCTTGGCGGCATCCAGGCCCAGGGTGGCGACTGCGTCCTGAATGACGGTGGCCGCCGTTGCCTCCTTGCGCACTCTGACCATGCAGCAAGGTGCCGTCTCCAAGGAGAGGCGGGGGTAAATTTGAAGAACATAGGCCCGGCCATCTTGGCTAGCTGTGCCCTCGCCATCTGTGACACTCATTCTGACTCTGGGTGAGTCGTTTCAGCATTACGCACAGCCTTCCCACTCACCATCTAGGACCTGGACAAAAGAAAATACATCTTAATAAGGAATCAGTGCATTATTTAGCCGAAACGTCAACATGCTTCAACATGCATGAGTTTGGAAAACACAGCAGCACAGCAGCGATCTTTACATGCTGGAAATTTACTTTGCCCCCGTCAGAGCTACATGTCTGGACAATCACAAACTTGTCAAAGCACGACACCAAAATCTGTTGTTCTGTACGTTTTAGAAATATTAACACCGCTAACCCTTCATAACTAGAAGGCAGATGCTATTTTGTCATATTTGGAAATTATGAATGAGAGGACAGCCCTGACATTTAGGAGCCCCCAAGGCTTTGTTGCATTTTGCACTTTACATGCTTCTACAAGTTAGCGCCCAAAAAAAAAAAACAACAAACAAAAAACAAAAAAAAAAAAAAACAACCTCACCTAGCGACTAGGCATAATATCCCATACTGGGTGCATCAAAATTCTGCTTAAGTAAATAAAGACCAAAAAAAATTCTACCGAGCACTAAATTCAACATGACTCTAAAAAACAATACCAAATTTTGAGGCTCTATGTCCAAACATTCATTCATGCCTTCATTCCTAGCAGACTATAAAACTGCAATGGTCTCCAAATGGTCCCCAAAACACTAAATTATTATTAGATGGCTACGGTTTATTTTGAAATGCTGCTAATAGAATGTGATCAGCACACACACAATTTATAGTGCTGATACTGATTTATAAATTATCAAAAAGCTTTGACTCAAATACTTTTCAGACATTTTCAGTGAGGTATACATGCTACAAGGGCTGGTCTGCCAGAAGACTATGGTGAGAGAGAAATCTTTAAAGACATTTCAGCGGTGGACAAATGTGAACTCCGTTAGCAAGAGAAAGTGCCAGTGTGCTGCCCTTTCCTATGTTTAGCTTGCTCAGAGATCTAATTGAGGCTTAAATGGTAGCTAACATAATACAGCATCATAGTTGGCTAGTTCAGTGTATTAATACAGATTAAGTAAAACAGAAGTTTATGATTAATATTCTCAAGTTTCTAATGCCGCACGTTGTGTTCGCGACCTCGCTGTCAAACATTTCAGCTATGAGCTACACTGCTCTGTCGTCGCATGTAAAAGATCTTATTGGAATCCGGCTGGCGTGTTTATTTTCTGTCGAGATGTTTAACCGTGAGGTTACTGTGGTGTGGCAGCAGGAGAGATTACACTATGGATTTGCACTGGTATTTGTTTTCATCACTGTTTACACATACCTGTGTGTTCTTGATTTCTAAAAGGAGTGTTTGTTGGCTTTGCATGCTAATTAATCCGCCTAGCCAAAAAAAAAAAAAAAAAAAAAGTTTTACCTTCAGCCAGATAGTGCCTCGGGGCATTGTGTGTAGTGCAGCAGGGAGTGGGAATCAGAGCGAGCAATGCGAACAACAGCATCGAGCGTTACTCCACCATGAAGCGCATTACGTTTAAACATGCACACCTAATGAAAAACAATTTTCCCCTCAATGCTTTTAAAAATCAGAAAATGACGAGAAATACTTAGCACTCCTGCATGCTAAGTGGCCGTCTTAAATAAGAGCTAGAACAAATATGTAGGAAATATGGCGACAAAGCATTCGGCATTCTATAAATGTACTTTTTCAATTTTTTCACACTGGGATCGTTTTATATATTTTATTTACTATCTCCGTTATGTTTTTACACAGCGGGCAAAACCAGTAACAGACCTAGATTTATTACCAAGCCTTGTTTACACTCTCCATTTTCCTCCATTTAGGTGCACCCTACACAAGCCCTAATTATGGATGCGTTGCATTTCCCCCCCTCACACATTTTCATGCTATGGGTGCACAGCAAACACAGGAAACTAGTCATACAGCTGCAGGCAAGATGCTGCTGTGAATCAGCCTTCTCATCCACACCAGTGACACGCTGCATATCTATAAATACACAAGGCAAAGCCACAAAGCTGTTACGTCATCAGGGTCAACATCGGCATAGCAACCGTATCCCTTTCTACATAACAGAGCTGACGAGTAGAAACGTGCAGATACGAAATCCGCTTGCTGTTAGAAAAGCATGACATAGCAAGATCACTAATAGCTAACAAGAAAATAGCACAAAAACCCATCAAAATTTTAAGTGCAATGCTAGCTATCGTCAGATCGATATATCTAAGAGCATAACTGAAAGTGTCGATTAAACTTCTGTATCACAAACATTTTTAGCGTGGTTTATGAGACGATTTTTGGATTTGTTTTAAGATGAAAGTTTGGTCAAAAATAAATAATAATTTTCCACATACCCAGAAAAGAAGTATTTAGTGTCTTTAGTTTGTAGTGAAGTAAAATCGATTAAGAAGTTTATAAGGATTAGGCGCTCGCTAGCAGACAATTTAGCACCTAAGCAAATAAAGAAGGCAGACAGACGGGTTCCAAAATTTTGCAGTCTGAACGCTGCCAAGACATCTGTATTAAAATTCACCAACCGGACCAACACGGCATTGGAAGATTATGATATAATCGTATAATCTGTCTTGCAGCAGATGTGAAGCTAAGCAATATCGCACACAGGATTTGATTTTAACTGGCAACATCGCGCACACTGGAACGCCATACGCTTATGATGCCACTGTTATGCACTGTGTTCATTAAGGAATATAAAACAACGGGGTGGTGTGATGAGGCTTGATGCAAAACAGGATTACTGTTGACACCTGGAAGTTGATTATTTTCCTACAGATTGCTTTACTCCTCAATTTGCCAACAATAATAACTGTTATTTAAGAATAACATGCCGTATATTTATAGTTACATTTAATGAGGTGAAAACAAGTCTCACTTATGTTATAGCAGTTCTATCACCAGCCTCTCTTTTATCTCTCTCTCTATTAAAAAAACAAACAAACAAACAAACAAACAAAAAAAAACAGCTTCTCACGGTACTGAGAAACTGCAAAACTACTGTACTGAAGATGTCAGAAAACTTAAAGCTCTTTTACAAAATCACTGACACTGAAGACTCCTTCCATAAATGTTAAACATCTCTGTGACTCTGTATGCTATTCTATGAAACTAATTCCGTACAAATAGCTGTGGTAACGTCACCCCAAGCAATTTAACCAGGACCTTCTCTCGCAAAAACCCACTTCCCCATCGAGCACATTACAACATGCTTACTTTGTAGAGGTCCCTGCAGAACACTTGTTAATCCGCGCTTTTGATGCACCCCATTAAGCGCACTATGAAAAACAGAACGACTAAAACACATAACTGACTGGCACACCGTGTTCAACTGCTGCTCTGATCAAAAGAGGCTTCCAAAGAGTCCAGTTTCACCTCATACAAACAAGCCGAGCTTCAGTCTGCATCAAGAGAACTGAATGCAAAGTTAGCGCGTATGGCAGATCAGAAAGAAGAGAGAGCGTGCATCCACCCTAACATCAACTCACTGCAGAGAAAGAAAAAAAACCCAGAAAGGTCACGTTTGATGATCAACATGACCAAAAAAAAAACAAGAGCAAAACCTTTAGATATGTAACACAAAGACATTTCTATGATGCACTAAATATATAAAAACATATACATTTACTAACAAACTGCCAGCAAAACAGTATAGTCAATATTCTATCTTCTACCACAGTGTGGTTGAATTCTCTAATCTGATTGGTCAGAAGGTGTTGTAACCAAACTCATCTTCAGGTCAGAGTTGTTCACACGTTGCAGTTTTCTTTTTTGTTTTTTTGACTTCAAGAGAGAAAAAAAAAAAAGAGAGGCTGGTGAGAAAATGACTGTTTATAGATGCTATAACGTATGTGAGAACAGGAAATAACTTGTCATTGCAGACGTTCCACAACAGTGAATCGAAATATCAACTGTTAAAAAGGGTGTTGT
Organism: Pangasius krempfi; assembly: GCA_037576825.1. Taxonomy (NCBI): domain Eukaryota; kingdom Metazoa; phylum Chordata; class Actinopteri; order Siluriformes; family Pangasiidae; genus Pangasius; species Pangasius krempfi. The sequence goes on along the minus strand of CM074984.1, from coordinate 11,627,719 downwards.
GTCGGTCATATTATTTTTGTATAACAGCACGGTCTGTTGTGTTGGGCCTTCTCGTCTGACATCAGTGCCTGCCAGTCATCACGAATGCTCCTGTGGGTGAATGAGCACAGATCCCCTCAGCCATGCTCCAAAATCTAGTGGAAAGCCTGTGGAGCCTAGTGGAGGCTTTTATAACCGCAGTAGAGACTAAATCTGGAATGGGCTGTTCAACACATATGGGTATGATGGTCAGGTGTCCACACAGAGTATGTGCTAATAATCAGCTATACTAAATATCACAACATACAAACACATACTACGGTATTTTGAATACTACAACAGTTGCCAAACACTACAAGTAATCTTTATCCATTTACAGTTATATTTCATATAATGTTTCATAACATGAATAGCAGCTATAAATAGATGTTCTCTCCTTTATGACATCCCTCGATGTCAAAAAACAAAAACAAAAACCACACACACACACACACACACACACACACACACACACACACACACACAAAGCGTAAGCTCCTCTGTCCTGAAGACTCTCCAGTGTTAGAAGTTATAGCTTTACCTCTGACACTGGAGACTCCTTCCGTAAACATTAAACAGATGTTACAGAAAACGTGAAAGGCGGTTTCTCTCATCTTAATCTCATCTTGAATTTTAACACCTTCATTAGCAAGGGCTGCACATGATTCACGATTGTTTCGTCACAGCTAAAGCAAAAGCCTCCGATTAATTAGCTATCAGAAAAATAACTAGCTTCTGTAATAAACTGGCTACGAAATATTGCACTATTTAAGTAAATGCACTGAGAGGCTCTGATGAGTATAAATAAAAAGTTACGAGATCAATCATTGTTGGATTCAACTGTGACAGAGTGACATCTCCATGTCGACTGAAATTAAACAAAGCGCTGTTCTTTGGTTTCAGCTGTAAACTTGAGAACGTGTGCACTTTCCGGGGAGAGAAAGCAGAGCGAATCTTGGCACACACACACACATACTGACCCAAAGGAACTTACTCTGCAAAGCCTTGAGAATATGAATGGTGCTTTCATGCTGATTAAATTGGTAAAAGGCCTGATAGTTTCAGGAAATGACATTCTGATCCAGGGCTTTTTAAAGTTTTAAGCACAACTCATTTTCGGTACAAAAAAGCCAATAAAATACACGATGGTAGAAACATCCTCTATTAGTGATATTCTTCAACACGAAATTTTGAGGCGGCCACCAACCGTGAAAATTCAGACTGCTGCAGATGAGAATGCGAAAACTCGTTGCCCTCTTAGTGTAGTATTTTGGGTCGCTATTTAAACGCTCCTTCACCATTGGTTTAGATTAGCGCATTTAGCCGTTACCCTTAGTAGCAGCAGCAATAGTAATAGCTGCATGGCTGGTCACAAGCAACACTGAGAAATTATCCTGTGTTTGAAATTCCACTGACTGGACAGATGAACCTCCTTACTACATGCACGAAACTGAAAAACTTCCTCATTGCATACATAATGAGGAGTTTTGTACAAAGCTTCTCCATACCCCCTTTTTTTTAATGATAGTACTTATAAACCTTTTCCCCCCGCTGTTTTCTCCCTTACAATTTCAAAACACAACTTTATTCTTTCAAATCTGTACCAGTCACCATTTCTTAAACAAAAGTGGTCTTTTAAAAACAAATCATATCTTTCACTTTTCTGCTCGATTCCCCAGAATCAATAAAACTAAAGCAAAAAGCAAAGCAACCACAAAAAAAAAAAAAAAAAAAAAAAAAAAAAAATTACCACGCTGGCGTGATTGCGCAGTGCGGGATAAACTAACACAGATAACATGAACCCCCCAAGATTAAGAAAAATTTATAAAGGTG
>CM074984.1:11606780-11625858 GCA_037576825.1 Pangasius krempfi | reverse complement strand
TTAAAAAAAAATATTTTTTTAATTTTTTTTTTTTTTTCAAATAAAAAATAAAAAAAAATCAAAAAAAAAACAAAACAAAAAAAAAAAAAAAAAAAAAAAAAAAAAAAAAAGAGCAAGCTGGCCTGCTTTCGCTCTGCCTGCTTAACTCTCTCCTCTTCACTGACAGCCACAAGATGAATCTACATTTCTAAAGCTGAGGTGGGCATCTGGACACGAGCTTAAAGGACAGAACTGGAACGAGGAAGTGCTTGAGATAATCACAACATCTCAACACTGATGTTTACTCCAGCTGTGTCATGTGATCTTCGGTCACAGGATTAAGTGTGGGGTTTCTACTGACAGTAAGTGAAAGATGAGAGAGAATTCACAGAAGCTATAATCTCAACTACAGAGTCGGCACTGAACCACCAAAACCATTTTATTAGCAAACTAGTGGCTCAGGCCTGTCTATCTCTACCTGCTCTCTCTACCAGTGTGTGTCTGTCTGTCTCTCTCTCTCGTTCACTTGTCTCGTCACTTGTCGAGAGACATGTCTATCTTGTTGTTGGCTTCTGTCTCTTGCATTTGCTCTCTCTCTCACCATCACTTTCTCTGTCTCTCTTTCTCACTCTGACTCACTCTCTCTGTCTCACTTTTGCAGTCGCTCTCGCTGTGCCTTTCAGCCTACCTCTTGCTCTATCTCCGTCTGTCTTTCTTTCTTGCTATCTCTCTATCTGTCTGTCCCTGTCTCTCTCCATTTGTCTCCATCTCTGCCTTTCTGCCTCTCTCTCTCTCTCTCCCCTAGGTTTTTGTGTCTCTCTCCATCTCCCTGTCTCTTCTAAAATCAGCCTTTGCGTGTTTTGTCTCTTTCCTGTCCGTAAGCTGGAGAGAAGAACACTCAGCGATTTTAACAGCTTTTCTACTAGCGCTTCTTTTGCCATACAGACAGAGAAAACACAAGCATCACTCAGCCCTCCCTCAGAGGCTGGACCTGTGTGTAGTTGGCCATGCGCTCCTGGCGCGCCATCCTGGAAGAACAGAACAAGAAAGAAGGAACGAGAAAGGGGGTGGGGGGGGGGACACGTCCTGGGGTAATTCAGCCATGGAGTCGTTATGGAGGCCAGATGCAGCCAGAGTTGTTCTGAATGAAAAGGCTGTCTCCATGTAGGAATGTGTGGGTGGAAATAAAGCTTTTGTTTAAAGATCACCTCAATTTAAGGCCAGTAAGTCTTTTAGCACATGGAAGGGTCAGAAAAGAGAAGGAAAACAGTGCACAGGAAAAAAAAAAAAAAGAAAGAAAAACTATAGCAGTCTGTAGGTCTTCTTTCCAGTGGAAAAGGTTTTTATTTCCATATACGTTGCAGTATTTGGACTGCATTCTGAAAACTTCAGAAAACAGTTTTGTTTAGCTGCACTCTTTTTCCTGTGGCAACTGATTTTCTCAGACAAAGAGAAAGCAAACAAAACCAGAGAAAGAGGTCTGGATGGAGCTACTGGGATGATTGAGTATCACGTCACGCAAACCGCTCTCTTGTGAGAATTTGACACCAGTCTTGGCTGAGCTCAATAAAACACTGCTGGTCGTTTAAAACATCGGGCTGGAGACTTGCTGTGCCGAGGTCTCCTGCTGGGACACATGTGCTTCGGCTTTAGCTACCCAAAAACTTTTACTCCATTAGAGAAAGTAACCAGACCTCTGATTACAGGATGTACACAAACAGCATTACTCGCTGGTCAACTAAAAAAAAAGCAAAGATATAAAAGTGTAAAGGTATCGTGATTATTCCTGTATTTACAACTGCATTATTAATTAATGAAACAGTGATATGACGCAAACGCTTAATTCCAATCTCTGGTCAATGTTTGCTTCCTCTTCTCTGTTTCAGCTCGAAGTTGACCATGCTATTGAAAATGTGACCTCACTGCCTTTGGTCAGATCTCACTGGCGTTTTGGGTTTCATTAAATCACTACAAGCTGCGTGTACGTTTTGAGTCAATCCAGCCTGAATATTACAGTCAGCTGCATGCAAACTGCTCCAATCACAACCAAACACTCTTCAGAAGGAAAAAAAAAAAATCTTCATGTCTGACAAAAATATATATGCTTTTGGTTTGTGCCTTGGCTACAGAACCAGAACCCCTTGGCCAGTTTCCACATCCCAAATCCTCCAGCATAAAAATCGACGAGGTCACTCGCATCCAGTCCTCATTAATATTCACAATGTGACACAGCGTGAGCAACAAACACATCAAGGAAACTTTACAAGTGAAGTTGGAGCTTGACTGCAGAATATATGTCCAACTCTAAATTATAACTACACATCCAGTTAGTACAAGTTTACTGAATATCAGAGAGAGGTGGGAGTGAAATTTCACCTACTGACATATTACTTTTAAGGGTGATACTAAAACTTTGCCAATTCCTTATCTCCTTTAGCTAGACAAACAATGCATGCAGATTTAAGTCCATTTTTAAATTAACTTACTGCGATCAACTTTAAGACATGCTGAAATCTTTAAAGTCCACATGAAATGGTTTGGGAATGGGCACATAGGGGGTTGATGGTCAGGTGCCCACAATAAGCTAGCTTAGTGAACTAGATAAATATAGCGAAAGGCCGTGGAAGATTTCTCACTGCCACCTTCACCCAGATCTGTCCACTTTAACCAGGACAATATCCTAGACGAAGTGCTTCTGGAGATACGCCGCATGTGTTTGAGCCGAGGTTGAACGTCTGCGGTGCGGATGAAGGAGAGCCTCGTGGTCGTCACCGGGAGATATCGGATAAAATGATATTACTGACTCTTACTGATGGCAACAGTATATAAAGATGGAATTCTTAATCAGTCTGATGTGGCGGCATTCCAGCAAGCTGATAAAACACACGCACAACCACCAACTCGCACAAACTCCAACAGTTCATTCACAGTTGGAAAAGGGAATATTGTGCAGAAAGACGCAGAGCTAAAAACAGACCGCTAAATGTGTTTACTGCTAACGAGCAGCTACAGTAGAGCAAGACATGCGCCCAGGGGCAGGGCATGTATACGTTCTAGAGAGCATTTAATTTGACAAACACAAAACTAGTACAGTATAAGCCATCAAACATTGTAATCCTGCTCCCAGAAGTGACAAACTATAATATCTCCAAAACTATTTTTGTATTTCTTCTGGATGTACTATCGTATAGTATATTGTTGGAGTCTAGAACACTAAGGGACAGAAACAAAAAGCTCTAAACCACCATTTTTCTATTTCAGGGGCACCTTATAGTGCTTTAACTAGGTCACATAAACTGGAACACATGCCACTGCATCATGCGGGAGTATGTACTGCGGTGCCCTAAACACATCTTGAAAGTATTAAGTATAGTGAGATGCTATAATTCACTTGGATGCGACGAAGGATGAAATAAAGGAGGACCATAATTAACTTCTGACCATGTAGTCACGTTGCAGAGAGTGTGCAGGAAACTTTGTCCTACTTTATCCAAGTGGGTTAACTTCGCTCCATTAAGTCTCCCTAGTTTCAGGATACTTTCTTTGCTATTTTAAACCGAGAACATTACAGCTCCAGTCATTAATCAGAGCATGATGAACTGTTGCTGTTGATTCTGCTGCCTCTGCCTGAAAATGCAGAGCTCTGGGGTTAGTTGGCATATCCAAATGGAATCTCACGTCACGGAGTGGCCTCGCCTTTCTGACTTAACTTTGCCGTTCTGAACTCAGCCTCAGGGGCGCCTACAACAGAAAGGCAGATGCTGAAAGAAAAACTGGAAAATGTTCTGCCTGGGAGAGTCTGCCATTTTATTTATTTCTTTATTACTTTTCGTATGATTAGATATGTACTGTTTGTTTTCAGACAGGACTATAAAGCAGAAATGGACACAGTAGGTCTTATGAAGATTATTAAAAAAATAAATAAATCTAGGCTAAAAGTCTCCCTCTTCCTTAATTTCTGCATTCTTAGAACCAAAACTGTGCAACGCCTGAGAGACCACATACTACTGTCACAGAGTACTACAGGTCAAGGTCACAGCTTCTCATTTTCACACCCTTTAGTCACAATATCAAGAAAAAGCACTAATAAAATTTGCAAAACACTTTAAAATGTGGAAGATCCACAGATGAGATGACGATGAGTTACTTCTTTTTGGGAGGTATTTTTTTTATTCAAAGTAGTGTACAAGTGAGACATCTAATCTAATCTAAGCGTCAGGTTAAGCAGTTTAAGGTTAAGGATCTTGCTTAAGAGCTCATGCTCTGGTAATCCTGGAAACTGAACTCAAAACCTCTTTGGTGTGATATCCTTTACACTACCAATATCATACAAACCCTTGACATCTGGAGTGTCTGTCACGAGTCAATCACCTGCCCATATATCAGACTGATATTTTTAAAGTGAATGAAGACATACGCCAAAGACAGATCATTTGTGTGAAGTTAGAATACCCTGTAGAAACATGTACGAGGTCAATGCTCCATCGAAAGCAGCACAAAAACACATCATGTAACTCTCCTGCTTATTGCATTAGTCATTTCATGGTAAAACATACGGAGAGAAAATGAAGACACTAGCCAAACTGGGATATCTCTTACATGTGATTCAAGGAGAGCACACCGCATCTGATAGCTGAAACATTCGCTGACAACTTTTTGCTGAGTGCGCAAATACGATGCGCTACATCAGAAACTACTTTAGATGTCATACGTGCTCCTATAAAATTATATTTATCCTCAAACTTTTGTTTATAATTAGGCTAAATGTCCACTAGTCGCAGCTTGTCTGTCTAGAAGGCGGGACGTAAATGAATCCTGAAATTGTGGATTTCAAATAAATTCTCTTCTGGCTATTGAAGTAAACTTATGAAATTAAAATATTCCTTTTATTTTTTTTGTCTATCGACAGTAGCATCCAATGACGTGTCCGGAGCATCCGTGGACACGATGATAAAGCCGGACTGAAGCTGAAGTTTAAAAAAGGTCATGTTCTTATCTTTATCTCTCCTGCAGTGATCATTTATTTATTGATTTGCCAGCCTCTTCCAGCTAAAGGTAGAAGCATAGAAATTAAATTTTAAGGGATAAGGGTCCACACTTAAGGGGTCAGCAATGCCAACTATAGGACAAATACAGCAAGAGCTCGAAAGAAAGCGCTTTTAAAATACAAAGTTATTTACAGAGATAGCACAGCAACACGTGAACAAAGCTAGCAACAGGATTAGAGTGAATCAGCTCAGATGTATTAATGATGGAGCATTTAACAATGTCCGTAGCACTTAAACCACTGTTTACAGATCACTCTCTCTCTCTCTCTCTCTCTCTCTCTCTCTCTCTCTCCCACACACACACACACACACACACACACACACACACACACACACCCCCTGCTTCCTGTATGACCTCAGAGTCTGAGTTTACAGTGAGGACTTGGACATGAGAGCCAGAATGTTTTCCAAGGCCTAAACACACGACCGTCTGTCTGACTGGAAGGCTGACAAAAGTTGTTTGTGATGAATCATGCTGTAGGGGTCAGTCATCAGGCACAACTTAGCAATGACCCATGAACACTAAAACCTTTAGATCCAGTGTTTTATCACCACTCGCACAATGAATTACACAGGAAGCTGAGCTGGCCTTCTCTAGCCACTTGTTCACCATTGCATGCCTTTCTTTCGTATTCCTAGACAATCTGCACTTATGGTTATCTTTTATTCTTTACTTTGTTAGTAGAGAACACTGCTGGTGGGATGATGTGTGTTTTCTCTCTCTTGAAAAAAAATGCAGCTTGTCATGTTACAGAGAAACTGCAAAAAGCGTAAACTAAAGATGTTTGAAAACTTAGTTACAACTTCACCTCTGACTGTTAAAAGCGCTGACACTGGAGACTCCTTCCATAAACGTTAAACAAACATCTCCTTACAGAAAACATCACCATATCAATGATTACATATTGTTTAATCAATATATGGGGCATCCGCCATGTGAATGAGCTGTTACTATATAAACGATCGCGTTTAGAAGGAGCACGTTAATATAAACCTGTGATTTGCAGCTGCACTACTGTCAGAGCTGCTCTTACAGAAAATTAAATCAACATCTGACCAATCAGATTTGAGAAATCAACAGTGCTGTGGTGTAAATTAATACAGCAAACATTCCAGGGAACCAGTCTTTTGCCACTTGGATAAAACATAGAAATTTAGATCATTTAATTCTGGTGTCAATTAGGCAAATGTACCCAATGTATTGAGACAGAAGTGCTCTCAATTAAAGTCCCTTTTTATTTAATCTCGTCTGTATTAATAGTGTTTGCTTGTTAATTGGATCTGGTATAGGTCTCTGAAAATGAGACAGTGGTCTGAGAACAGCTTCCACTGCTTCATAAATAAATAAAAAGAAAAGCAGATTGCTGGGATTTTCATTCTTGGCAGAATTTGTGTTGCATAGTGAGGGGGAAAGAGAGAGAAACTTCTTGGTGTTTGGCCTACAGGAGACTTTTCTCACTGCCAGAATTTCAATCAGACTCACTTGGGTAGTCTAAAAAAGATTTCTGCCTTACAGCCTGGAAATGTATGATGTGAAGTCTGCTAGGTCATAAAGTTGTAGACAGGAATGACTAGCTTTGACCAAAGGCATGAACAAAATGAGCTGATGCACTCAATGTAGCACGTTTTCACACTTGGTCCGAATACACAGGTCTGCACCCAGGGCCGATTCTGGGCTCTTTGGGGGTGGGACTCATAATCGCATGTTTGCTTACACATTACACAGTTTGCTTCCAAACTGTGAATTGACAATGCACAATTCCATAAATCACTTCTGTGAATGAATATTTACAAAATGGTGGACTCATCAGGTTCATCTTTTTTTTTTAATTACAGTAAAACCCCCATATCCGCTGTTTCAGTCACTGTGGTTTCACTCAACGGCGGTCCGAAAAAATTAAACAGTTAAAAATTAAAAATTCCAGAAGTTCAGCAAGTTCAGTACGCCGCTCTGAGTAACGTGATGAAATCTCACGCGGTCCCATCCAGGATGTTTCCATGTTCCCATCCATTTCGATCGATCGATCTCATATATATAAAATATATACATATACACACACACACACACACACACACACACACACACACACACACACACCGTTTGCTATTATCCGTGGTTTCAGGCATCCACTGAGGAGCTTGGAAACTATCCCCTGTGGATACGGGGGTCCTACTATATTTTACACTGGTACCAACACTCAAGTGCTGAAGAGCAGAGGGCTTTTTGAATGTGCAGGAATACCAACAAATGAGGGGCTGTTCCTGAACAAGATTATTTTTAGCCGTTTTTCACGATGCTCTGAGTGCAAGCACTCGCACTACAACGGTGAGCTAATTGCTGCGCTGACTACAACAGCCCTTTCCACACCATCAAGGAAGTAGAAACAAGAAGTAGCCTGACAAGTTGCACCAATCACATTGCTCGGCGTTGGGCACCTAGTGCGGATAGCTTCCACATCTGATATGCACCAGTGTTCGCTAGAAGTGAACCCCTGATCACCGTTTTCAAGAGGACCAGAGATCAGACTGCTCTGGGGCTTGAAAGCAGCATTCACACTTCACCAAACGTTTTGCACTGAGCCCGGAAAAAAATGCAAGTCTACAAAAGCATGTGTATACAGCATTATGCAGATATGCGCTTCATTTCGATCTCAGTGTTGCACTTGAAACTCTCAAATGAAACAAGTGGCGTTGCGGAAGTTTATTTCACACAAAATCAACCAAATCTGTTTCGCTATAAATTGAGGAATTGGCTCAACCCTGAAAACTTCATGACTAAGATATTCCGCGGCCCAGACTTGTTGAAAAAAGTGGGTACGACAAAGTGGAAACAGCACTGAGAGCGAGAATATAGGACCATTCCCAACCGACCAGACCCACTTTTCTCTTATATACACTGTAATTATGGTTATTTTTAAAACTTGGCTCTGGAGGAACAGAGATGGCATCAGAGCTAGAGAATGCCATCCCGGGTGAGTTCACTTTGAACACTTACGTTTTCACTTAACACAGTTTATATACGTTTCCACCACACCATGAGTGCATCATCTGTAATGCACATGACTCTGTTGGTTATTTGGTACATGATTGAAAGCAGTGTTTTCTCCCCCCTATAAAGGACACACCCTTCAACATCCACTTCTGGATTAAGGGCTTCACTTCATCACACGCACACACCTCACACTGGTGCTTCAGGTTCTAAATAGACATTTTGCACATTTTACAAGGTCTGTGACATTACTTGGGATTTGTGGCCTACTTCTTTTTAGGAGCAAACTAATATCTTCAGTTTTGATATGCATCATCAGACATGCCAACAAGAAAATCGTAGCAGGCAGAGGAAAAAAAGAAAAAAAAAAACGGAAAAAAAAAAACGTAATTTAACCACGGAAATTCCTTGTGTGTGTCAGTGGATAAGACGGTTCATTTTTTTCCAGAAAGAAAATAACAAGAGAAAAGTATGGTTTGAGCGCTACTTAATAAACAGCTCCTCCATTTTCTACCAAACAAAAAAAGACCACAGTCCAGCCCACTTTATTCCTATTCGCTCACAAGCCTGTGGTAAATTCACAGGTCAAATATCACCTTATGCTGCAAAAGTAGCAACCAGAAACAAATGTGTGTCGCGTATCTTGCATCCTTTCCCCTTCGGTTAATCAGTTTTTCCATCAAGAGAATTTTATTTGCCTTTCTTCTGACTGCTGTTTTAGCTGAATAAATGCTACCTCTAAAGCATGGATGTTTGCACTAGGGCTGCAACAACTAATCAAAACAATCAATAAAAATCAATAATTGAAAAAAGAGTCAGCAACAAATTTCAGTTTCTAAATCCGTTAGACTGTGTTATGAAGCATGCTGTTGGGTGCCACGTCTCTTCATTAAGATCAGAAACCACATTTGACCGAAATGGTGGTGCACATCACCACAGAGAAAAAGTAATGAAACCTGAAATACAACAAATGCTGTCTCTTTTCAAAACTCATGAATCGTGTGGATTATACAGTGTTGGGCCACGAGCAACAAACTGCTTAACTTTCTTGGCATACATAAACATATTTTTAATATATCTTGTGTGAAGTCATCAAGTCTCCATTCCTGCTTGCGGTTCACATCGAAGTGACAGCGATTCGATTCACTGATTCCAGGCACTGAAAACTAAAAGTCAATCCCAAAGCTATGAAGCTGATTCCACACACTGAAAATTATTCACACACAGGGGCAAGCAAAATTATCTTATTAGAAGTATTTCACTTAGCAAGAAAGCCAGTGAGTACTTATTTTGTCTTTATTTTACATTTGTCTGGTTTTTTTAAATGGAAAAAAAAAAAAAACAGGGCTGTAAATACAGAAACATTTTTGTTATACAGTATTTTAAATAATCCTACTAATCAATTAATCTGAAAAATAATCAAAAGATTTAAATCCTTATCAAAAGAAATGTTAGTTGCAGCCCAAGTTTGCACCTCTGCATTTTCAGGACAACGCAGCTGAGCTATAGTCAAAGGTTGACCATCATAATTCCTCATAACAAACAATTCCTGAAAACAATCCAATCAAATGAAGACATTTTTATCCCAATTCACCACACTAATCAACCAGTACTCCCACTTCCCTTTCTCGACAAAAGGCTTTTGTGTAGAGTCCACTGAGCGTTATGTTCATACACAACTCAAGACATTCATATATTCCAGTCAGTGAAGAGTTTACCACGTAGGCTGTGGCTGTAAGTGTGTTACAGTGAATTAGCAAATTCCTGTCACTGTCTCATGAAAATCCACCATCATTTCCAGCTTGGGTCATGGGGAATGCCTCCAGCTTTGCCCTTACTTGGGCTGGGTCTCAAATCTCTCTCTTTTTTTTTTTTTTTTTTTTTTTTTTTTTTTTTAAATATGCTCAATAGTGCTCCAGGGAGTTAAGTATCTCCAAAACTACCATATAAAAGGTAGCCAGTCAAAACTAGGAAATGTGCAAACACGACACTGTTCAATCCCATAATTCTTGTGGTATGGAAAGGTCATGACCTCTGATGTCATAAGTCAGCTCTGAGAAGATGAATACAAGCCTGGCTGTATGGGAACTAATATGATTGATTATGCTTCACTAATATGCCACGGAGAGGTCAGCAAAGGTTCGCGTGAAGAGTGGGCGGCGTGGTGTGATAAGGAAATCTGAAATAGTTACGTAGCTAACATGAGCATGCACTCACACTAACAAACAACCGGTGACTATGCTTGTCTTGTGTAGGTTTGGGAAAGCCGAGGGGTCGCAGCCCATCTTTTTCACATGAAAGCATTCTTGAAAGAATCTGTGTAATTTACAAGGCCCTATATAACTGCTTCTTATTATACAATCCCTGAATCTCAATAAGTATGTAAGAAACTGTAAATAAGCAAAAGAGGATTTTTAGAGCCCATTATGATCATTTGCTTTTCAGTCCAGTTTACTTCTCAGAATGCATGTATCTTAAAAACCTCGGGATGTCTGCGAAGATCAGTTTAGAAAGTACATTGCTAACTAATGTTGGAAATATTTCCTGCTGTTATCTGATATTAACTTTCCACTGCAATGAAGACTTTAACGTGTCAGAATGTTTGGACAACATACAACCAGTAAATAAAGCAGATCTATTCTAAATTTTATAAGATTAATGAAAGCCTATACAACATATGTTAAACATCAATGTCTCTTCCATCAACATCGCTCTCTTCCATCAGCGTGCACACAGAAGGGGATTCCTGATTGGCCCTGGCCTTCTACACTGCATATTCAAATGGATGATGATTAGCTAGCAGACAGAGCCTTAGAGTGGCAAGTTGACTCTGACTATGTGAGTCTGGAGACTGGGCTTTTTTAATCTAAAAATATATATTGAAAATGAAAAATGACACCATGTGAGAATAAAATATCCCATAGCAATGGGGTTTATGTGTTTAACTCATTAACAATGTGCCAGACTGAACCTTATAATACTGAGATAGTGAAGTGTTAGCTTATATCATAACACGGTACATAACACATGTTTCATGCAGTAATGTGTGGATTGCAGCTTTAAAATAAATAAATAAATGAAAACAATGTGCCCAAACATGTTAACGTGACACAATGTCATTTCAATCTGTGCTAATTTGCTGAAGTTTATTCGTCACTGAACTACTGCTTTAAACTCAAGTTTAGTCTTTTTAAAGGGCTCTCGCTGGTAGAAGCATAAACATAAAATTTGTGGATGTGAAAGGAAAATATAAAACCCTAACAGCATCTGACATGCCTGCATTTCTTCTCGTTTCCTTTTTTTCCCCTCCTTTTTGATGATTTGGTTTTTCCATGGCTTACTTCTTACTCATAAATGTAGCAAGCAAGATTTGAGGCCTGGCATAAAGGTGGAGAGGAGAGAAGAGGATACGAGAGGAGAAGAGACGAGACGAGAGGAGAAGAGACGAGAGGAGAAGAGACGAGACGAGAAGAGACAAGAGGAGAGGAGAAGAGACAAGAGGAGAAGAAAAGAGACAAGAGGAGAAGAAAAGAGAGAGTGCATGATTAACTAAACTTGCCCAGTTTTTGCAGAGTCCGGTATTTTATTATTTTTTTTATTTCTTTGTTGGATTTTATTGATTGGATTTTTCTACACGAAATAAAAAGTGTACCAATAATAGAAACATTCGGCACAAGTTAAGATTCCGCAAGATTATTTCCCCAATTAACGAAGCTCCAACAAATTGAGTCCTGTGTGTTCAACCCTAACGCCACAATAATCCGAATGGCAAAATCCACAAAAATAGCAGGAAAAAATCCTACGTTTAACTGCATTATTAAAAATGCTATACAGTACTTCAGAAGCCTGAGGTTTCCATCCCTACTAATTACTTTATCAAAAGGGTAGCTTGGCTTTAATGTATTTACTTTAAATCACAAATAGTTTGAAACATTACATCTCAAAGTAGCTTCCCTAACAATACTGTCAGAATGGTTACATTTATTTTTATACCAGTCTTTTTACTCAGACTAACGTGAACACGGATTTGTATCGCGATGTTATTGATCATATCGTCCCATCTTTACAAGAGGAAAAAGACATATAACAAAGATTAAAAGTGAAAACTATTCCTGAACATTAAAGCACACTAATTTTACTCTTTTCTGCCCTTAAAATGAAGTGGCTACAAACAAATAGAGGTCGTTAGCAGACAAATAAAAAAATGGCACACATTGTCACATTGTGTGAGATGTTTCACCAAAAAAAAAAAAAAAGGCTTTTGTTGGTTCATTGAGTAAAGTTTACAGTCTAGCTTCAGTTGGCTCGGTTTGTGACAGTGAGCTTCCATTTCCTCACTAGTGACATAACGTTAAGTCATTTCTATAACCAATGATAGCTAATAGTTAGCCGCCTAGCTAACAGCTATGCTACATGTTACAATGGAGCATACAAAGGCTTGACTTTTCAACACTTCATGCAAACACTGCTAACTTTTAGTTAACATCAGCTACATAGCTAAAGGCGGCAAAGTTCAACAAAATCACAATATGATGATTTAAAAACAAACAAACCAAAAAAAAAACACAATTTAACTTACCTTGTGTGGTTACCTACTTTTTAAAGCGACACATGAATGATCAAATATATCCCCAAAAATATGTATTAAGATATATACAGTCCTAGCAGCAAACAGGTTTAATTCCAGTTGAAGTTTTTTCAGCTTTAACGTCAAACCAACAACCTAAAATATATATATATATCGTGAAATGTTAGCGGACCAGCTAACCAACTTAGCTAGCGTTCCTCACCTTGGTCTTCCATGTCTTTTCCCGAAAAAAAAAATCTACCCTACATTCACAAAACAGCAGAAAAAATTTAACGAGTCGTTACTTTTTCTCGTTCCAGTCGTACACGGCTAACTGCTTTCTCACACATCCGAGTTAAGAAATAAACTAAGCAGCCGTTAAAATCACTTTCAAACTCGGCTCGCGCTGAAGTGTCGCGCGCACTTCCTCCGGGTTCTCAAGCCCCAGATGATGAGCGCGTTCCAGTCTCGCGCTTTCTGAGGGGAAAAGGGGGTTGGCTGGAACGCCAGCGTCGGGTCTCGCGCGCTGTGTGCGCGCCCCCGCGAGGATGGAGGAGGCGTGGACGTAACAGGAAATAAACATAAAACTGGACGTCAATCTCAAATATACATATTACATGTATTTTTCTATTTATTATAAAATATTTTTAGGATTTTTAATTAAAATATTTATTGTTTATTTTGGATTTTATGAACTGTATTTCCCAGAATATATTACCTTTTAAAGAAACATTCTGGGAAAAGCAGTGTATGAAGGACAAACCTTTATATACTGTCTTTATTTTGAATTTTTAAATTATGTTTTCCAGAATGCATTAACTTTTTAAGCTATGAATCCTGTGGAAAATAATGTATAAATTACATTTTCTATACTGTTTTTATTTTGGATTTTATAAATTTTATTTTCCAATATACAGTCCCCTCTGAAAGTATTGGAACAGCAAGGCCAATTCTTTTGTTGTTGTTTTTTGTTTTTTTTGCTATACACTGAAGACACTTGGGTTTGAGATCAAAGGATGAATATGAAAAGACAGATCATAATTTCAGCTTTCATTTTCTGATATATACATCTACATGTGTTCAACAACTTAGAATATGGCATCTTTTGTTTGAACCCACCCATTTTTCAAGTGGTCAAAAACATTGGAACACGAGACAGCTGTTTCTTGTTGCCCAGATGTGCCCTGTTAGATTGATGGTTTAAACAATTAATAGCTCTGAGAGCAGAGAGCTGTCTATGAGAGAAAAGCAAGCCATTTTGAAGCTGAGAAAAGAGGTAAAAATCAATCAGAGCCATTGCACAAGCATTAGGCATAGCCAGTACAACAATTTGGTATGTCTCGAAAAAGAAAGAAACCACTGGTGTACAGCAGAAATATAGATGTCATACAATATATATATATTGTGAGTGTGTGTATGCGTGCATGTATAAATATAAATATATACAGTACATGGATGTTTATTATGGATTTTTATCAATTATATTACCCAGGATGTTACATTGTGTCACCTATCTGTTTCCTGATATAATTTCAAATAACAAACAGCTTTCGTGACTGCGGGTCTCCCATTCAATGTGTTTCCTATGTTATGCTCAGAAATGTGATTTGTCCTGCCCCAAGGGACAAAATATATGGCAGAAATGCAAAAATGCACTCCCCATGATCATTCCAGCTATAATATGCCTGATATAAAGGTACCTGTAAAGGGTAAACTGTACTTTTCCTTGTAGCTGGGGTGGTACCATTAAGGTACATCTTGTGTACCTTTAGTATGTAGTTTTACTTGGGAATGTGCATGTGGTGTGCTTTTAATTAGCTTTTAGAATAAATCTTTAAAGGTGCATCACCTTACACTACATTCAAGTTTCCAACTGAAAGAAACACACAAAAGATGCACCCTCGAGAAGAGATGAAGTACAGTTAGGTACTGTTATTTCTGAATGTGCAGCCACAAGACCACCAATAACAATGATCAACTAATAAATTATTAGAGAAAATACACTCTGTACCTTTGCTTTCCAAAGAGCACAATGCTGTCTCGATTTTCTCTGAAATCTATGTTTCAAATGATACTCCCTTGTTAATTTCAGGTATCCATTAAAAGCCAGACAGAAACTGGAAGGTGAATCTGCCCTGACATCTGTGTGTGGGTTTATGTAACTACATCCTCCATGTTTAAAAGGCTGAGGTGTCCTCATACACACACACACATACACAGGGTGGCGCTCGTTGCAAGTAATGCAATCTTAGGACTACCAATAGGCATCACATCAAACTGTATGCTGAGATGCACACTCACCAACCACTTTATTAGGAACACCTGTACACCTGCACGTTCATACAGTTATCTAATATGCCAATCATGTGGCAGCAGCACAATGCAAAAAAACCATGCAGTTACAGGTCAAGCGCTTCAGTTAATGAACACATCAAACATCAGAATGAAGAAAAAGTGTTATCTCAGTGATTTTGATCGTGGCATGGTTGTTGGTGCCTGATGGATTGTTTTGAGTATTTAATAAACTGCTGATCTTCTGGGACACAACAGTCTCTTGAGTTTACACAGAATGCTGTGAAAAACAAAAAAAAAATCCACTGAGTGGCAGTTCTGCAGGCTGAAACGCCTTGTTGATGAGAGAGGTCAGAGGAGAAAGGCCAGACTGCTTTGAGCTGACAGGAAGGCTATGGTAACTCAAATAACTGCTCTGTACAACTGTGGTGAGCAGAAAAGCGTCTCAGAATGTACAACATGTTGAACCTTAAGTAGACCACATCTAAGTGCTTTCTGAGGGGAAAAGGGGGTTGGCTGGAACGCCAGCATCGTGTCTCACGCGCTGCGTGCGCGCCCCTGCGAGGATGGAGGAGGTGTGGACGAAACAGGAAATAAACATAAAACTGGACGTGAATCTCAAATATACATATTACATGTCATTGGAAAATAGACAACTTTTGAGCATCACAGCACTGCATGTTTTATTATTTTCCTATAACAGCACACCTCGCCGTGTTTAGGCCTTACTTATCACTTGCCACCTCAAACCATGTGAATTTGCATTTTAATCTTATAGAAAACACTCCTGATTAAAAAAGAGAAA
Organism: Pangasius krempfi; assembly: GCA_037576825.1. Classification (NCBI taxonomy): domain Eukaryota; kingdom Metazoa; phylum Chordata; class Actinopteri; order Siluriformes; family Pangasiidae; genus Pangasius; species Pangasius krempfi. The sequence goes on along the minus strand of CM074984.1, from coordinate 11,610,178 downwards.
GAAAGACAAATCTCTATTAAACAAAGGACCAAAATCTCTCACCAAAAACTCCAATAGTATTGCATGAGTGTGTTGACATCAGCAATAGTGTATGTGTAGATGTTTAAAATGTGTGAAGCATGAAGTCAGGGTGAAATCCCTGTATGACTCAGGGGTTTAGATTCTGACATCTGCCCTGGAACACGTGTTTAATAAGCTTTTTTCAGGGGGAGCTAGGATTTCTAGTCCCACTCGTAGTGGAGTTTGCATACGAAAACCCCTTGTTAGTCACTACAGGGTGGTAACCAAATTTGAATGTGATGTTTTGGTTCCTGAAAAGCTTGTGAACATAGTGTTAGTGCAAAGTAATGTGCCAGCTTTTTGACTCAACTCATTTAGGTGAACATGTATTAGCCAGGGTTTTTCCCTTTTTTTCTTCACAGCATCATGACTCTTGTAATTTGTCACACTTAGAACATTATCATCATCTGAGCTCTTCAGATCATCTTCTCAGATGTTAAAAAAAGACTTGCATATGAAAGTCGGTTGGAAGAGGTGACTCGTTTGCAAATGGCACATCACTAGCAGAAAGACAGTTTGCTATCTAATGCCAAAACAGTTCAACATATGAGCCTAAATGCTAAAACACAAACATGTGTGGAAAAATATAAACACCTAATACATACAGTGAGCTAATGCCAAATCAATTTAGCCAGACTAATATACAAACGAATAAAATATAGTAAGTTAAAAAGAACCGTCTGTTTAGATTAGCATAACAGTGTGCTAGCTTAGCACACTAGCCACCCTGATCCTTAACAGAAACTTACAAGATGAAAAACTTGTCTTTAATTAAAATCGAGAATTGGGAAATTAATTGCATGTCATATTTGTGGTCTTCTTCACAAACAGCTCTTACAGATGAATGTTGTGCGCCAATTCGCATGTATGAAAAACTTCTTGTTTTCTTTTTTGTAGAAGTAACGCAGTTCCATTTGCAATGTAATTTAACCAAAAATACTTCCATGGAAAGCTTTCTTCAGCATCTGTTTGAAGAAATCAAGGAGGAAAACAATCATCTGGATAAATGAAAATAATGCATACTGTATTTGTCAATGTACACTGGTAGTGCATTGCTGCTTTAAAAGAGATTTTTTTAAAAACTGGGTAGCATCACCGCATCACAGTTCAAGGGTCCCTGGTTTCAAGTCTGAGCTCGGGTTACTGTCTGTACAGGGTTAACACATTCTCTCATGTCTGCTTGAGCTAGGTTTCCTCTGGGTTCTCTGATTTCCTCCCACTGTTAAGAATGTGCTAAATTGCACCTAGGTGTGTGTGGTGCCCTGGGATGGACTGGTGTCCTACCTGAAATGTATTCCTGCCTCACACCCAGTGCTCATGGGATAAGCTCCGGATACGATGCCACCCTGACCAGGTTGTTGGGTTAAGGCTCTGGCTTACTGATCAGAAGGTTAGAGTTGCAAGCCCCAGCATCACCAAGCTGTCACTTTTGGGCCCTTGAGCAAAGCTTCCAGGGGTGCCGTATCATGGCTGACCCTGCGCTCTGACCCCAAACAAGCTGGGATATTTTTCTTTATATGTGACAAATAAAGTGTTTATTGAACATGAATCAAAAATAGATTTTATAAAATGCAACTTTTTTTGTTAATTATAACAGAGTAAGATTTCTTGGAACAGTTTCAGCCATAGTGGTTCTTCTGTGGCTAATCAAAATATCTCAAACTTTGTCCTGTTTAGAGACAATAATAGCAATGAGTCATCTGGGAGCTAATAGAGTCGACTCTTCTTGTTGAGCTGAGCCAAGTGATCTGCCTCACTGAAAAGAGCTGGAATTCTCATCGCTAAGTGGTGAATCTGCAAAAGGGCAAACATGAGAGCTGTATTAGCTGACATGGTGTGAATAATGCTGTGAGGAATTCACAGACCTCAGTGGTTCTCAAAGCCTGTGAAGTGTAGCCAGTCTGTGAGTTTTTAAATATTGTTACAGTGATGGAAATTACTACATTATGAATTTTCTCCAACATGCAAGCCTTGAGTACGCTACATTTTATTATTTTTGTACATTTTTTAAATACAAATTTATAATTTAGGACTTGTGAATCTATATTTAATAAAGGTCTCATCATATTTTTTTGTTAGTTTTTGACTTGTTCCACTGAGTCAGAGGAAGAGACAGAGTGCTAGTGCAATGCGTCCTGATTTTTAAAAAAAAAGACAAAAAACAGCATGCACACTCTTAATTTAGTATTCCCATATTCATAATTTTCATTTGTAAAATAAATGCATAAAACAAAAGAGTACATTGTGAGGTTCTCTCTCCCCATTTGTAAATCAAGTGACCCCTGGTCGGGAAACCTCTGGCCTAATGTGTAGTTGAAAATGTCAGGAATAAAAATATTAATGATTAGAACCAAAAATCAAGAATATTATTGTACAAATGCAAATAATGAGCAAGGATGTGTTGCTTGTTTGCATTTGGTCTAGAGGAAGAAATCTCCATTTGCATTAACCCCACAACCCCAACCCCCCCCCCCCCCCCCCACACACACACACACACACAAAAAATTGTTTTTAAAGTGTTTTGTATGCAGCACTTAGTGATGATGAAAGAAAGAATCTTGCGTATTTGTTGACGTGCTGCAGGAAAATGTGAAATTTCTGTAAGTAGGTGGTTCTTAGCTGTAGCAAAACATACCAGACCTGGCTACGAGGTGTATGCTGTTGTGCACTTGAGAGTTGACAGTTCCAATCCCAGCACTAGCAGAGTCTTAACCCTAAACTGTTCAGCCCAACAGGTTTGGATCCTGCTGAGGAAAGTTTTTACGTGATTTCATCATTTTAAATTTTACTAGTAATAGTCAGTAAAACAACCCACAACATGATAAAAGATGCAAAAAAATAAAAATTTAGCCAAATAATAATCAAACGTTTACGGGGAAATTCCCCGTTAAGAATCATGTAAACACAAGGTCGGATTACTCTGACGTTGTTGTGAGTGCTGAAGTAACAGGGCGTTTCACACCCTGATGTGTTTTTCCTCTCACATTTAGTTTGATTGTTACCCAGAGTGAAGGTGACTGTTAAGGGTGTAACTCAGAAGGATGTGGTATGCTCAGAAGTCGTCCTGTTTTTTTCAGCTGATTCTACTGCTTGAGAGATGGTTTATGGTATCAAGTAAAAAAGAATAACGTTTTATTTGACTAAAAAAAGCCAGGAATGGGGAACATATATCTTACATTCAGTTTAGGTTTTTAGGATTCATTCAATATGAAATATAGGTCATTAAACTATAATAAATCTGTTTGATTTTCACAAGAGATGCTCTCTTCTCTTCTCTTCTCTTCTCTTCTCTTCTCTTCTCTTCTCTTCTCTTCTCTTCTCTTCTCTTCTCTTCTCTT
>CM074984.1:11588967-11602754 GCA_037576825.1 Pangasius krempfi | reverse complement strand
ATATGTTTCATATCTTATACTCAGATAAATGCAATATATGAAACATATCTTATACTCAGATAAATGCAATATATGTTACATATCTTATACTCAGATAAATGCAATATATGTTACATATCTTATACTCACCAAAAGGCTTTGAATGAAAATGATGAAAATGTTTATATGCGTACTGTTTATATGCATTTGCAGGAGAAGAATTTGTAACTGAATGATGAATATTGTTTTTACATGTACGTTATTATTGTGAAATGTTTGCACTTTTCTGCTGTGATGTAATATAAGAGCTCTATATCTGAAATAAAGAGAAATATTTAGTAATAATTAAAGTTGTCCGTTTTTAATCGCTGCTCTCTGGAGATGATGTTACTTGCACCAAATGGCCACAAGAGGGCGACTTGTACACATTTCCTGTTATAGGTGCTTATTATATTATATTATATTATATTATATTATATTATTATATTATATTAGAGGTGCTTATTATATTATTATATTATATAATATATTAAATTATAGGTGCTTATTATTCCAGGCTTTGCCATTTGAGACAGTATCTGATACAGTATGTTTTCTCTGATATCCAATCCACCATTTTTTCCCCGGCTCATATCAGCACCATACTGCAACTTTATAATTAATACTTCGGTATAATATTGCCTTATAAACCAATCAGTAGCACTGTATTTGGAAGCTACCTACATTAGACCGTTAGATATTTCATAAAGTTTCATGTAGTATGTGAAAACCTGTGCATAAAAGTTATGAAGTGTATTACTTTGCTTCTACATGAGTAGATATGAGTCAACTGCTGTCATTTTTTAAAAAACTTTCTTTTGGAAAATATGTTGTCTAACAGAACATTTATGAAACCCTGAGAAAATCTTCTATAAAGTGTTCACTTATGATCTTAGCATTTAGGAAGCTGTTAAAGCAATAAGTGCTGTCGAATTCTGGATTATGATTGGTCAGAAGGTGTTGAGGGCAATAAGGTATTATACGATACTATAATATAATATAATACTATTCCTGTATAATGAACATTCCGCTATAATGAATATTGTGAATTTTCTTTTACATTTGTTTAATTCCAGTTTTAATTCTTTAGGACTTTTAGATTCAGATTCAATAACTCTGAGTCAGTCACTTGATCTTACTAGTGGAGGAATTAGAGGAGGTAGATGGATGGAGAAATTTGTGCAGTGTTTCAGGAGAGCTCAAAAGACTAATATAGCACACTCTTAATTTAAACGTTGCTTCATTGAACACAAAACAGTAGCGCACAAAATCTATCCTCATAGTTAAAGTGATATTTATAATATTAATTTCTACATTAAATGAATAAAACTAAAGAAGAGATTGTGAGATTTTCTCGCAACCACATTTGTGAATCAAACAAATCCACGTGGGGTCATGAAACCCTAGTTTGGGAACCCTTGCCTTTAATTCTCCTCATATTTCTTCACATATGTTGAATATTTGATCTGAATTCAGGAGCATGTTTCCACATGAGGCTCATTTGACCTGCAGTCTGTAGCAGACATAACATTTACAAATGGGAGAACAGCGTGCAAGATTTGTAACCGTGTGCCTGCCAAGTTTCCAGATTATGTATCAAATGTCAGGAGCAGTTTGAAGGATCATTAGTGAACAGAACAGCAAGAGGGGCAGGTGTTTGAGCTTGGCGTCAGCAGCCATCAATCTGCGTAAATGCACCATAACCTGAAATAACACTGTGTTTTATTTTTATTTCCAACAGACTGATGCTCAGCACATCAGCGATGAATGATGGATAAATGCAAAAAAACGACCACAGCTCTGCCGGTCTGAATTTATGTCTGTCTGGGTGCACTTACTTTTGCCATGCTGTTCATTTAAGATGACTGATGACCTCATCATGGTTATATACATTACCGTACTATTGTTATTATTGCATATTACTATCATTATTACAGGTTAGCCTGTGATTAGTGTTCATAGCACACTGTATTAGCAAGCAATAAAATCTATACTTACTTGGAGTTACTTTTAACACCACAAAGTTTATAATTTTCCTTTAACACAGCATCCTGAAGTCTTTCACTCCTCTTATACGACAGCAATTTACCAATGATTAAATGTTTCCATTTATTAAAGAACGATACGTCATACTTTTTATCTGTTTATAGTTACAGTTCCTGTTCTCACATAAGTTATAACTAAATAAACAGAGGCTCACCAGCCTCTCTTTTTTTCTCTCATTTGAAGTTAATAAGCCAAAAAAAAAGGAAAAACGCAGCTTGTGGTGATGCTGAGAAACTGCGAAGTTTAACTCTGACTGTTACAAAGCGCTGACCCTGGAGACTCCTTCCATAAATGCTAAATAAATGTGTCCTTACAGAAGACTTTACCATATCAAAGATTATGTGGAGAGTCTACTATACAAGCATGAGTGCATTAATTGTAAATGAACCTGTGATTTGAATTACAGCCGGGACTACTGTCAGAGTCATGCTGTTATAGGGAATTAATCAACATCTTCTAGATTTGTGGTGTATTATTATTTAATCAATAACAGCACTTCAGCTGAAATGTCAAAGGTTAATTCACTGCAGTAAAGCATACCCATCATCTTTTCTCTCCTCCACCAAAGATGTGAAAATTTCATGTTTGTAGCGTGCAAAGGTTACTTGTGCTTCTCTCATAATTATGGCAAGGCGCCTGTCCTCCGGGTGTTCAGCAGACAGGTGTGTGTGCGTGTGTAAACCTCTGAACACATTCCGGCACCTGAGTACACGTGAAGCCACGCCGCTGCTAAGTCTCCACCTGCTGGGTGTGTTTCGATGCGTCAGTTACAGGGTGTAGCTGAGAATTATATTTCAGTGAATAAGATTAAGAGATGTTTAATTCAATGACGAAATTCCACCCTTACATTTTTTTTTAATCCAATCCTTTTGATGGATTGAATGATTTTAAGGCCTGTGTGGGAGCATGCTCAAGACCAAACCCTGATGATTCAGTCACTCTGACAAAGTCAAAACCAAACAAATTCAAATTATCGAATTATCAGGACTTGGTCTGGATCACATTCTTACTCAGACTCTGACACCGTGATACAAAAGGTTACAGCACGCTTCGAAATTACTGTTCTGTAAGGTGTGTTTTGTAATGTGTGTTATCCTGAACCTTCAGTTCCTGCCCTAAAGCTGACTTTCCCGTGTGATGCCATGGCATGCTGACTTGCCTAATAGTGACTTCACATCTGTAAAAGGGATGTAGTCCCAACATGTCCTTCTGATTTGCATACGATAAAGTTAAAGGGCGCAGGAGGAACTTGTCTTCAGTTTCACTGGAATGAGACTCATACAGAAGAGTGCATTAATATAATGATAATTAAACACACTTTAGGGTGTGCTGTTATGGGAAAATAATCAATGGCGTGGAGTTACAGTAACCACACTGAAGTATTTCCCAAGAGTTACGATTTTTTATTTATTAAAAAATGCCCCGTCATACTTTATAGTCCATGAAACAAGTTAGTTCCTGTTCTCACTTACACTACAGCAGCTATAAACAGTTGTTCCCTCAGTAGTCTCTCTTTTTTCTCTCTTGAAGTTACTAAGACAAAAAAAGCAGCTTGTCATGTTACAGTGAAATCAGAAAGCATAAACTGTTTTCTCCTCTGAAAACTTAAAGTTGCAGCTTTACCTCTGCCTCTGTCTTTGTGAAATATATGGATATATTGTACATATTTATTACATACTAAACATACTACTACATCTCATTTAATTGTAAATATAAAAAAAAATTTAAATGTCACTTTGTACTGCTGTTTCATCTGCTTTTTATACTCTCCTCTGTCTATAGAGGACTACTCAGATAATACAACTGCACACAGCTACTATTTAATTTATCATGTTTTGCACTCTTGTTCACATACTGTAAACATATTCCAGTGTTTACAGTTAGGATCTGCACTTTACTTACATACTATCTATACTCTTTAGGCACCCATACCATATATATCCATATATTCTGCATATTTTGTATATATACTGTATTTGTACATAATCTTTCCCCTTCTTTCCTCTCTCCTCCTCCCTTAATCTTCTGTTGTTTGTGTGTGTGTGTGTGTGTGTGTATGTATATATATATTTAATTAACATTTATGGAAGGAGTCTCCAGTGTTAGCAATATATATATTTGTATTGCAGGCTGCATCTGAGCCTCACAGTTTCAATGTACAATTTTGTGCACATTGCAAATAAACTTGAAACTTGAACTTGTTACAAAGGGCTAACACTGGAGACTCCTTCCATAAACGTTAATTAAACGAGTCCTCACAGAAAGCTATTTTAAAATATGTTTTAGTTGAGCATCCACCATACAAGTCCCTGTGAATGAGATGTCACTCTAGAAATGATAATAATATTAGAACGAGCACATTAATATAAATCTGCTGCACTACTGTCCGAGCTGCTCTTATAGAACATTAATGAAAACCTTTCTGACCAATCAGAATCTAGATTTCAACAGCACTGTGGGATAATGTTAGGTCAATTACAATGTATGTCACGAAAATATGAAGAGTAAAATTATGAGAAGCTGCATCTTTTATTGTAAAATACATTCTGGAAAGAAAAGAGAGAGAGAGAGAGAGAGAGAGAGAGAAAGAGAGAGAGATTCCACAGGAGTCACGATATCCAATTTATACTTTTATTCAGTCATCACACATTGTCGACATTTACTGCACGTGAAATTCTTTTACTGAACATATTAACAATTTTGTGGTGCATTAAAGGAATGCTTCAACAAAATATAAAGAGTATAAAGAGTAGTCATTTGAGTTATAGTAGCCTTCTTGTCAGCTCGAACAAGTCTGACCATTCTCCTCTTCTGACCTTTCACATCAACAAGGCATTTCCCTCCACTGAACTTTTTTTTGTACCATTCTGTGTAAACTCGTTTGATGTGAACATTAACTGAAACTCTTGACCTGTACCTGCATGATTTTATGCATTGTGCTGCTGCCACATGATTAGATGACTGCATAATCTCGTGAATGAGCATGTGTACAGATGTTCCTAATAAAGTGGCCTGTGAGTGTTTATTTAGGCTTGCACCTGGGATGATCTGTGCATCCTCGATGCAGTGGCTTTTTTTTTTTCATGCTGCTTTTTTGCTTTCTCACACAGCCGGTCTTGCACAACTTAATCCAATTATAAACCCCATCACACCCACACACACACACAGAGAACGGAAACAGCTAAATGAATATCAAACAACATAAAAAAAAAATCCAGCTGTCAGTGTCTGAGGTGAGGATAAAAGGGCTAAGACATGGCTATGAACTTGAAATAAGAGGCCGTTGCTTTCATCTCAGGAAACCCTGTCGCCCCACACACCGAGGAACACCCTCTGTACACACTCTGGATCACTCTGCGTGGCTGTTTAGATCATGAAACTTCATTAAAGAATGTTAAATAATAAAAGAGGCTAATTTTTGTAAATGCTTTGTAACATGCTTGGTAATACGACTCGGATAGAAAGATGCTCTCTCGCTTGTGCTCTCTGTGGACAGCAGATGTTCTATAATTTATAACACTTAAACCGATTAGCCATAATCATCCTCCATTACACACTTCTAATGTTTACAAGAGACCGTTTTCAAGATTATTGGGAAATCAAATGTGTTAAAAATGAAATTTACACTTCTCCTTTTCACCAAGCAGCCATTGGTGACATTTTCTCTTACATTTACTTCTTTTCTTACATTTAGTTTTGCATGAGAGCTACAAGGCTAATGTAATGTAATGTTAACACGTAATGTAAGTCTTGCCTGAAACCACAACCTGGACCTCACTGATGTCACACAGACTTCCTGATGAGGTTAGTGTGTGTTTATGTCTATACACATAAACCAAACTTCACAGTGTAGCTAAATTCTATAACGTTATAAAGGCAGCTGTCTTGATTGGACAAGCAGTGTAATGGAATTTGATGAGGAATAAAACACTCTGTGCGGTTACAGCAAAATAACGATTTACAACGATTATTGTGGTGTGATAAAATGGAGTTACCACCCTGAAGTTGATTATTTTCCTATAACAGCTTATTCCAAAGTGTTCTATTCCCCTTATACCAGAGCACTTTACCAACAATTACAATTTTTTTATTTATTAAAGAATAACATGTCATAATTTTTATCTGTTACATTTTAATATTAGTCAAACAAGTAGTTCCTGTTCTCACATACGTTATAGCAACTATAAACAGTCATTCCTTCACCAGCCTCTTTCCTCATTCTCTTTTTTTTCTCTCTTGAAGTTAATAAGACAAAAAAAATATAGCTTGTCATGTTACCAAGAAAATGCAAAGTGTAAACTCCTCTGTCTTGAAGATGTCAGAAAACTTAAAGCTATATCTTTATCTCTGATTTTTACAAAGTGCTGACACTGGAGAATCCTTCCATAAATGTTGAATAAATGCCTCTGTTACTATAGAAAACTTATTTGAATGAGTTCATTAATATAAACCTGTGATTTGCAACTTTACTGCTGTCCTTCTCAGTAGAATCAAGAACTCAAGCACAATCTGAAGAACAGAAACTATTTTTTGCACAGGATAGACTTCCATTATTTGTTGGCTTTATTAGCCTTGCACATTAGCCGCAAACCATTTCGTGTTAAAGAGAACTCCAATATTAGAAGCCATGCAGTGTTCAAGAGGTCTGAATGAGAACATGTTTATCACACAGAATCACGAGCGTTGGAGTTTTCATCGTGAAAGCCGATAGCCGATGGAGACCTCGAGGCTCTTCTTTCACATGCAGCTGTAAATCTCACCCTGCTCTTATAGCAACGGCACCTTCCAGACATGAAAAGGATGAAAGCTAAAGTTAGACTCCTGCGTGCAAAAACGGTATAACGAGGCGAGATCTATGGTGCACCTGAGATATATGACGACCATTATTCACTTGTAAATGGAGGTGACAAAGAGGCCCTAAAATAAGGAGCTGGCCATAATTCACCCTGACTGTCCGTAACGCCCAGGAACACCACAGGGTGTTTTTTTCTGTAAGTACAAGAAAAGCAGGCAGAATTAGGTTAAGAGGTAAAAAGTTACACATTTCAAGTGTGACTGATGACTGACTGATTCGGTGGCCTTGGTTGTGGTGGAATAATGAATATAAACAGATACAGCACTTATTAGAGATGCAGCAAATTTACCCCAACCTTGCATATGCAATGGAGTTCATATTTCATCAAAGTCATATAATTCTGTATTCCCAGACAGTGTGAGAAGAGAGAGAGGAGTGGATGGTGGATGCGGCAGGACTCCTGTTCCTGCTGAGCTGAGCCAGCTCTTTCTGGTCACACTGATACCAGCTCAGCAGGCACCGGAGGCCTTGGCCCTCTGAGCACTCTACCTCATTTTTCCCTGCATTTCTCAATCTTTTTAAACATTATATGTAGTTTCCTCATGTTCACGAACCCCTCAATTATGACTGCACTGAAATGAAATGTATACCGAAATGTACACAATTTATAAAGGTCCAGTTTCACATGTAAGAAACTAAGATCCGGACAAGTGACTAGTAATAAATATCTTTTAATGATTCGGGATTAGTTTATGGCTATAAATAAGATAATTCAAAGTCGTTAAAATTTGTTTTGTAGTGGAGATTCACATTACCACTTTTGATTGAAGCCAAAGACTGAACAGATAAGACACGTCAGTTTTGAACTTGAATCAGATAATAAACGCATACTTAAATGCATACTTAAAGCATACTTAAACACTTTTTAACAATACTTTTAAACAAGCAATGTCATCATTTCACTAATCAGACAAGAAAGGCTGAATAAAATAATAAATCTATTATATACTGAGAAAACTTTTCCCTGTCTGATGTCTCTAGCCCTGTAGCTATTCTCTGGTCTGATGAGCTGCCTTCAGCTGAATAATTTACATAAATGCACAAGATCGGATAAACCACAACAGAGGAGTTGCTGAACTTTCAGCAACTTTCAACCTCCAGTACTCTGTTTGACCAGCTGAATTACTTTACTGCATCTGCATCCGGACTGCAGTCCACCAGATAATGTAACTCAATGTGCGTGAATGTTTTCATAGGCCAATCTAAAGTAAAACTTCCTGCTAGACTTACAAAATCTTTGCTGATTTACTTTGTACTTGCGTGCACTTGCTGATAAACGTGAATCAACCATGAATTGCTAATTGCATTCACAGCATTTAGTGACGCCCACAAAATTCCATAAAAGGCAAAGTTCAGAGAGCTGAAAATGACAAAATGATGACTAGAGCATGGCGTGTGCTAACTCTTCCAGTAATGCAGCTCTGCCATTGCAGCATGTCAGCTCTCGTAGACACACACTGCTTCTTCCACCTTTTATAGAGCACCATTACTCTTGTCCTAATTGAACATCTAGTTTTATTTATCTTATTTTTGCTTTCTCGTTAATATGGTCATTAGTCATTAATATGAAGTGACTGAGTTTCATTAAATTGGTGTGTAATTGAAATAAATAAGTGATTTAAACTTCACAGCATAATCTATATATAAAATCGCCGAAAATAAAGTAATCGACAATTATGAGATTTAAAACCAAACAAACGAGGTTCACAGTAGTGAGTCTCGTTATATGTTAATTTACAAAAAACTCAGGAGAGAAACGTTTTTTCCAACTAACTGGATTTTCATGAACACCACATTTCTGGAGGAAACACTCCTGCAAATGATTCACGAATAAATTCATACATATCTATATTAACAGCCTCGAAGCTCCAGTGCAAAACTAAAGAAGTAAAATGTTTGGAACAGACTCCAAACATGTCTTAGCTGATCGATTGCATTTTTTTTTTTTTTTATCAGAGGGAAACTGTTTAAATTTCATTTCTGTTTCTTTAATCCCATCAAGAGGAGAGGTATCATTATTACATACAATAACAGCTACACATGAATTGTACAACTGAGAAATAAAGTGTGTTGGACAGGTTTGAGTAGCTGAAATGTGAACTTCCCTATTTGACATTAATCGCCACTCTAATAGTAGTGTGACCTAATGCCTACTCCAGATATGAGGGCAGGATTGAGATGTAAATCAACTCTTTTATTTAGAGCCAAAATGGCTTTCGAGGGAGCGTTAACTGAAAACCGCCAAGCTGTAACTGGTTTGACATTTAGAGCAAACACTTCTATGCCTACCTGGAAGATCAAATCAGTCCTTTCATTCATTATTCCATCCGTTAGGCTCTGTTAGGCATCACCACAGTGACAACATCCTGTTAGCTTTCTCACTGCAGACGCTGAACTTAGCCACTGTGAACAGTATATCTAATGGATCAATGCTCACCAATTAGCTAAGCTCTGCGCCTCGAGCAAGTGATGAGACAGCACGTGAGGCGAAAAAGCAGTTGATAGTCGTACGAATCATAAAAACCTTAAGAAATTAGCTTTAGCTGATCATTAAAAGTCAAGGTGACTTGCTCGACTAGCATGTTAGCATACAAGAGAAAAGGAGTTCCCCTTATACCAGAAAATGGGAGATATTTCCAAAGATGTGATTCACTGCTTGTGTTACTGAGTTTGGAAAACATACTGAAGATACTGTGCTTAAATGATCTGGGCTCCATAGAGATTGCAAATACAATGACAGAACACCTTTTCATTTAGAGGCACCACCACAACATGCAAAAACTTGCACAGCATCAAAGGCAACTCTGACGATTAGCTAATGTCAGCAATTTGTCCGAGTTATATCAGAGTTGTATGTACAGCAACACGAACCCACTGACTCCTTTCATCGTTTTTTTTTTCAGTCTTCCATCGACAGCTATAAGGTGAAATGATCTCAGCTGGAAAGTTCGCCTGTGTGCAGTTGTAGCAGATGTTTAGCACCACGTGAGCTGTGCAGGAGTGGAAATCCCTGGCAATGTGATTTTTTTTTACTTCTGTTTGTCCACCAAATCACGGTGCCAGGAACCCTCTCCACCACAGCATGGCCGCCATCACAGTGCTTCCACCAGCTGCACACCACACGCTCCTCAGAGCCTCAATTTGCCCTGTGGGGAGAGAAAGAAGAGTTACATTAAATCCTAGAAATATTCACCCAAAGCTGCTCTTGGCCATACAATATGGCTGGATTCATGGGTTTATTACTGTAACAAATGAAAAACTAGAACTACACAAAGGATCTACATACACTGTGTTGTGCTGTTATAGGAAAGTTATCAACAACAGGGTGGCGTGATGAAGCGGAGCTACTGTTACCACCTCGGAGTTGATTATTTTCCTAAAACAGCATGTGATTTATTCGTCTTATACCACAGCTATTTCCCAATTATTAATTTTTTTTTTTACAAAATGCCATCATACTCTTTTATCAGTTTATAGTTATATTTAATGCTGTGGATGCATTTAACGTATGTCCACATAGCAAATTAGTTCCTGTTCTCAGATACATGATAGCAGCTATAAACAGACACCCCCTTATCATCCACCAGCCTCTCTTTTATGAGACATAAAAACGCAGCTTGTAATGGTACTGAGAAATGGCGAAAAAGTGTAAACTCCTCTGTCCTGAAAATGTCGGACAACTTAAAGTTAGTTCCAGTCCACTAATTTGTATGGACAAGCGGCATTCCAAGAGTGCTGATATTTAGTATAGCAGCACTGGTATAATTTCACTGTTTGTATCACTCCGCTTGTCTGTGTTCACTACAAAAAAATCCAATCATAGTTATTATAGAAAAAATCTGTTACACTGAAACCATTACTACACTTATTATGGGCTGTCAGTGTGTCTGTGTGTTGGCATGGCAACACGCAATGCTATATCCAGCTGTATTTCCATTGACGGAGCGAAATATACAAAATATTTGGCCATATTGTGTTTGAAATGTCAGTTACTCAATATTAATTTCTTATAGAAATATAAAAGCAATATCACAGTCTCAATCTTGCTGTTGTACTGAATATAAGTACAGCAGAATACAGCACTCTTGCTCGTGTGATATTGCTTAAACATGCTTTATTTTAATACCAATTTAATTAAACAAATGCTAAGATGAGGTGAAATATCCAGAAATACCCAAATATGCTTAATTTAAGCTTCCTCTTTAAAGATTAGGCCCAGCACCCGCGCTGCAACTTCCAATCTGCCATCTAAACTAAAATGCCTAACATTAAAAAAATGAAAAGAAAATATATAAAAATCAAATTGAAAAAATTTCAATATTTCTAAAAAAAAATTGATAGAAACTACAAAAAAACCCCGACTTCTTTAGAAACAAATTTAAACAGAGCAGCATTTAGATTCTGTGATATCCATGAACCATAAATCATCTCAGAAAAATGACATGCATGAACTTGATGGACCTAAAGCTGGAATGCAATTATGCTTGCCTTAATATGTATTTTCTTATTTTCTTAACGCATATGAAGTGGATGAAAAAAAAAAAAACATGGGTGGGGATTAAACAGTAGATGTAGACGCTACGGCTGAGCGATATGACAAAAAATATCATATCACGATTCTCAAAGATATACAGTATATTAGTAAGCAAATTTTTAACAGATGTACAAAAAAATGTTATTTATAAAAAAAAAAAGATATTTTACAATGTAAAAAAACAAGCTGCTTCCAGTCAGTTTCAAATTATGAAAAAAACTAATTTTAAACATTTAATAAAACATATCACAATAGCTCAGAAAAGTGTATTATGGCATAATTTATCATGAAACTGATATTACATGGTCAGTTGCTCAGCTCTAGTAGACACGCGTGTTCACTCCACACTCACTGAGTTTTTGTCCTGTTTGAAAAAGACTCGGACAGTTTGCGCTGTGATTAGCTACCAAACAAACATGTTCCCAGATTCTTATTTTAGAGCCTGACGATGCTAAATATTTCTCCACCAGTCTCACTCCTCTGAAGTGTACATTTGTGTGTAATGTGCGCTCCTCAGCCGGTACATCACTACACACTACAGGTCTGAATGATTACAGAAATACTGTAAAAGAAGAGAGAACAGAAATATGCAACATTTCAAACTAATGACAAGTGAACAATGTTCTGTGTTATTGTTACCATCCTCCACTGGAACATTCCTGCACCACCCTCGCACTGGTCTCCATAATGGCTCAATTATGACGTGCCGTCTGCTGAACTGTCTGATTCTCTCTGATAACTCCACGTCAACATGACTTATTACAGCACATTTTCCATCTCTCAGGTTTTCTACACACACCACACACAGTACGTATCCTGTCACATGAAAAGCGTAGACCACATCTCCACAACCGCATTCTCAAATTATTATAGTTCTAATTTTTTTTAAATAATGATTCTTATTGTGACATCTCTTTGATACTGAAAGAGCAGTAAATGTTTTCTTTAAAAAAATACATTTTAAATTTTGATTAGCTGTTTTAGGCGTTTTATATGTATTTTCAGTTTCAGTTTAAATCTTTTCTACATGTCTATTAATTTTCATTAATGTTTCATTTTAAATGTAGAGATATTTAATTTATTTATTCTATACTTTAGTTTCAGTATTGGCTTTATTTATTTTAATCATATTTGTATTAATTCTCTGTTTAAGTTTTCTGAAATATGTCTATTTACATATTACATAATTTATTTTCTGAAATATCTTTAGTCCTTTTTTTGCCATGTTTCTATTAATTTTCTCTTTTTCCAATTATTTTTTTTCGTAAGTTTAGAGATATTCTATTTATATACACTATACGTTAGTTTCAGGTTTAACTTTTATTATTATTATTATTAATAATAATAATAATAATAATAATAATAATTACTGAATCAAATTATTTATTAATATTTATTTTATTTAATTTCAGGCATTCATTTTTGGGGAAAGAAATTAAAATTTCAAAAATTTCCCTCAGCCGGCATTTTTCACACTATGCTAGAATTTAAGAGAGCACAGAAATGGTAAGACAGTGTGGACAATACAAGCTAAATAAATTCTGACCTAATACAATAAATAAATACAAAACCTAAATACAGTCTGACAGCATTCAACAGGCATCGAATGTATATTTACAACATGCATGATTATAGAAAGAATTTAAGCTAATCTGTGAGTGGAGCAATGCATTATGGGTAGCCACTATGCAGTCATTATCTCTTACTGTTAAAAACAACATGTTCTGGTTAAATAAACAAATAAAAAGAAGAGTGAGTAAGTGTGTTAGGGGAAGACCAGAGCACTAGGCAAATAAACAGTGACTTGCTCTGAGGAGCTGAGCTCCAATACACCATCATGCTGTAAAAGGTCACGAGAGACGAGCTGGGGATGGATGAGATAATACTCCAGACTCGTGTCTTTAGATGTGAGATCAGCGTAGGCAAAGTGATCTGTGTTTGAAATGTCAGCTCTCACTCCTACACATGTCCCTTCAGCACAGCATTAAAACGTTACAGCCGCTATCCTGAGCGGTGGTCAGAGTGAGCTGGAAGGGGTGTGGATTGCTCCTGCTGAGATAATGCTCGGCTAACACACGAGCTTCAAGTGATGTATGAACGATACATTTAAAGCAGAGGACAATTCGCTATGACAAGATTTAAATGTGTCCTGACACAATACACTCTTAACAGCACATCCTGAAGTGTTTTATTCCTCTTATACCCCAGCAATTCAATCTTTTATTAATTAAAGAACATGCTGTATGTTTTATCCTTTTATATTTACACTGCCCTCCAAAAGTTTGGAAACGCCTGAACAAAATAGGGTTTTTGGGCAATATCAGCATAAATCCT
>CM074984.1:11536793-11562551 GCA_037576825.1 Pangasius krempfi | reverse complement strand
TTTTTTTTTTTTTTTTTTTTTTTTTTTTTTTTTTTTTTTTTTTTTTTTTTTTTTTTTTTTTTTTTTTTTTTTTTTAGGTAATGGAACATCATTTTCCTTGTCATGTTTTTGTGTGTGCGTTTGCCTGCTTGTCCTCCTCAGTCCAGGGACAGCTTTTTTACGGTCTTCCTTTCTGTCCAACACTGCCTCAATCCCCTCTGCCTCAGTCTGAAGCTAGTGAGATCTCTGCCAAGCAACAGTGAGTCGTCTTCTCAGGCAGCTAAAGCCAAAATGGGCCAAATCGCAGCTTAAAGTGTTAGCTAGATGGAGAAAGCTAGTCAGTTTGGAAACTGTTCAGATGTGACGCCTCATTTTAGTCCAGAATTTCTTTAGCATTAGTTAATACAGGTTGATGGACGTGGTCATCCTCACACGTCCTGATTTTGCCGAGTGAAGCTCCGCCCTTATTGACTGAGGGACACCTAGGTTAAATTTGATCAGGGAAACAGCAAACTTGGTCATTTCATTTTACATTTTACTTCTTTGGCACAAATTGGTGCTAACCCTGAACTCACACTGGCGGCAATGTGACATGTCTAAGCCAACGGCAGTCATTCATTTTGAATCCTTAACTGGAAAATCAAAGTAACCGTTAAGGAGGTGAAATGGGCGGGACAGGTGACATGGCAAAGTTGAACAAAGTTCTTTTATTTTATGCAAATGAGAAGTGAAGCAATTTGGCGCCTACCAACAGGAGTAAGGAGGGTTATGTGTTTCTTTTTCCGCCACAACTGTGAAACATTTTCCATGTTTTTATTGTTGTTATTGTTGTTGTTTCCACATTTATTCCAACTCACAGTTCATGAGACTCGCTCTGCTGCTACCTGTTTAAAGTTTTCGGTTCATCAAAGTTTTACACATTTTACAAAAAATGGAAAATAGCTGTTAGGAATCATTAAAAGTCAAATGTTTTAGGTTTATTCTTTCACTAGTAGACAGGAGTACATACAACACTAATACATACAAGCATTTACACCACATTTTTATTCAGAAAAACAACTGATTTGTAGTCAAATGGGTGGTTTTATATTTGTTCTATAGCTACCTTGAGTAGAAATCCCATTAACCTGCTGCTACCAGTGCAATCATGGCAACTGTGAGTAAACTAAAGACAAGACATGCCCTCTAGCAATCAGTGTAGGGGAAGAAATGACGGTTTAAAGTACACAATATAAGTAGCTTAGCAACTTCAGTTAAGCTAGCAAGCTATCTAAGGTAACATGATGTAAACATGATGTCATGTGAATAAGCTTTTGCAAATGGCTGGTTGGATTTAACCTAGGCTCTGCCCTTGTTAACTCAGGGAAACCTGTCACTCAGCAAAATCATCCATCCGTAAAAATATTAAGTTATGTGATAAAGAACCCGAGTATTGATTTCCTTATTAATAACTTCATCCCTTTAGCTTTCCATCAGATTTCTTACATCCACCACTTTGGATAGCCATAACAGTCTGCTGAACGAAACGAACACAGTATACCTCTTCCTTCCTTTCCCTCTTTCCACTCCGCACCAGAGCCAGTCACTTGTTCACATCCTCCAGCGAGACACTTTTTTCCCTGCTTCAGGTCTTTCTGCTGTTATTTATGGAAGCAAACGAAGCTTCACCTTGCACTGATTTTACACGGTTTCCTTCGTTTCGCCGAGATCTAAGGTTTTGTCAGCTGTTTGTGAGCCTGTGTATGAAAACTTTGACTCTTGCAGCAAAAATAAAATAAAGAAAGATGGAAGACAGGTCAAGGAATAAAATGTTTTGCTGAAGTGTTTTTGTCTGTGATGCTGTTTTTTTACTGTCTGTATTCATTATTAGACTGAAAATTTTCAAGTTTATTTCCCAAAATATGTGGTCCAAGGAAACCTTTCAAGAAATGAATCAAAGTCCTCCTCTTTCTCCATTTAGTTGTTTTGCTAACCACCAATAAATCTCCCAAAGAAAAGCTAAGAAAAGCTCCCCACCCAGCTAACAGCAATGCTGTGGTCACACACTGCCACTGCTAAGGGCTATATCATGATTAACACACTGCATGTGAAGTGGAGTTACTGTTACCTCCCCAAAGTTGACTATTTTCCAATAGCAGCATGTCCTGAAATGTTTTATTCCTCTCATACCACAGCAGGTATATGAGTCTGGAGACTCCTTCCAAACATGCTCAATAAACATCTTCTGATAACACATTAGAATGAGTGCATTAATATCAACCTGCACTACTGTCAGAGCTGCTGTTATAGAAAATTAAGCAATACCATCTGACCAATCAGAATCCAGAATTCAACAGCGCAGTGGTGTAAAGGGATCTGATAAACTTGGTGTACATCAGGTTCTCCTTTGGCACATTTATCACCTTTAAACACTGGAAAATAGAGAACCTGTGCAAAAACACGTTACAGTTGAACCTGTGTGGTGGTTTTAGGAGGTCTTGGGTTTGCTGTAATTATAATCTACATGTCATGTAGCCTGTGTAATAATCAGTGTCACTTCACACACACACACACACACACTCAGGCAACATGTCCAGTGTTGGGAGCCCAGAGTTTAATTCTCTTAATTGTTCAGAAAGCAATAACTGTCAGAAAACATTAAGGAAAAATGTCAAAATCAGTGGTGAACTACTGTCCTGGAAGAAATGCAGTCAGTGCACACACCTGAGGCAGGTAGTGTGTACCCCTTTACAGCTGGAACAAAACAAGACATGGAATCTTGCAGAATCCAGCACAAAAGTTGCACAGGTTTAATTTTTCACAAGATCAGTTATGAAGCTGATGGGACAATAAAAGCTATGTTCATTAACATTAGAGTGTACTGGGGTCTCTCTCTCTCTCAACAAAACCCCATGATACTGTACTGGGTGCTCACATGGCACTCTATGAGGTATTTACTGTGTTCATCAGCATGCATGTGCAAATAACAATAACTGCAGGAGCTGGCAGGAATGAGAGTAAAAACTAGTTACACAAAAACCACTAATGTGAACAGATTTGGGCTCTTCAGAGATGGGGTTAGGATTCTGAAACACATTTATTTATTATAAGCGAGGCTAAATATGAAGAAAAAAAAAATTCCCATAAGGCTTTTATGGTGTATCTAGTAAACACTCATTGTCTTGGGTAGACGTTTTTCTGGTTGAGAGCTACTACAGAGTATAAACATGTCATGATGAAAGGTCCCTTCTATAAAAGCAAATGAGGTACTGAATTCATCGCAATGCATTGAGGAATACTTGTGTAAGGACTCAATTTCAAGCCTACATGATTTCCAAGATGGGCCATGGGAAAGTTCTCAGGATTACAAATCAGAGGAAATTGCTATAAAGGCAGCTGATTTAATGCAAGAGCATGAATCTGAATCAAAAACAGTCAAAAGGCTCCTGAGCAGCGCATCAGAGTTGTACATTAAGTGATTTGGTTGACTTTGTACAGTGATAACTGGCATCCATTAAGTTTTACATGTTAGCAATTTTGGGTAAGAGGAAATATTGTGTGAATCTCATTTATGTACACTTAAAGAAAAACACAGCTGAACAAATAATTAAATTAAATAAATATAGGGTGACTCAGCTTAAACTAAACAGCCCCATGTTGGTATTAACAACTTACACATACACAACGATAAAACTTTTCCTTCACTTCTACCCGTTTCTGCGACATTTAAACACAAATCCCCTAAAATAATATTCACAGTTTTATTAAAATAAGGACGAAAAAAAAAAAAACAGATTACAGTCTAAAACTAGAAGGGATTATTTTTTTGTTCCTGTAGTATGAATGGAGTGCCAGGGTCAAACTGCCCTTTTTTGTTCCTTGCAATTGCTGTAGAGGGCCAGCAGGTGGTAGTACTGAGGCTGTTATTGGTGCTTCTTGCTGATTCCATTCTGCACGTGATTCCTAGAGAGAAACAGAGAGAGAGAGAGAGAGAGAGAGAGAGAGAGAGAGAGAGTGTGAGTTGAGGATGAGGTGAATGTCCTTGGTGTATCATTTCACTTGAAAGTGAGAGAGATAAGGCCAGGCCTCACGCCAGCTGCATGCAAGTCAGCAGTTTGATCCTATCTGTAGGCTCTGCAGGTCAGACACAGTCAGATCCTATTAGACTCTGTCAAACTTTATGAGTCCTTGTCAGACTCAGGCAGACCCTGGAGACCATATCATTATACTCTATGAGACTCTGAGACTCAATCAGACTCTAACAGACCCTATGAGACTCTATGAGGCTCTAACACACTCTAGCAGACTACCAGACTCCAGCGATCGTCAGACCCTGTGAAGGAGGTGTGGCCTCTGTGTGTCTCAGTCCCTGTAAAGGAGGTGTGGCTTCTGTGTCTATCAGTTCCAGTGAAGGAGGCATGGCCCCTGTTGTTGTCAGTCCCTTTGAAGGAGGGATGATTTCTGTGTTTGACTGCTCCATTGAAAGAGGTATGGCCTCGGTGTCTGTCTGTCCCCCTGAAGGAGTTGTTGTCTCTATGTGTCAGTCCCAGTAAAGGGTAAAGGTGTGGCTTCTATGTCTATCACTCCCAGTGAACAAGGTGTGGCCCCTGTTGTTATCAGTCCCAGTAAAGGAGGCACGGCCTTGAAAATAACAACACCGCCCCAGACCCCCAAACAAGCATGAAAAGGTTCCACATTATGCACTAGCATGTTGTTAGTGGAAAAGACCTGCAGGATGTTCCCTTATATTCCATATTTGTGTGCTATTCCAGTACATTCGTGTACACTTGATTCAGGTAATAAAGCGCTAATCATGTGCTCAGGCGTTCTGAGAACAAAGCAAAAATGTACACACACAAACCCAAACCCTAACATTAACCCTAACTTACCCACACATCTCCTGAAACAAAATTACTGAGAAATCACTGTTTTTTTCCCCCCACTCACCCTTCTCCAGAGCGCTGATTTCCTGAGTCATGCCTCTCAGCCTTGATTGATTCCTGGACCTCGTTTTCTTCATACTCGCGTACATCATTGATCCCTTTCAACTGCCCGGTCACAACCTTCACCACCATCTGCACAATGAACTGCACAGCACACGCAAGTGGGGGTGAGTTTAGTGAGTGATCTGTCTCATCTCTCTCCTCAACACAGGAACATTACATTAAAGAGCACAGTGAGTGTCGAGGCAAAGCTCAGTCTCGCTGTTTGATTCAAAGCGACTGAATCATTTGAATCATGTGTGCATCCATCAGTAATTAAGAAGTCTATAAAAAAGCTTTATCTTTTATCATGCGCATATAAAGATTTTCACTCATTCAGGTCAGTAAATTGTCTCTGGGTAGTCAGTCAAGGTGACTGGGATTGTTTTTTAATCTTGAAAACAGCATCACTCTTTCTCAGGAGTTTTATCAGTTCAGCTGAATGCTGAGAAATTCCTCGCTTCACACAAATTCAAGCCTTTGGATCATAATGAGTGTCATGTGACCTTAAAAGAAAAGTTCAGGAAGGAAAAAAGAAAATCAAATGTAAAAACTTTTTCTGGTAAAAGTTTAAAACCTGATCAATGCAATTGTAAAATGAAAAATGAATTAATGTTTTTGTAAAATAGTTATCCTTGAAGTATACATCTCCATGTTTTGTTTATCTTTAAGGCTATTTTTTTTTTATTTTACATTCAATGGTATAAGGTCATGTATATGTAATTATAAATTTTCCTATTAACTTCCATCTGTTCCTTTCACTCATCAAAATGGAGTTTCTCAGAGTTTTTCAGTCTATTACAGTTCCACAATCATGTTCCATACTATTTAGTTTATGGTGTGGTCTACATATGCAAAATATGTGTACGAGTTTGCAGTCACTACATCGCTGATGATAAAAATGCACATAAAGAAGGAAACAGTTGCATGTAGGCCTGCGCCATCTACAAACTTCTCCTCAACTGAAGAAGAAGAATGAACTCATCAGTTATTTGGAAATGCAGTGTTGAAGTTGTTGACGAAAATGAAAAATGTTCATGTTGAAAAATGTTCATTAACAACCTTTTTCCATGACTGAAACTACATGATAACTAAATAATAAATTCACCCTAGTGCTCAAAATATATGACAAAATGTAATGACATTTTACTCAAGTAAAAGCGAGACAAAAATTAAGACCTGTCACGTTATACGCTACATGATGCGAGGTGAGAAAAACCCTAACCCCCAGCACACTTAATTCTGAGATGACGTCTGCGAGAGTTTGTAAAGATCGCATATCTCTTTGGTTTCGGATTGTTCATTGTTCATGTATACGAGTGCTCCAGTACTGCAGGCGGTGCTGTTCAAATTTTTGGACAATTTTCACAACTACAGGTAGAAGATTGCTGATCCTAAAAGTCAGATATCTTGGAAAGAATCGGCTTGGGAACACCTACTCTGTAATGACCAATTACAGGCTTGGAGGTGTAGCGTCTCTGTCCATGGAGTTTGACCAGCTGACATGTACATGTCACCAGACAATTACGCCATATTGTTCGTGGAAGCCCACCAAACGTCATGCTGAGGTCCACTGTGGTCACGCATACTGCTAGTTAAACACCTGACCTGTCTTCTCTGATCTGTGTGTGAGTATGCTAACACTTTGTAGTTGGAGAACCTTACTGTTTGGTAAAAGCAACGATTTCTGATACAGTGACATTATTTAGTGATAAAATGTTTTATCTGCATGGAAAAACTGCTTTTTGCAGTGTCCTGTTAGGCTAATATAATACTAGCTAGCTAAAACTAGCATACTTGAAGTCACTGAGGTTAAATCTATTTGTGTCAAATTCAAGACTAAATTCAAACCATTGATTAAAATAAACACTCGCTAGTTTAGTGTGTCAGCTTTGCATTTATGATTATTTGTTGGTGAAGAGAATTTTAAACGTAAGAATGCATTGGAGTGTGTGTGTGTGTGTGTGTGTGTGTGTTCAGAAAGCTTGTTTTTCATTATTTTGCATTGTAAAATTTTGTTTGTTTTGCATTAATGATTAGTTGCTCTCAGATGACCTGTGACTTTAAGGGTATTGCTAAGTAACACAATCTAGAACATTTTTATAAAAGCGAATGTTTGTCCAGCGTTGTTTCAGAGCTGCAGTGGCTCACCAGGAACCAGTAGATGTTCATGAGCAGCAGTGCAAACAGCAGAGTGTTGAAGAAAAAGTAGAAAGGGATGCTGGGGACGGACTGCAGGCTGGTGATGTAGGAGGCGTACAGCACTTTGAGGGGGAACCAGTACAGCCGGAAGCAGAACCTGTAGAGGAGACAAGCACAAGGTTACATGAAGAACCAGCAACTCAGCAGGGGGTAGAAAAGAGAAAACGAGAACAAACCTAAGAAAACAAAAGTCCGAAAGAAGACGAGAGCAGAACTAAAGCAATGCTTAACAACAGCAACAAGAATGATGTACGCACGATTCTCCGAAGAAATGAAATTTTCGCAATTAAACTCCTTACGTATTAATTTGTCTTCAATTTGAGACTACATTAAGCCAATCTTACAGAGTCATGCATTTTATGCACTTTTACACCACAGTGTTGTTGAGTTCTGGATTCTGATTGGTCAGAAAGTATAGATTAATTTCCTCTAACAATAGTGCTGCTGCAAATCAGAGGTTTATATTAATGCGCTTGTTGACATGGTGACATTTTCTGTAATTTCTGTATTTATTTAACATTTATGGAAGGGGTCTCCAGTGTCAGTCAGAGGTAAAGCTGTAACTTTCCAACATCTTCGGACAGAGGAGTTTATGCTTTGTGGTTTCTCAGCAACATGACAAGCTGTATTTTTATTGGTCTTATTAACTTCAAGAGAGAGAAAAAGAGTGGCTAGCGAGGGAACGACTGTTTATAGCTGCTATAACGTTTTGTGGACATCTCACAACATTAAAAAAAAAAAGTATGAGGTATTGTTCCTAAGTAAACTGTACTCTAATGGTTGGCAAACTGCTGTGGTATAAGAGGAATGAAACACTACGGGACCAGCTGTTATTGAAAAATAATCAACTTCAGGGTGGTAACGGTAACTCCACTTCATCACACCACCACATCATGCAATAGTTTACTATGAGAGTACCACATCTGTGTTTCAGAAACATTTTTATAATATGTCTGTTCATGAGAAATCAAAGACAGCTGGTCAAAGTACAATCATTTAAGTGCACCCGGTTTTATCTTCAACATTGTGGAATTAAAACGTAATCCAGTTTTCCATATGCTGTATCTTTTGAAGTGTTGTTGCTATGTCTTTTGCTCATTTCGTATAGTTTTCAATAGTTATATGTTAAACAGAGATAATGTTTTTGGTTCTTTTTTCCACCTCTGCTGACTGAGTGTTATATCACAAGCAAGTGTGTGAATAAGGTGAATAGTGGGACAATTTTATTTTTTTTAATAACCCGTGGCCATATTTAAAAATGGTCACGGGCTGCAAATAGCTGTAGTTTGGACACCCCTGCCCGTGCACCGACACAGATGTTTAGTTAAACCCCTCTGTTATACTTTGTCTTTACAGGGAGATAGAGAGTGTGTATTTCATATGCAGGCCTCACCATGTGATGCCAAAGCCCACAAAGCCCACGCTGGACAGGACATCGTTGATCATGTGGATTTTTCCTCCTCGGACCTTGAAGTAGACGTTGAGTTTTGTGAACTCCAGCAGAATATCATTAATGTCATGGAGGAACAGCACGAGGAGCCCGATATTGTGATACCTTTAAGAAGAGGAAGATACAAAACACACCAATGTCAGTAAACCTAAAATTATAGTGTAGCGGTACACAGTCTGAAAGACAGCTGAGCGCAAAAGTTTGCAACCTCCATGGTTTATCAATGGAACAAAAATATCTCTAATTAATAACAGAAGTCTTAAATGTTAAAAAAAAATATATATATATATATATATATATATATATATATATATATATATATATAAAAAATGTAGGAAATACTGTAAAGGAACAACAAACAATAAGACAACACTAAAATGGTGTACCAAAGTGGAGTTACTGTTACCAACATTCTGTTTCCTCTTATACCACTGTCACAGCCACTGTGGACAATACCACACCCTCACTCACTTTTTTGTTGTCTGCTCCATTTTCTTTCCTGATTTTACACACCTGTTCTGCATTTCCCTATTAGTCACTCACTATAAGTTGCATGTTTTCCCTCTTTGTTTGTTGGAGCATTATGCTCCAGCCCAGAGAGGGGGTCTCTCTGTTACCCTCCCTACCCAGCTCTCTGTTGCCCTCCCTTCACCCCCACCCTGCCCCCCTGAGGACGTCACTCTGCCCTTTTGCTCAGCTGAGGACGTCACCGTAACCCCTCCCTGCCCTGGTGAGGAAGTCACACCAATTTGCCAACGATTACAATTTCTATTTCTATACATTGTATTTATCTTTTTACAGTTACACTGAATGATATGGAACATCTGTGAAGCATGTTAGTTCCTGTTCTCATTTATGTTACAGCAGCTATACACAGTTAATAAGCAGCAAATGCAGCTCGCATGTTACTGAGAAACCTCAAAGTACAAACCCCTCTGTTCTGAAGATGTCGGAAAACTTAAAGTTACAGCTTTAACTCTGACTGTTACAAAGCTCTGACCCTGTAAATGTTTATGTTAAATTAACCTCTCCTTATAGAAAATGTTACTATATCAATGATTACACATTTTTTAATTGTTTATGTGGAGCATCTGCTGTTCAAGTCCCTGTGACTGAGCAGTTACTACAAAAATGATCATTTTAAAACTGCTGTAATAGAAAATTAATCAACACCTTCTGACCAATCAGAATCTAGAATTCACCAGAGCTGTGGGATAAAATAAATTCATATACACAAATCTAGTAGTATAAGCAAAAGTAAATGCAGTATAACTATTTTTTAATCATATTAAATCACGAGACAAGGTGTTTTTTTCTACCAAAGGCTGATAAGCTCTGCTCTTCACACACAACAAGAGTAAATTATTTATAGATTTGATTGCTTTTATGTTCATTAGAGTTTAGAAATTGGGTGAAAAAAAAAGACATAGACCATTGAATTGTGGTCTCTGACCTGAAGGCGTAGGAGAATGCAATCAGAGCCAGAGTGATGAAGTGATGCAACAGCATGACGGCGGAGTCTTTCCTCCATGCATCCATGTACATCGTGGCGTAGATGGAGTGGCCGTAGAAGCTCCCCTGGATCAAGTAGGCGATGGCGATGTCCAGGGGCACCTGCATTCCGCTCTTCCAGTCTATTGATCAATTATTCATGCATTAACAGATTACCGATTATCAAAAAGTAAAACAAAATTTATAGCTGGATATACAGGATGCAGCCGGCGGAGCTTGCGAGACACGCACACACACATAACCACACACCCTGCAGAGAACTTGAACCTGATAGAGCGAAAGCTGCGAGTTCGGGACGAACCCGTTTTCTGTTGCCATCCTGTTTTTGGAGTGTTTTGAAAGTGCGCGAGCCCGGTGCTCTACTAAAATTCTGCCTGCCTTCCAAGTGTTCCTCCACACCCTCACACAACGGGGTCTACAGATGTCAAACATAAAACTTAGCACGAGAATTTCATCCTTAGCAGCAATCAACATAAACGGAGCTGAATAATATGTTTCATGACATCCCTGATTGATTAACACCAAGTAGATTCATCATTTCTGTATCAGAAATTAATGAGTATTAATGAGTAACAGAAAACCATGTATTCGGTCTGAAAAAATGGTATGAATGCATCCTTACTGTTAGTTTTATGTGTAGTTGACAACAGCAATTTTAGCCAATTAAAACCTAAATATTTACGCATGAGAGACTGAAATTTAAAAATGATAGTTCTTACTGTACTTCCTGAAACACACAACTACAGTACTTCAAATGACAGAGTCATTTGTTTTTATTCGTCTTTGAATTCAGTCATAGCTTGTGAATTTTTAATATATTATTAATTTGTTATGGAAAAAGTTGATAATAAACATGGAGAATGATGGAGAATTTGACGCAAAATCAGTGTAGCTTTCAAAGGCAATTCTCCACAGATTATCATCTGACTGTGTAAAGTCATGTGAGGACGACGTGAGTGTGACTACTGAGGATGTCTAAAAAGCTGTTAGTGTATTTACACACGTTAAGTCTGCTAATGCTTATCGATCAGATCCTCCTCCAGCTCTCGAGCCAACAACAGGAGTAGAGTGCTTTTAACCTCAAGACTAAATCAATTTTTCCCACCACAACTCACAATGTTCACGTAAATGCTCACACACTTAACTGTAAAGTCTGATTGCTGCAGAGTGACCGGAACTCATTGTTTTGTTTTTTTTGTATTCACTTATGCTATCAGGGCAGATATTGTCTGGGTGTATGTATACACATAAGGCATAAAACACTCTGTGTGGTGCACTTGTAGGAAAATAATCAACAACTGGGTGGTGTGATGAAGCAGAGTTCGTGATACCACCTGTTTATGTGAAACATCCGCAGTACAAATCCCAGTGAATGAGCTGTTACTATAGAGACGATAATGTATTACATTGAGCGCATTCATTATATATAAACCTGTGATTTCCTGTCATAGCTGCTGTTATTACTGTAAAACTTACTGTAAAAGACAGAGGGAGGGTTGTGAAAGAAGCCATAGTTGCAGAAGAAGAGCAGGTAGGTGCTGTAGGACCATGACATCGTGTAGAAGACCATCTTCCAAGCACTTTCTGGCATCTTCGCCACATCTTTGGAATGGAGACGACACCACCTGGCAAACGGCTACAACAGACAATATGCAGATTCTTAGCATTTCATGAATGTGTTCAAACCTACAGTATTTGTCACCAATCACAGACTTGGGTTCTTGAGAACAGCCCTTTCTAACAATTTTTCTGACACTGTCTGCATTACCTAGTGACAAAACTAGTAAAAACCTGGTTTTCAAAATTTTCTTCCATTTCCAAAAACTGTGACAGTGATGTGGAATGGATGTTATACTTCACTAATTTTACTCTTTCAATAGTATAGTTTGCTAGCTAAGCAATGTTAAGGGTCTAAGGGCATAAGCAGTATGCTTTCTGTACACAGACTGTGAGACTGTCCAGACCAAATGCAACAGGAAAATTAGGCAGTCTGTACAGGAGTTTGCAGAGTTTTTTTGTGATTGTTGCAGCCAAAATTTTGCTGCGTTTTTTTTATTCTTTTTTTCAAAATTTGCTATGCAACTTGCAGAGTTTTTGCAGAAAACTACTTGAATTTTGGCAAAATTGCAATCGCACGAAATTAATTTGCACTGTCTTTTGCAGTCATGTTTGTTGGTAAATGAGACCTTTTAGATGTACCCAAATTTCGGCGCACGTGAATCGAAAAAACTGCAAGCTCCTCAGAATATTGCGGAGTTTGCTTGATTTTGCGTTAATTTCTGCAATCGCAAAATCGCAGAATCCTGGAGGGACTGATTAGGGCGCTTTCACATACACAGTGTTTAGTGTGGAACCCAGGTGTGTTCTCCCCATCGGCATGGGTCATTAAAAAGGTGAGAACACGGCGATTGCACTCGGGTCCAAGAGCATCTGAGCAATTCGGTCTTGGACTGCTAGTGGAGTGAACTCTCTCGAGAAAGCAATCTGACTCTGCCTCGTCTGCAGGAAGTGAATCAAACATGCCCTGTGTTTTGTGTATGCCGTGTTTTTTCCTGTAGATGTGGGTTGCTAGACTGAGTTACAGGACAGAGCTATAGTGCTGTGGAAATCAACAAACAGAGAAAATAAATGCTGTATGTGACACACAAGATGTTTTAAAATAGTTATTTATATAACTTTAATCATTTATTTAGCAGTGACTCTGTGTTGTCTGTGATTTTTTAAATTTCTATTCGCACTTGGTAAAGGTTTGTACTTTTCTGTTTCCATATTTAAGACCAATGAAGGAAAGATATTTACGAGGATAAAACATACACCTCAGATCTTTTTTTTTTGCATTTTGGTTCTTTTAATTATTAAAGGAGTAGTAATCAAGTAGCAAACGAACCAAAAGACTTGATCTCATTCTGATTCGTACTCTACAAACAGACTAATAGGCGTGAAAGTGCACACAGACACTGCAAACTGGTCTCAGGTTCCTGTACATGGACACTACTTACTAACAGCACATTACAGAAAGGACGTTGGAGTAAGAGGTTCTCAGTAAATCTTCATGTGCTTCTGCTTTGAAAGGAACTGGGAGGGGGAAAAAAAAAAACCAGGAAGGTAGAAGACTTGTCTCACATCACATGAGTCAAGTGCTAAAAAGTGCTGAAAAAGTGCGACATGCGTCACTGTTTTTCTGCTGGCCAAGTGTGAAAAGATGCAAAGGAGTAAGCCATTTAGAGCAGATGTTTTGTGCTTTAAAATCAGAGGTTGTGATGGTAATTTTGTTCATTTCTGTTTTATAAAAGTATTCAATTTCAATGTTACTGTCTGTAAAAAAATCTTTGTTTGGGTCAAATTAATAATCTCCAAATTGTCATATTGGTTATCAAAAGAGGATCAAGAGTCAACAACAACAAAAATCTTCAAATGAGGTTAAATTCCAGAGATGGTGTAGTCTGTCTGAAAAGAATTCTTTGGTCTTGAGTTGTGTCCGAAAGAAGAAGAAGAAGAAGAGGTCTTGAGTTGTGTCAGTGTGAGAAATTTTTTATCCCAATCTCAGATTGTGAGCGCTGCTATGACGCTCGTCTAAAATCCTCCAGTAGGAGGATGGTAATAGGACCGTTACAGGATCTTCATCATATAATCTGACATGGAGAACACGTGTTGTCACACAGTCCATTATAGAATTAGGGTGAGATTGTATAGGGATCTCGTACAGTGTGATGAGTGCTGTCTAAAATTTTAGCATGTTTCATAATCTTGTAGGATCCAATTTTCGAATCCTGATTTGCTATTTGTACATCTTTGCATATCCACTTTTTAGAATTTTTTGATGATGTGTTCGAACACAGAGAGACAATGAGGTTTTCACAGCAAGAGACAGTCACTGGAAAAACTTTTTTTTCCTTTTCTTTTTTTTTTTTTATAGTTTTCTTTGAAGAAGTTAGTGGCAGTTAAATTATATTCATCACATTTGTTGACAGGCTATGAGTAAGGTCTGTTTGCAATGTCAGACCTTAGAAGTAGCATATGGGCACGTTAAGGATAGAAAAGTCATGGATGCTTTTCCTGTTTAAGGTTGCATAGGAAAGCTTTAAGGCTGTACAGGTTGTTTCGTTAAAGAGTGTGTGTACGTGCCACTAGAAGTAACGCTAGCTCTCGTTCTTATCTCTCTGTGATAGTCTATCTGTTCCAGTTCCACTCTATCCCAGTGCCACATTCAGACATAAGGCTATTGTAATCAGAGACATGAATGATAACTATTTACAAGGATCAAGTGTTCTCTATCCATGTTTACCTGATCTCCATTTTCCCTTGTACAATTAGTGTCGTGTGTGGATGAACAGAGGCCAGAGAGGAAAATGGGACACCACAAAACCACACTAAGACATCGTATGACACCACTCTTGGAATTTAGGAGCGAAATAATCATAAGTCTGAGAGATGGCCCACTTTGAAATGGCAGTGTCTCTGATTGGCTCAAACGGCCGGGTCTTGCTGTGCGATAGGGCGAGAGGGCCAAATGCTGCCAAACCACCGGCATACTATCATGCTGGGGGTATTTATAGAGACCAGCTGTCTTCAGTCAGTCCCCATACTCCTCCTCTTCACCTTACACTCCAGCTCCATCTTATAAACACACACTCGCCTAATGGCCGTTATCGCAGTTGCTGAGCATAGACAATATCTATCTGAGAGTTTTATACTACCAGGTTATGTATAGTAAAGTCTGATGTCATAATTAGGCCTCATTTTGTGCTAGATGTTAAGTAAAGTTTACTAGTTGTCCAGTTATTCAAAAAAGTAGTAGACTAGTCACCTTTTCCATAGTTGAAGCAAAAATTGTTTTTCACTGTTGAGAGAGCACGGTACCGAGAGCATGGTAAATCTTCAATTGACATCCACGCACAGGCGACAAATTACACCTCAAAAATCAATGATATCTGAGGCTAACAATGAAACTAAGAGCATGCAGCATGGCGCTGAAGCTCCTTATAGCTTAATGATGCATGGAGGATGCAATGTCTACAGCACCATCTGGGAGGTTTTTCCACCACGTTCAACTCCTACCTCAATAGCGAGTATTGATCAGACTCTTTGAGCCAGCATGCACCGATCAGATGCTAAACTAGTTGAGTATTTTGTGCGGTTTAGCTCCAACCTCTTCATTTCATGCAATGTGTGCATTAAAGCAAAAGAAAATAGCATAGTCTTGTACAGTTGTCTGTAGAATCAACTTCATCTAGTCTGAAATATTTTTAGAATAATCAAGTACACTTTACCGCCTGCTTTACCATCTGCCATCACTGTTTCTGCCACATCCCCACAGTGACAACTGGTGACTGTAATAGTGACTAGTCAATGCAACCTGTATTCTGTGCAAAACTTACCAGTTCAGCAGGTTATAAAAGCTGAACGAAAGACACCTTGGTGACTCTTTTGCAGTGGGAAAGTATGGCAACTATCAAGTTCAGGCACTGGCCTTTGCACTGACACCATAGTTGGTAGAAACACCTCAAGTAAGTCCAAAGTCTAGGACTGGCTTTCATGAACAATATGACAATCACAGAGCATGGACCTCATGCAGAGACTAGTGCTCACTGTGTCGTATACTTAGAAGCTGGGAAAACTCTGTGGACAAACATGTTATGCAAATAAGCCAGTGACTGGTCGATACAAAAAGGCGTACCTAAACTAACTCATTCTAAGCATCAGATTGGTTTCACTAGCATGCTAAACTCACCCTCCTCAACCCATGATTTATTTAATAGTATCATGCATCTTATTTCTCTTTTCCTAAGTAGTTCTTCCTCCACCATGTGTTCTATCATTTTACATGTACTTTATGTTTATGTACAACTCCGGTATCACCGTAGTTCAGCACTTTGCAGTGGGCAATCCTCTTCCTGCATTCATGGAAATTGTCACGAAATCTTTATATCTCCTTCTGCAGTACTGAAAAACTCATACACGAAGGTCAAAACAAAGCCGCAGAGGACAGGTGGTTTTGTCTTCATGCAACTCTTGCAGACGTAATCTCCGCTGGAAGTATGTTGAGTTGAGATACGCATCATGAATGCTGGTGTACAGAAATCTAAAAGTAGTTTGCACTACTTCCTCTCTGCTAAAATAGACATTTCCTCTGAGGTACATACAGTTTCCACAGCAGCCAAGGCAGCCTCAACAAGAGACTTCTCTCAACCTTGGTGCGTGATCTTCAGAGCAGACCCTAACAGATCAGCAGGCTAAAAATGTTACATAATGCAGCTTAATGTGATCGCAGTGATCTTAATCAAACACACAGTACACACACATTTATCCTTTTAAAGGGCTAAGCCAAAAGAACAGGTCACTGGAAAATCTCAACAGCAATCTGTTTGCTTGAAATGTTTCCTGTGAATAAATGAGCCTCTGATGATTTGTTGGCCTGTTAGTTTAAATAGCAGGAAAAAGAAAACCAAGAACTGATAAAGATCTAACACTTCCCAGTCCTACCCAAATATCAAAGGACCACAGTAAAATAAAAAGCACAAATCCTGACATTAACTAAGCTGTCTGTAGGACGGCCTCTGGTGATTTACACCAACAGTACCCAATGTTCACCAAACAACAACACTCTCCATCAAAAAACAATACTCATCAAATACCAATGCTCGCCACCAAAGAGTCACTGTTCTCAGACAGAAAACACCATCCATTAAACATCAAATCTTTCAATAAAAACACTCTCCAGCAAACACCAATGCTCTCCAAATTCTGATGCTGTCAATCCAACACCAACACTCTTCATTCAGAAAAGACCACACTCTTCAGAAAACACCAACAGAACCTTGAGCTAATCCCTTGTATGACCTTAGAGAAACTGGTCATAAGTTGCACTGGTTAAATGTTTGAAGGCAAGCATAGCATTGGGTTTCAAAAACTAATCTTCACCAGCAACACACCATCATTTCTCTATCACAAAGAAGAGACTCAAACACAAACCACATGGAGCTTGTATTTGAATCAATCATTACACTTGTTAGCAAGTGGAGGCAATCTGGCAAAGCCTTCTTTGTTTCATTGTTTGTCATTAATAATACAGAGACCCTTGCAACATGAGCTGATGGTTTAGTGAACAGCACAATGACTCCAGGTTTATACCCCAGGTAATGTGAATTAAAGCCAAAACTAATTATAGAGGCAAGAAGTGTACCTTCCCTTTCATTTATTTGTTCAGTCACTTACCATCTATAATTACTCCCATGTGGGCACTAGAGGTGTTAATCTAAAAAGATCACGGTTACACTGTATTACATCAATCATTTGAAAACACACAAGCGGGTGGTGAAAAAAAATTATTTTTTGTATATATAACAAAAACAAAAGGAAAAAAAAAAATCAAATCCCCTAATCATTTCTAGATTAGACTTCCAGACATGTGTCTGTTGTAATTATGATTGAGTTACACAGGATCTCTGTATAACTCACAGAGGTGGGTGTGTCTCCATGATATACACATGCTCATCACACTATAAATCGTCACACTACACACACCTCATTACATATACACCTTTATTATAAGAGGTAGGGAGCGTGGCCATGTGCTTGATCATTAGTAGGACTATAACCTGTGCTAAGAACTCAATAACTTACCTAAAAACAGAAGAATTGCTTCTCGGACAAAGTGTGTTTTTAAACATCATCTATATTGTATTGTTCCAAATTTTAAACTATACAACTGAAAAGAGCTTCCTGGGGTGTCTTCCCTGAAGAAAAAGTACAAAACCTCTCTCTGTTGATCTATTCTACTGATTCTTTTTCTGTTGATGAACACAGTCCTTAAAAATGACTGACATGACGGATTTGGACGGGACTAAAATCCCAGAGGTTGGTTAAAAACTACTTTACCCGACCTCCCTATGTGAAACTAGGTCCGAAAAGTGCTTTAGAAATATATTTTTGAGAATGATGTTTCAGTCTGAATTTCCCTCTGGGATGAATAGATAGATCTATCTATAAAACCTTACATTGCCAGTATTTATTATTTATTACATTCAAGATGAAAGTGGCTTGCTAAGCCAAAAGAAATATACGTTTCCATCGATATGGTGAAAATGCCAATGATGAGGTAACCATCTGATCACACTCCGTGACCAACTGTGAAAGGTAAGAAGGAAGAAGCAACCCTAATATTGCTCTAAACTTAGGTAAAATGATGATTACTGTATGAATAGCACATCTGCACAAGAAATAGTACAGTCTCTACAAAAACCTTTTGTACGAAAGTTTGTGGTCTCTGGTTCCATGTAGCTCAGCTAAAATGGCAGTTTAGCAATGGCTGCCACTATGACTATAATAGAGAGCGAGGTAAACACGCCAACTGAACCTTTTCCAGGACATGCCTTTAGAAATCCTGTCTTTTTTTTTTATTTTATTTTATTTTTTATCAAATGTCTCCTAATTTCGTCATTGGTATTGCCCACTTCCTATGAACCACAGCTATGAACTGGGAAGACAAAGGATAACCCATGCTTCCTCCAAGACACATGAAACTAGCCACTAAATCTTTTCGAGCTGCTCATGCTTGCTATAGTAGTAACTAATTAGCTAATGTTGCTCTGATTGATGGGAGCAATGAAAGCCGGACAATTATCCTCTCAGCCAATGATAATGTGGCATTGTCAGCATTCGAACTTGGGCCATGTGAGAGCCAGGTTTTAACATGAAATTTGGAAACAATAATACACTTTAGAATGTACCTGCCTAGAACGTAACATGCACAAAAAAACCCAATTCTGTATAAATTCCTCAAGCACCAATCAAAATGTAACCGAACCACAAGTTTCAAGGGCAAAGTCAACTGGTATAACACTATTGATTTTAAAGCTAAGATTGCTTTGTTTTGTGACACATCACAGGAACGACAGTGGGGGTGCTTTAAGACACTCTGCATGCTGTAGTCACATGCAAAATCCTGCGTCATGTCATTCAACATTACACACTGTCACAGAATAAAATACTGGATCTGGATTTGAAAAAATGTCCAACCTGATACCAAACCAGAGTTTCAGGCAGGTCCATTTACTGGCCCTCATACTGATGTTCAGTGTCTGACCCTTTGTGTGCATCCCTGCAGTCACACACAATTGCGACGTTCCAACTTGTGCCCATGATGGAAAAAATATGCAAATGGACAGGTGCTGGTTTGAAAGCAGTAAGAATTTTGCATTTTGCTGAAGGAGGCACAGGTATGACTAAACCACAACCTAGTAATGACAACTGATACAGGAATGTACACACAGCAATGTGGGCTGGGGTGGACAATCACACTAAATGTGAAAGGTTACTAAAAGTCCTCTCCTGTTTCCAATTTCTGTATATGCAATTCCGCAAACAAGGAATAAAGTGCCAAAAACATAAAAGGTTTTTCAATATTTTGCCTTCAAACAAGCACAAAGTTTCCAACAATTAGTATAAACAATTAGTATAAAAACAAGATACATCACAAAATACAATCAATAAATCACATCATAGTGTATCGGTGTACCAGGCCACCTATCTGATGACAACGGATCAATACAAACACACAGCTGGACTTTCACACTAAATGCCGCAGGTTACTACAAATCATCTTGTTTTTTTTGTTTTATGTTTGTGTTTGGTAAACTCAATGAAACCCTTTTGTACTGCACTAAAAGAGGGAATAAACATTTGCCCAGTGTGGTCTGCTTTGGAAATAATTTCCTTGAAACTCAGAGGAGAAACAAGACAGCAGATGGATCAATGATCAATGTAAAAAAAAAAATAGTTTTTACACTAACAAATTCAATGCGAATTCCATGTTGTGTTCCAAAAAATAGACGGTAACACAAAGGGCTATCAGTCAAACTAAGTAGTGATGTTTGGCCATCTGTTGAATATCTAGGCACTGTAAATGTTGGGCTGTTATGGGAAAATAATCAATAAATGGGTGGTGTTATGAAGTGGAGTTAGTGTCACCACCCCAAAGATGATTATTTTTAAATAACAGCATGTCCCGAAGTATTTCATTTCTCTTACACCACAGAAATTTGCCAACAATTACAATTTTTATTTATTAAACAATGGAGTGTACTTTTTATCCATTTATAGGTATAGGTAGCTTTTATTAATTTAATTAATATTTTCAATAACTGAGAAAAAAAAGTTACAGCTTTACCACTGACTGTTACAAAGCACTAACATTGGAGACTCCTTCCATAAATGTTAAGTAAACACAATTCTTCTTACATAAAACATCCACCATGACACAGAACATGACACTTTTTTACCCACGATCTTGAATGCTTCATGTTTGCACGAGCATTTAGGAGCCACCAGATTACTACATTTGCACTTTCCCTAGTTGCCCTTTGTATACGAAGACTCCTGACACATTTCTATGATAAAACAGCAGTGATCTAAAGGCCATCAACCTTGGTGGATTTGTTGTGGCAGCATATACAAACCTTTAACACCTGAGTCAGCTAAACTGATTTCAGCTTTCTGAGCACTGGATAAACCCAGATAAACTCAGAGCAAGATAGGGACATGTACCAAGAATTGATTATATACAACAACCCGCAATTTTCAATACATGGACTCTCCAAATTACAGTCACTACTCATGTGTTCCAGTTGGAAGGAGGGTGCTTAGGCTGAATGAACACTGCACAACTTTCAAAACCTCAGAATCACAGCCCTACCCACACTAAATAACTTGTGTTTGGTGGACGTAACAGTGTGCACACTATGCGAGTGCTCGTAGATGAGGTGCACATACTACAATATCGCAAACGAGCGTGCCCGATCCCCAAGTCCCACTTTCTCAAAATAAAAGAAAAGCAAAAAAACAAAACAAAACATGAAAGCTGTACTATATATAATGTGACATTTTCCACTATTTCTTATAGAAGTATAATTACTGTGTTTACATTTTATCCCTCACCCTCCCACACAAAAAGATAAACTGGATTCAGAGATCTGCTGCACATGACAGCAGATGAATTTGATTTCTTGCTCACGACACTTGCAGCAGGTTTTCTGTGTTCAGTGTCTGTTTTGGTAAATCTGTTTTTTTTTTGTTTGTTTGTTTATCTTGGTGGGATTTTTTTTGGCTGCCTGCTTTTTTTTTTGTTTGTGTGTGTTGTTTTTGATCATCGCTTCTTTGTCGGCTTGCTGTTTTATACTTTTTTTTTTTTCCCGTTTTTGTCCGCTTGTCTATTTTTAATCCATCTATTGTATCTGATGTTTTTTTTTCTTACTTTTATTATTGTTATTATTTTTGTCTTTATTTTCTTTTTTTTTTTTGTAATTGTAAAGCAGCCTAGGGTATGAGAATGGTGCTAAATAAATTAAACATTATTATTATTTTTAAAACATTATTATGTTTGAATATTTTTCGCACATAGAATATCGGTAGAATTTTTAAATTTCCGTTTTCACTTTGTTCAGAGCACTTTTGTTGTATTTAAACAGAAGACAGGTGTAATCATGCTTCCATGACAATAAAAAAAAGTAATAACCAAGCAAACACACATCAGCAGCTGCTTTTTAATGCAGTATCATCCCAACTAGAGTCAACATTGACAACCTACTGGACAAAGCGGTCAAAATATTTCTGGTACTAATGCAACATTATAGCATGTAAACAGTATACACAAATCTATACAATCATAGCAATGTAGATGCCTGTAAAATGGTTCATGTTGTACGCATTATCTCCCTAAGATGATGTTTACAACAAAAGACAATGCAATAACTGTTGATCTTTATGAGCTGTGATAAATGTCACTGTAGCTGCTGAGACACTGGTCAAAGTGCTCGATAATTCATTAAACTGAGGAGCCTTGAACTACCACCCACACACACACTCTATCTGCAACACAATCTCATGTATCACTGATCACTCTCTACAGCTCGAATGCTGTTTAATAAAGATGCAGTGCTAGACATCCAGCTAGCATTACTGAACCGTTTCAAATATTTATTGAGAAAGTGAACACACACATTTGGATCTTTTATCCTAATGAAAACAAAGACCTAGCAAAACTTCAGTGCAAAATGAAGGATGCAGATGCATGTCATGGTTGGATTAGAAAGGCTGAGACATTGCCACATCCTCCCATGATCCTCTCTGTCTGCACATGTACAAAGTTCACGAAGCAGTGCTCTATGTTCAGGAAGCTCTGCTGCATGTGCACTTATGCATATCATCATGCATGTCCGGAGACTAATTAAGCAGGATAACTGCCTAACCGTTGATCACAGTTTACAATGTAATCACAGAAGAAACAGCAAATGTTTCCCAAGTTGGAGCAGTCCAAGAGATAGTTCTGTCTGCCAGATTATTTTAATGATTTGACAAAAATTGTGTTCCATGAGAACAACACAAGCAATGCTGCCAAAAACAACACAATTAAGATGACATGGATCTAAACAAAATAGTTTATCACACTGAACAAAAGACTCCCAATTTCTGAATATCTTGCACAGCGTCATTTATAATCATTTCCATTATATAAAAAAATGGAAAGAATTTGGCACATCCATGTAGTGACTGCCTACAGAAGACCGTCCACCAAAGATCACTGAATGTGTAAAGAAGGGATTAGTCAGAGAAGCATCCAAGAAGCCAAGAGTACCACCATCATGCTTCACATCCTTTCCAGGACTTCTGATATTTGCACTGTCATTTTTAAAGGCCATTAACTATACTATGAAAATGGAAAACGGAAAGCGTTTGGTGTAATTTTACTTAGGCAATCAGTATAGCCATATTAAAAAAAAAAAAAATCTTCTAAATTATCAGAAAGGAGCATGTTTAAATTTCATATTTCCAGAAACAACAATTATTTCTTGATTAATTTAAAAACAGTGGTTATCTTTATTTATTTATTTGCATGTGTCATTAAATCTTAACTTTACTTTCTTTTACTGTAGTCATATTCACTTATCTGTTGATTTTATGACATTCATTTACTGTTTTATATCATGTAAAGCTGACTTGAATTGAACACCTGGGTAAGGGTGATAGTTTGAAATGACCGCGATAATAATAAGTAGTAGTAATGCAAGTTTAAGATTGGGATATATTGTATAACTTGCCAGGAGAGTCTATATCTGTATCCACATATCCAAAATAAGGAAGAGTAAAATGAGCATTGCAGCATTATAGGTTTGCTCACATCTGGTCCTGTAGAATTTGGTAATGTCTTTAATCTAATAACAACTTATTAGTTCACGATCAGGTTTTATGAATAATTGTACGTTGGACATACTGAGCAAACCTGACCATGCAGTAACATACCACAAACAGGTGATAAGTCAGTGCCCGTCTCAGACTGGTCCACATCACCACGCAGAGGAAGAACAGCAGGATTTCTGTAGGTGTGAGGTGTGCATGGACCAGCAGGGTCTGTATGGACAGGTTGATGCCACAGTCTTTACAGTCTCTATAGGTGTCCAGCATAACACTGCAGGCTGTGGAGAAGAGCTGCAAGTATCCCGGCATGGGCTCCTCCGCTGACACACCTGCCATGCTTTCTAACACACCTGGATCTCTGTGTAGACTTCTTACAGGCTAAATGTGGTGTTGGTTGTTAATGTAAACTTTTCTTATTAAGCCAGAAATTGAGACTTTAAGCTTCACATTAAGCCTCCTAAATTTGTATGCCCTTGCATTTAAAAGAAGTTACCTGTGTAATATTCTATTATATAATCACACACTTTTTTTTTAATGATTAATACAATTTATATAAGCTAATTGAGTTACAAATAGAGGTCAGAGATTCCAGTGCCATAGACATCCAGGTTATAATAGTTTATAACAGTCTATTGGATGCTTTAGGGCGTTTCAAAGGTCGTGAAATTAAGATTAAATAGCAAATATACCAGATAATTAGAGGATGGACAGCAGTAAAATGAGTTAAATTGAAATAAAAGGTCGGTGAAGCTCATATACCGCACGAGCTGGTTTAATGCCCCAAATAAATGGCGGATGCGCATTTCCCGTTACACCGCCGCCCCGCCGCTTCATTAGTCATCCACATCTCCGTCTGGAACACGAATCTGTGATCTGTTAATAATTTAAGATGAAATAAAAGCAGTAAAAAATCCTAAATAATCCGAGGCTGTGTGGGAATCTGGCTGCTGCTGCTGATCCGCTTTCAGTCCACATCGTTTTTTTTTTTTTAAGCCGGCTTTATTTTAAAGATAACTTGCTGCAAATCCACTAAACAAAAACAATTATTTAAAAAGCACGGAAATAAATATAAACTGTATGTACAGGTGCTGATATGTGCGTCTCCACTCTCTCAAATACACACAACACGCTTAACGCTTAAAAAAAAAGAGGGCGCGTGAGACGACACTGCGTCGTGACGTCATGACGTCGCTCTGGGAGCGTTTAACTGTCACTCAACTTCAACCAATGGAACGGGTTTAGCTAAGAAGGAAAAGTGATCAGTATGTCGTTTTAGGCCGATGAAATGATCTGTGCAGAGTAATAAACTGTTCAATGAACTTTTTTTATTGACTCACAGAACTAATAAAATGGCCTCTGCATATACCATAAATCCCAGTTAGCTAGCTGTCCGGCCTGTTAGCTGGTGACCTAGCTTCATCCTTAGTTATGTAACAGTGGTCAATCCTGTCAAAATATACCATAACACACAAAAATGTATTTTTATATTCATTCATTTGTTCATCTTCAGTAATCGCTTTATCCTGGTCAGTGACAGACTAGCATGGGCAGTGGAGTGCATCACTGATTCATTCATCTTTAATAAACACTTTATCCTGGTCAGGGTGGCAGTGGATCCAGAGCCTATCCCTGGACACTGGATATGAAGCTGGAATAAACACTGGATAGGATGCCAGTCCATCTCAGGACACCATGCAAACACATACAAATGTCCATCTATTAGCATGTCTTTGGACAGTAGTAGGAAGCCGGAGAACCTGGAGGAAACCCGCAATGACGTGAGAGAGCATGTGAAAAGCCACACAGACAGTAACTCGTGCTCAGGATCAAACTGGGGATCCTGGATCTGTGGGAGCACAATCTCCTGCACCACACTGACACCCAAGTTGTACGTCAGCACTACACAGCACTGATAAAAGGAAAGGGAGCACCACAGGCCACCACTGGGCAGACATGGTTTGTGTGGTGGTTTATTCTTAGCAGTGACACAGACGTGGTAGCATGTGTGGTGCAAGTACAAGTGGCTTGTGTACATCAGTGTTTTGAGAAACAGTCCACTAAGCAAAAATCTCCAGTTAACCCTGGTGCTGTGCTCAGAAACCCTGGGGGGCGCATATATATACATCTCGTCACCTGAACCAAATAAATCACACAGTGTAATATTCTGTAATATTCAACTCAGCAACTTCGCACATACCACAGAATAAGGTCATGCCATGTGTTTTGCACCCAATGTCAATATTTTATTACTAATAACAATTCTAGGGAGCTAAAAAAAAAGAATTAAAAACCCCAAAATTAAGTTAGGTCAGTAGTTTTAACTAACTTGTAATTAAATTATAAATTGTAAGTTGGGCCTAACATATAAAACTAATGCAATTACTTCACTTAATTAGTATGTGTGTGTGTATCTGTGTATATATATATATATATATATATATATATATATATATATATATATAT
>CM074984.1:11521151-11536693 GCA_037576825.1 Pangasius krempfi | reverse complement strand
TATATATATATATATATATATATAAAACATAATAAAACAACATATAAAACTAATGCAATTACTTCAATTAATAATTAAATTACTAACCTTAAAGAATAATAGAAATAAAGTTCCTGGAAAAAAATTAATAGTTTTATAATTAAATAAATTATTCTTTTTATTGCTTTTTATGCTTTTTATTCAGTGATAATATTAATTCATGAGTGGTCCTTGTGTTATTATTATTAAATCACATGAAAACCAGATGAAATCATGAAGATTTAGCATCGTGTCTGTACTATCTATGAGACTCAGACAGTCTCAGCGATGTGAGTGAGAGTAACAAGTCTGGTGTACTTTCTCAGCCTCCGTTAGATTCAGTCAAGGACGTTACCAGTCTGGCCTCTGAGACTGCTGGCTAAGGTTTCTCTATATGTTCTTCCTCTGGCGGTCTCACCTCAAGAGATCATGATGAGAGTTGTCAGTGTGTGGGCTGAGGCTCAGAGTGAAAGAAAGTGGAACTTTTTCAGAGTTTGTGGAGAATTTGGTCCACTGAGTGAGCGAGAAGGGTGGAATACTAAAGTGTACAGCATAATGAAGTGTTTGGAATACTGAAGTGTACAGAATACCGATGTGTTGGGAATACTGAAGTGTATAGAATATTGAAGTGTATAGAATACTGAAGTGTATAGAATACTGAAGTTTACAGAATACTGAAGTGTATAGAATACTGAAGTTTATAGAATACTGAAGTGTACAGAATGCTGATGTGTACAGAATGCTGATGTATATGGAATACTGAAGTGTTGCAGAATATAAAAATGTGCAGAATACTGAAGTGTACAGAATGCTGATTTGTATAGAATACTGACGTGTACAGAATACTGAAGTGTATAGAATACTGAAGTTTACAGAATACTGAAGTGTTGCAGAATGCTGTAGTGTACAGAATGCTGACATGTATGGAATACTAAAGTGTACAGAATACTAAAGTGTACAGAATACTGAAGTGTACAGAATACTGAAGTGTATAGAATACTGAAGTTTACAGAATACTGAAGTGTACAGAATACTGAAATTTACAGAATACTGAAGTGAATAGAATACTGATGTTTACAGAATACTGAAGTGTATAAAATACTGAAGTCTATAGAATACTGAAGTTTACAGAATACTAAAGTGTACAGAATACTGAAGTGTATAGAATACTGAAGTTTACAGAATACTGAAGTGTATAGAATACTGAAGTTTACAGAATACTGAAGTTTACAGAATACTGA
Source organism: Pangasius krempfi (assembly GCA_037576825.1). Classification (NCBI taxonomy): domain Eukaryota; kingdom Metazoa; phylum Chordata; class Actinopteri; order Siluriformes; family Pangasiidae; genus Pangasius; species Pangasius krempfi. The sequence continues at coordinate 11,535,434 of CM074984.1, read as the reverse complement.
AGTGTATAGAATACTGATGTTTACAGAATACTGAAGTGTACAGAATACTGAAGTGTACAGAATACTGAAGTGTACAGAATACTGAAGTGTATAGAATACTGAAGTGAAGTAGTGATGTGTCATTTGCAAACTAGGTGGCTCTTTGAACTGGATCTTTTAGGTGAACATTATGAGCCGACTCACTTGTATGAGCCATTTAAAAAAAATTATATATAAATCTAAAAACCTCAAATCTGACAGCTCTGACTATGAGTTATTACAGGATTGTCAGAATGACTTACAGAATCTCAGGAATGTCACGTTTAAAAAAAAAAAAGAAAAAAAAAAAGATTTTTAACACCCCTGGATGGAATGACGACTCATAGGATCATAGGATATCATAGGTTCTCTAACAATCCTAATGTCTGTTGTTTTGATCATCTAAAAATAAACAAGTCCATTAAATTTGTGTATTTTCCTCTTTATTTAGATATAAGTATAATAATTCACTCTACGTCACTGCAATATTATGTATGGGAATGTCAGCAATACTATGTTTAAAATTTGATTAAAGAGAGATTTGAATGTAGATCCTGTGGACATTGATCACTATTGATATCGTTTAGATCACTATCAGTTAACTGGGCTGCACAGGGTCATTACAATCAGGACGAGGAGGAGGAGGAGGAGGAGGAGGAGCAGGACGAGAACCAGCAATTTTCACAACAAAAACTTTCCATGGTTTGCTGGGACAGTTAAAGGAAGTGGCATTACTAGGTGCGAGCACCACAGCTGTGGGCTGAGAGGGCTTAGGATCTGTACTTGGGTTTTGGCCATTTGTATGAGTGACACTCAGTGTTTTGCCTTCCTGAGATTCTTCAGATGATTCCTCTTTTTTAGGTTTGACCTGAAAGTCGTGAATGTTCCTCAGTGGGCTCCAGCCAGGAGGACGTCTACGTGTTACAAAGCTCTGAAACCAACATTTTGAGAAACAGGAAATGAGGTCATATAAAGATGATTTAGCATTAATTCTGATAAGGCGCTGGTTATGTGTAGCACCCACAGTAATGTTGTTTCTCTTAAAGCAATGTTTTTTGTCAAATTTGTAAAAATTGTAAAACATTTGAATATGAATGCAGCAAGTACCTCTTTAATCTCCCGAAGAGAATATAGAATGCTGAAGTGTAGATGGAGCTAAAGATTTATTTGTTTGTCACTTTTATTATTATGCATGAGATTTGTGCTCAGGCCTGTGTGAAGTGTTTTAAGTTTATAATGAAAGTGAACTCCAAGGTGGTTTGGTTATTGAGGAATGTACATCTGTGCAAAATAACAATGTGTAAGCAGTTTGTGGAAAAAAATCACGAACACTAATAAAATTAGACCATAAAAGCAGCTCTTATCATCTCACCGTTTGTAAAGGTCCCGGTTCACATTTCACACTAGTGTCAGGGAGCTCATGTCTCCACGGGGCCACATCCACAGTCGAGTTGCAGTTGATGAATGCCTAAATGTTAAAACAGTTATGTAAAATATATGAAAATAGCAATAAAATGAAAAATGTTTTATTAAAAAAAAGTCCAAATTACTAGCAAGCAGAGAGTAAATCCATGGTATTTTGCTTATTTATCTTATAAAAAATTGTTCATGTTCAAATGATGCTATTAAAGTTTCTAAAAGTTTATAAAGTTTTCTATGTGCTATTGTGTTTAAATGTGTTCACTTCACTTCACTCCAGTTATCATAAATATGGAGTAATTTTTGGTGGAGGGTAATCAGCAAGTCCATAGTCATTTTTGTGATTTGTAGCATAAATATTTTATGTGTGTTCTCACACTTTCGGTATACTATACCCCACTTTTTTACTTTGAATTTATAGATTACTATTACAGTTTTTAGTTGAAATAAATGACTGTATGAATGGACAACATTTTGCCTAATTTTGGTCAGATTTTGATCACCTTCATGACTCAGTTTGCCAGAGCATGTGCAGTAGTTATGGCCAGTCGGACAGTGTGTCCACCTCTCATCTGCTCATATTGGTGATGGACACTCTACTGATTCATGTCGGGAACACGCATGCTGTGAGATATTACCAAAAGTGCAACTTAAGATGGTGCATTGAACACTATCTCAAAATGGTAGATATAGGTAGGTTAAAGTAATATAAGCATATGTAGCTAATGTAAGGTACTAGTTAATAATATACTGGTAAACAGCAGTCAACATTTACACTCAGTGCAACCTATTTTTGAGGACAAAATTGCTGCTGTCTATGATTTTCATCTAGGTCTGACACCTGCAGTAAGTTAATCATCTCAAGGAAGAAGTGTGCTCTTTTTTGCTCAACTTGTTCAGTCGGTGGAGGTCATTTAAAAAGGAGTGACTGGCTAAACCTAACCAGCTACTTCAAGTGATTGCTAAGGTCATACAGCCAATAAGATCAATAAGTGAAATTTATTTAGTGTTAGCTGCCTTGGTTTATGCCATCACATCACTCACTCACATTAGTTTGCTTGTTATAATATCAATACAATGAGTTAGTTTAAACATACCAGGAAAACTGCAAAGAACTCCCCACTGAGGGTCTGTTATAACATTAATTGAGGAACAAGACATGGCTGTGCTATACAACTGTCAAAGCTGTCAACACTGTAAATGTATGTAAATATTCTTTTAAAGATGTTAAGTTTGCTGGGCTGTAATCTCAGTTAGAGCTTCAGGTCCATGTTGAAAATTATGTGCACATTAATTTCTAGCCCAACCTAAGAGAGAATATTGGGGTATCAAGGTCAACTGATCTATTCACAAAAATAATTTGTGGAGATGTAACTTAAATTTGGCTTGTTTTCCATTCACTTAAATGGGAATGGGCGGGGTTAAAATTGTAGTCCAGCCACTAGACATCTGCAGAATTTTGGCTTCATTTTTAAACCCCTATTATGATGTCCACCCATATATACAGTCATTGGTTGAAACCATCCCCTCAGCTCTCTCTCTCTCCCTCTCTCTCTCTCTCACACACACACACACACACACACACTCACCCCTTCAACAGGTTACACTGTTGAGACACAACCCTCATGCTGTGATTATAAGCTTTGACAGTGAAGCTAATGATTGAAATGTATTCACAATTGCAATATAAGCAGTTTGAAATGATCTGAGACTGGATGTGAAGTGTTTCTTGAACAGGTACTACTAACACAGAGAAGGTTCTTGTTCTGAGTCTCACCGGCTCCGTAGGATCTGCGTGACACTCCTCAGTAATGTCCTTAAAGTCTTCTTTTGTGCAGTTACTTTTCTGCATGTCAAACTGGAGCCTATATCGGAATCCGGCTATCACCTATATGCATGGAAACACACACACATACACACACACACAGTTACAATTCCATCTTTGTAAGGAATTTCCACTGACTTGTGCATTACTATAATTAATACTATGGCTACACTTACACAACAACCCTAATATTCACCTCAGATTATAATCACCTTAGTTTTTGTTCTACTACTACAACAATACATACATAGCATATTCAAGTACACTAACTATCTCTGATATGTGCTCAAAGAGACTTGCCTGTCTCGTGGCCCAGGCAACAGATTTGAGGAGGAAGTGATGCGTGTGCTCATTCTGTATGTTGGCTTTGGAGATGGAATAACTCAAAGACTCCTTAATGTCCTCACTTTCCACATCGATACTCTCAGGGCAGCCCAGACACGGGGGACGTGGCTCTGCAATGATAGGGGGCTCCACTGAGGGGAAAGCACAAAAAAACACCTTCTGTATAAATGTTTATATCACATTGCTACTGAATTTGTGATTCTGATTGATCAAAACATGGTTAAGTTTCTATAACAGTAGCTTTGACATTAGTGCAGCAGCAAATCACTTTGGGGTGGTAATAGTAACTCTGCATAATCACACCACCCCATTATTGATTTTTTAATGTACTTGTTCTAATCGATATTATTTCTACAGTAACAGAGACTTGTACGGTTGATGTGCTACATACACCGATTTTAAAACGTGTGTAATTGTTGATATGGTGAAGTTTTCTATAAGGAAACTTTATTTAACATTTATGCAGGGAGTCTCCAGTGTCAGCTCTTTGTAACAGGCAGAGGTAAAGCTGTAACTTTAAATTTTCCAGCATCTTCAAGACAGAGGAATTTATGCTTCACAGTTTCTCTGTAACATGACAAGCCACATTTTTTTCACTAACTTCATGTCAGAAAAAAAAAACGGCAGGTGAGGGAACGACTGTTTATAGGTGCTATAACGTAAGTGAGAACAGGAACTAACACAGAGCATGTGAACAGGATTTTAAAAAACTAGTGGAATGAGTAGGTGTCTAAAATGATCTGATGGATTCTGGTTACATTTTTGCGACCAGAAAAGCATGCTGAAGCGACTTCCTATTTCAAATAACAACTGAATGTGTTGTTCACGAATGAGTCAGTTCTTTTTGTCAGCTCTTATTTGTGAACACTGAGAACTGACTTGTTTATATTTGTCTTTTTTTTTAACTCTTGCAGCAATCATCTTCCATTTATTGCTAAAATTTTAGAGGGTGTTGTTTTTTCGTCTCAATTACACAACCATTTAACGGTTAATAATTGGTTTGAGCCCCTTCAGCCTTGGTTAAAGTTGTTAATGACTTACTGTTAGCTTCTGATTCTGGTGCTCTCTTGATTCTCATCTTACTCGATCTTAGCTCAGCCTTGGACACTGGACACCACATGCTTTTACTTAATCGACTGGAAACTGTCGTTGGTGTATCTGGGACTGCCCTAGATTGGTTTAGGTCATATTTTACGGGTCGCAGTCAATTTGTCTTTATGGATGGTTTCAGATCTGATATGGATCCTGTTTGTACTGGTGTTCCACAGGGCTCAGTTCTTGGTCCCCTGCTTTTTAGCATTTATATTTATCCTCTTGGTCAGCTATTAAGATCCCTTAACCTCAGCTACCACTTCTATGCTGATGATACTCAGATTTATATACATTCTCAACCTGGTCAATTTGTAGATGTCCCTCATCTTTCCAACTGTATTTCTGAGATTAAGTTGTGGATGTCTAAAAATTTTCTGTGTCTGAATAGCTCTAAAACTGAAGTTATGCTTCTTGGCTCTCCCCACCAACTGTGAAATGCTGCTTCTATAGATCTATCAGTTGATGGTGTTGCCCTAGAGCTACACAGTAAACTAAAAAATCTTGGTGTTATCTTTGACGCGACCCAGTCATTCGAGCCTTTTGTACAGAACACGGTAAAGACCTCCTTTTTTCATCTTACAAATTCGGCCTATGTTGCCATTTTCTGTTGCTGAAAAATTGATCAATTCTTTTGTTTTCTGGAGAATTGATTATTGCAATGCTCTCCTTGTTCGAGTGTCCAAATCCTCTTTTAATAAATTGCAATACTTGCAGAATTCAGCAGCTAGAATTTTAACTGGGTATACCCAGTTAATACCGTATAGATGTATGCTTACCTACAAGGCTCTGCATGGTCTCGCTCCACAGTATCTGGCAGATCTTTTAATACCTTATACGCCAATTTGCAATCTACGATCTTCTCAGCACGGTCTCTTAGTGGTTCCCAAAACTCGGTTACGATCCAGGGGTGACAGGGCCTTTTCAACGTATGCTCCAAAACTGTGGAATTCACTCCCAATTGACATTAGGGATGCTAATTCTTTAGCTGTTTTTAAAACTTTTCTCAAAACATTCTTTTTCAGGAATGCTTTTATTTGATTAGTTTTTTATTGTATTGTTTTGTGATTTATTTCTTGAATTTATAGTATATTGTCTTATATTGTTTTCCTTTATGTAAGCTTTCATGGAAAGTGCCTTGAGAAAGCAACTTTTAAAGGCGCTATATAAAATAAATGTATTATTATTATTATTATTGTTATTATTAGCAATGTAATTTTATTTTAAAAAATGAGTCATATATGTGAGTTGGCTCTTTGAGTCAGCTCTTTTAGTGAACCATGCAAGAAATCCAACCAGTTTTATGAGTCATACTTAACTCATGCAGCAATGTAAAATAATATTTTTTTTAAAAATGCTCATATATGTGCCAACTCTTGAATATTAATATAAACCTCATTTATATGAGCCATTTTTTTTTTACTTTTTAGAAGTGCAATTTAATAAATTAAAAAATGATATACGTGAGTTGGCTCTTTGTTTTGCCTCTTTTAAATGAACCTTGAGAGCTGACTCATGCATGTTTTCAGTTTTTTTAAACTCTTGCAGTGGTGTAATTATTATTATTTTTTTTTAAAAGTCTGAATTGGTCGTTGGTGTGAATATTGAAATGGCTCTGAGCCAAATGATCCCACGGTTAACTGAAAAGAGCCAGAATTCCCATCAGTACTAAGAACAGTACTAAATCAGACTTTATTTATTTAACTAAAGATGCATTAAGTGCTGCCTCCTCTTGACTTCATTGGTTGCTGAATTTAACCGATCACAGTAACCTAAACTTGTTAAAATTGTTAATCTCATTCGACTGATAAATATATCTCTCTAAGAAGATTTGACAATGTAGATAATTTAATTAATAGAGAGATCATTTTGAAAAAAACTAAAACACTTTTTCAATTACTAACATTTTTAGAAGAACTTTGCACATAAATATAGAAATCTGCCTTTTGGGAAAGCTAAATAATTCCAGGGACGTCTGCAGTGCCCCTAGTGTCTAAAGATAAAGAGATAAGGGTTAATCTATTGACCCACCTGAACAGTGATGTGCAAAGATCTCGTTTGTTTCTTTCAGCAGGAGTCTTGTACGACAATGTCTGAGCAGCTAGAAATGAGGGGATGAGAGTAAAAATAATCAGATGAAGCCATATTACAACTCGCATTCTAAGTAAAATAAAAAGTTATTGTGTGTACCTTTGATGAATCTTGCAGGTAGTCACAATCCTGCCAGGCTTTGCCTCCTCCTGCTGCACAATCAGATTCCCTTGCTGTAAAATGTAGTGAAAGAACTTCCCTTGATTCATTCTGGGCCTGGGATGGAAAAAAATAAAAATAAAAATCACGATGAAATATTGCTTGGATTGAGGAGAATCCACTAAACACACAAGAAACTAAGACTATATAACTTTAAAGCCTACCTTTGTAGCCTCAAGGATTTGATACAGAGCCAGCTGGTTTCCTTCAGTTAACTCTTTATTATGCAATAAAAGAACTGAAGCCACAACATCTTGCACATTTGGATCATCACACTGAAGCCTGGTCTCCTCATCCGCATATGATCCAGAGCAAAAAAGCCATGTTAAGGCCAAAATCACCCAAATTCTTTGTCCTTGCATTATTCCAAAGTCTTGCACATACCTTTTCCTGGCTGCCCTATAGCTACAGAGACTCAGTTACCTAAATAACCCACACACTGTCACTGCACTGATGATCTGATGATACACACTCATTTGCTGGGGATGTAGTGCAAATGTTTACTCACTTGGGAGCCTTTCCCTCTGCCCACACGTCTCTCTGAAATCAATACCTCCAGTTGGGTTCAGAGTGCTCTCTCTCTCTCTCACACACACACACATCAAAGTGCACAACTCGCCTAAAGCATTTAAAGGAGCAGATTGTAATGTTTAAAAGAACCGTAATTCCTAACAAGATTCAAAGACACATTAGGTAAACCGTGATTTGCAATATTGCCATAGAAAGGATTTGGCCTCTTTTAGCAGATGAAGATATTGTTAACATTTTTGTGGCCCTGAAATTAGCCTTACCCCAAATCTCCCCATATTGCATTAAAATGAAAGATGTAAGCTGATTGTTTGTTCACCTTTTTATTGAAATTCCATTGCAGGCTGATAAAAAATACAAACCACTCTTTTAATTTGATTTATACCACAGTATTGTTGAAATCTTGACTCTGATTGGTCAGAAGTTGTTGAATAATTTTTCTAGAACAGCAGCTCTGACAGCAGAGCAGCTGAAAATCACAAGTTCATATTAACTCGTTCTAATGCACTCGTATGCACTCGTTCTGATACATTATCATTTCTATAGTAACAGCTCATTGACAGGGACTTGTACGGCCGATGCTCTACATAAACGCATTAAAAAGCATGTGTAATTGTTGATATGGTGAAGTTTTCTGTATGGAAACTTATAAATGGAGACATTTATTTTGGAAGGAGTCTCCAGTGTCAGCTCTTTGTAACAGTCAGAGGTAAAACTGTCAAGTTTTCTGACATCTTCAAGGCAGAGGCGTTTGTCTTATTAAGAGAGAGAGGTTGTTAAATTGCTGTGGTATAAAAGGAATAGAACACTTCAGAATATATTATAGGAAAATAATCGACTCCGGGGTGGTAACAGTAAATCCACTTCATCACACCACCCTGTTGTTGATTATTTTCCTATAACAGTTTTTGAGATATCTAACATTCTTTCTATTGTTGTGTCATTGATTTATTGATTTTGAGCTTTTATGAGTATTCACACTTTTACATGAGTATGTTTTTGTTTTCCTACCATCTCTGGTCAGCATGGAATATTCATTAAATGATTTAATCATTTAATCAGAACAAAAGAGAAAACAGATAGTCCTGCATCCTGGAACATTGCTTGCTATTTATTTTGTACTATCTACTTCTGGTGGTGAAAACTGAGAGTACAGACAAATTTACACTTTTCATTTAAGGACTAATATATATAACTGATTAGGTGATGTGTATGCAGATCTGCATAATAAAAATTAGCTTAATGTTATTGACAAAAATGTTATGCAAAACACAAAGGCATGGCCTTAATTGTGATAATACTATGTTAGTGTGATGTGTACTAGCATTACTCCAGCTTTAGTTTTGTCTCTCCCTGTTCTTCCCATTTCTTTCTGCACAAATTTAAATAAAAAAATGACTCATGCACGTTGTGTGTCCATTTCATATGTCTCCCCCCACACATGATGTTTACAGGCTAAACTTTGAGTCATAGTTCAAAGTTCAGCATTGAGAGAATGTCAACATTCTGCAATTCTTAAACACAGTACAGTATTTTTTCAAAAAAGCTCGAGCAACAAATCATCAATGATGTGGTATAAACTAAATTTCTAGAAACAATCTAAGTCTGTTTTTGCAAACTAAGATCTATTTTCCATTGTGAAATTTCTGTATTATTGTGAATGTCTTCTGTAGTAAAGAAAAGTTTTAAACCATATCCAGTTCCTAATGTAATTTAGGACCCAGTGTCATCTATATACATGAATAAAACTTCACAGTGTAGCTGAATGTTGGAACGGTATGGATGGGGTGTGAATACTTTTCTTTTCTACTATATATAGTAGAAATAGCTTGTTTATAGGGGTATCTGTCCCAAAAGGCTCCACCTCCTCAAGTTTGAAGGCGGAATTGTAGTAGTGATGAGAAATTCGATTTTGAGTTTATTGAACCGATTCGATTCAATGAACTGAATGTCAAAGTCGACTGCAAAGCTTACTTGCAAGTTTGTACCTCTGTTACCATTTTCTGTGTATTTTTTATCAAGTACAACAAACTTTCATATTATTGAATCAATGTTGCAGTGGTTTACGGGCTCAGTTCTTGACACAAACCAATTCGCTGAACTGATCAGACTCAATAGAACTCAGAGACTTCATCAACAACCATCACAATGGATCTTTTAATCGGCTCATTTGCTGGTCAGTATTTGGTTTTTTTGGTTCCTTTAGTCGAACAGAGCCTAAAACTATGATGCCTGGTTCACTGAGTGAGTCAATAATCTCAGTTTGGCTCATTTGCATTTTGCTATTCAAGGTTCAGTGAACAGAACTGAGCTTTTTTCCCCCCTCAGATTTTTAGAGTTGTAGTAGAAATCTTAAACCAATAACACTAACACTGAGTAGATGCCACATAAAGTTTGATTCAGGTGGACTGGTAAACTGGTTCAACAGTTTCATTCTAAAAAAAAAAATCAAGAGAACGATTCAGGCTGTAGGTGATGTGAGTGATAGTAAAGTTCTCTTGTGGGTTTTTGGTTTCCTTAGTCATGGCCTACAATGCTGACATTCTCTTTATTGTGTGAGTTGATTGAGTCATTTTTGGGTTTAACTTGTGCCCAGCTCAATCTGACTCATTTGGATTTCACTTCTCAGGGCTCAGAGAACAAAACTCAGCTTTTTTCTCAGTTTGTTAGAATTGCAGTAAAATTCTTAAACTAATAACTCTAACATTGAGAAGATGCCACGCAACGTTTGATTCAGATGGATTAGATGGTGAACCAGTTTGACCAACTCATTAAGAAGAATCAAAAGAACGACTCATTCACAAGTCAAATATCGCAAAACTGTAGCAGAAAACTGGAGGTAATACAGGTGATAAAGTTCCACTATCTGTCTCTGTCTGTCTAGCTGTCTATCTAGCTGTCTGTCTGTCTGTCAGTATAAAGAATTGGCTCAAAAGAATGATTCGTTCCTGAGTCGAACATCACTTAATCAGTAGCATCACTGCTATTGTACAACACGGTTTAAAATAAGATTACAGAATGTAACCATTTGAAGAAAAAAAGATTTTGGATGAGATACATTTTCAGAACTTGTTAGCTACATTAGCATTGTAGCTCCGATGTCAAATTCAGACATCAAACTTATCAACTACATTTGGGGTTACAAAAAAAATTGTATAAAAAATTGTACACACTGCAAAATTAGGCCTTTAATACATGATCGTGACTTATCTCTGTTTTTTTGTCATATATGTGTGTAGTGTACTCATTTTTTTTGTAAAAGATGATCACATATATGTTACTGTGAAATGGAATTTACTTCTCAACAAAGCCCATCTTTTTTAATGGCTCATTCTGCTGCTGTGTGGCTGTTTGCATGTGAGAAGTCAGTTGAACACTTTCTCATACTCGTTGGCGAGATGCGGTAGCAGCAGTTCAGCTCTTTCTTCCTGAAGACTTTGGAAAAGTAAACAGTGTTTTCAGAATGCACAGTTGCACTGATCACACAGACAAACTCCAGCAGTGTGTAATTAAGGACAATACACTTTGACCTCCTCTACCTTTGACCACAGATTTCCCCTGAGGTCTGACGCCTCTGCTGCTTTGCTTCACAGAAAGTCTTTTAAAATAAACTTGCATCTGAAACAGATATTAAACAGAAACCAGGCTTCATGACATCAGAGTGTTTTAGAGGCGGTGCAGCAGTGCCCAGTGTTAGGGTCTGATTATCACAAAGAGAAAATGAAGAAAACCACAGAGTTAAAAACTCAATCATTAAGTTTCAATCATTAAGGAGAATAAAATTTGTTTAAACCGGAGAAATCAGAGCTTTCATTTATTTGACTGCTGTAACTATTTGTAACTATTTAGCTGTGTCTACCTGATCTTTCTGTCCATCTGTCTCTGTTTGTCTATTTGTCTGACAAGCAGACAGACAGATAGATAGACAGATACTGGCAGAACAAGACAGACAGACTGTCTGTCTGTATATTTGTCTGTCTGTCTGTCTGTCAGGATATGGGAGTAATCAGGTCAGGCCACATGTAGTAACTGAAATAAGATGAGAGATTTTACACAGTGAAAATGAAACCAAACACTGAATGCATGTTCATGATGCAATCATGAAAATGAAAATAATCTAAACTGAAAACCACTGTATTAATAAGTTTAAACTGTTTAGTTAGAGACTGTCTCTCTGTCTCTCTGTCTGTCTGTTATATAGAAAACAGAAGAACATATTGGGGAAATGAATGTTAGATTATCTGAAGATGAGGTGTTGTAACAGCAGTGTGTGCTATGTGTAAGCTTTTAGTCGTTTCTCTCATTTGATTAGCACGGTGTTTGATTAGACAGTGTTGAGTATACTGTGTCACCTGGGCAGTGTTGAGTGTAATATCGCCCCCTTGAGTCACAAACGACACACAGTCAGCATTTACGGATTTATTAAGAAAAACTGAATTAAAGGGAACGTGATTAGACAATTGATTGCACTGAATCATACATTGTGTTACAAGCAAAACATTAAAAACTAGAACAACAAAAAGGTTTGGTGATTATTGTTTACATTTTGTTTTGTATTCTCTTTCTTTGATCATTCTCCCTGTCGTCTCTTGTCATTCCCAGTTCTTTTTCTTACAGCAGATGGGGAAATTAATAATGTAAAAAGCAGCTTTCATTTTCAGCACTTTTTCAACTCAGTCAGGTCCATAGCTCAATTTAATGACCATGAAATAAGTTAGTTCCTGTTCTTACTTGTGTTATAGCACCAGTCATTTATGTCTCTCTGTTTCTGTTTTTCTGTCTATCTATCTGTCTTTCTGCCTGTCTGTCTCTCTATCTCTCTATCTGTCTGTGCTAATCAGAACCACAGATGATACATGATCATCCAGGAATAAATAAAGATTTGAGTTCTAGTAAAGTTGATGCAATGCTTTTACATGGCCTCGAGTGCATGATCAGAGGGAAGACAGCTTTTACACAATAATGGTAAATCAAATTACTCAATTGTATGCACAGAAACAGAAATATCTCAGACTGAGCTGTACAGGAAGAGACCTCCTACTGCTGTGGACATGAGGGCCCTCCCCGTGAATGATGTCCCTATAAGAGTGCAAAGACTTTTAAGCAGAATACACACACCTATTAGAAGCAGAGCAGTTTCATTTCTCAAGATGACTAATGCACAACTCATTGCCATGCACTTTTTCATCCTCGCTGCTCTGCTGTTCGTGGGTGAGTCTTAGTTTTTTTTTTCTCCTAAAAGCTATGTGACTTTTAATGTGGTCATGAAACTAATCATTAAAAGTTTGGAAGGAACACTACTTTAAAAATGAATAGCAGACATCACAGATAGTGTACAACTCTCAAACGATTCTACCTTTAACAAAAAAAAACCTCCTCTTTGAGCTTTAATGATGAGCTGAATCAGGTGTGTGTTGATTTTCTGTACCTCAGCAGCTCAATATAAGGGAAAGTTATCCTTAAAGAGTGTGAATGCTTGAGGCTACATCACGGCACACCATGGGAATATTCTAGAAAGATTATATTAGATTAGATTAATATAGATTAGATGTTAGTTGTTGCTAATTGACTTATTTATAAAATATTTTTGAGCCTTTAAAAATCTTGATGTATAGTCTGTATAGGCTATATACTGTAAATGACAATGAAATTAAATTCAATGATTTTTAAGGTGTAGCTTCAATCAAAAAATACACTTTTATGAGAAATATTATAAATATATAAATAAATATAAATAGTAACACACTCATAACATGCTCTCGGATAGTACCTCTTAAATGGATGATAATCGTAAGACAAAAACAACACCCATTACACTTCTCCTTTAACTCTTATTGATTCTGTTAACTATAAATATATTTATATTACATGTCAAAAAGGTTTTTTTGAGGTATATACAATGGATATAAAAAGTCTACACACCCTCTTAAAATGGCAGGTTTTTGTGAAGTAAAATAATGACACTAAGATTTAATGTGAAGACCTTTAATGTGCAATTGCAAAGTATACAAATAAAGTGAAAAACAATCTGAACATTTTTAGGGAAAAAATGAAAAAACTTACAATAACCTAGTTGCATAAGTGTGCACACCCCTAAACTAATACTTTGTGGAAGCACCCTTTGATTTTATTACACCACTCAGTCTTTTTGTGTAAGAGTCTATCAGCGTGGCATGTCTTGACTTTTTGGCACATCTTGACTTTTTGGACAACGTTTTCACACTCTTTCTTGCAAAAACTTTCTAGATCCATCAAATTGTGACGGCATCTTCTGCGCACATCCTGCTTCAGGTCACCCCACAGATTTTTAGTTGGATTCAGGTCTGGGCTCTGGCTAAGTCATTCACAAACATTGATCTTTTGCTTAAGCCATTCCTTTGTTGATTTGGATGTAAGCTTTGGGTCATTGTCATACTGAAAGGTGAAATTCCTTTTCATCTTCAGCTTACTAGCGGGCACCTGAAGGATTTGCACTAAAATTGACTGGTGTTTGTAGCTATTCATGATTCCCTCCACCTTGATAAAAGCCCCAGTTCTGACTGAAGAAAAGCAGCCCTAAAGCATGATGCTGTCACCACCATGTTTCACCATGGCCATGGTGTTCTTTTGGTGATGTGCTTGTTTTTTTTTTTGCACCAAACATACCTTTTAGAATTATGGAATTATTATACCTTTTGGAATTAGTCTCATCAGACCATAACACATTTTGCCACATGGTTTGGGGTGATTTAGTTCAATTCAATTCAGTTTATTTGTATAGCGCTTTTTACAATGTCATTGTCTCAAAGCAGCTTTACACAAACAAAAAA
>CM074984.1:11492959-11511090 GCA_037576825.1 Pangasius krempfi | reverse complement strand
TCGGCGCGAGTCGCTTGGTTGATAAGGAATCGGCGCGAGTCGCTTGGTTGATAAGGAATCGGCGCGAGTCGCTTGGTTGATAAGGAATCGGCGCGAGTCGCTTGGTTGATAAGGAATCGGCGCGAGTCGCTTGGTTGATAAGGAATCGGCGCGAGTCGCTTGGTTGATAAGGAATCGGCGCGAGTCGCTTGGTTGATAAGGAATCGGCGCGAGTCGCTTGGTGAATAAATTCACTAATTGATAATCGTCAAACCTGATATGACAGAGTTCAGTCCATCACAGTATCATTTTTAAAAATAAGAGTACATTAAACAGTGGTGGGTTCAGTTATTATGTAAAGGAAACTGGATTATTGTTTAGAGTTAAAGCTGATTTCTTGAAAGGATCGCTCTTAGACATGGTGCGTCTTTAGTGCTTCAAGAACAGCTTAAAGCTGCTTTCACACTTTTCTTAACAGAAAAACCGCTGTCCAGAGCACTTTTTGTGCTGATATAAAAAAAACTGCAGCTCACGTGATATGCACACTATAACATAACATAACATAACGTTCCTACCTGTCCTAGCCTAGCTTGCTGTCTAGACTAGATTTATTATCTAACTCTGGTGATGAGGAGGTTGTTTGCCTTTACTGTAGTGTTGGATTCAGAAAATCAAGAGAATTTGAGCTGTTTGTGTGACCTGACTGTATGCAGCTACAGTTAAAGTGGGATGTCACATTACATACCACTGAACGCCCCAAAAATTAAAGATTAAGCAGGTTAATCTCTTCATTTTGGCTCATTAACAAGACTCATGTTTGACACTTGGTCCACCATGTTTGTTTTTCTCAGTTACACCCCAACGTGCATCCCAATAGTTTAGGTGTTGAAAAAAAGTGCTTGACGTCATGCGGTGCCTTTTTTTTTTTTTTTGGAAGTTGGAAGCTCAGTGGTTTCCAAAAAAAATGGCGGCAGCAGCAGCAGTGCCTCTTCTTGTCTGCCAGTCATAGTGCTCTTCAGTTCAGAAAGCACCGCCTCATAAAATTGCATTTTGGGGGTGTGGCTTTTTGGCGGGAAACCTGATGGGTGGGGCTTCATTTAGCTTCCATTAAGATCACTCACTATACTCTCATGTCCATTGATGTCCATACTATGCAATGTCCATAGTTCTTATGAACCAAATTGTGATGACAAATAATTTTTTCACAGTAAATATTTTTGACTTGGCATACATTGTGTATATCATGTTTTTAAATGTCTTAAATTTTAACTTTTTTTGTTTGTGGTAAAGGCCGTCCACCCTGGATATGGCTTCCTGTCTGAGAACACAGAGTTTGCTGAACTGTGCAAACAGGAAGGCATCATCTTCATCGGGCCTCCATCATCTGCGATTCGTGATATGGGCATCAAGAGGTGACTTCACTCCTTCATTATTGTTCATTTTTAATGCACTTTTAAACCCAGAGTAATTAAACAGCTTCGTTTTGCCTTGTTCTCTATCAGCACATCCAAACACATAATGTCTGCTGCGGGCGTTCCCATCATTGAGGGTTACCACGGTGAAGACCAATCAGATGAGAAGCTTCAAGCTGAAGCTGCCAGGATTGGTTATCCTGTTATGATCAAAGCCGTGCGAGGTGGAGGTGGGAAGGTGAGAGGGTTTAGTGGGAATTTTGTTAGTGAAACACAGAAAATTCCCTGTTATTGAGACATGAAAAGGGTTTTTTGTTTACTACATAAAAATGGTAGTAGCTTTGTATCTAATATTTGTAAGTAATAGCTGAGCTGCTGAACCGATTGCTTGAGCTAATAAATTCAACTTCAGCTCAACTTCACTTGCGCTAATAATTAAAGAAATGGAATAGAGAAGAGAAGTCTGAAACACAAGGAAGATCTGTGATTAGGGTTGGTACTAAACTCTGGATTAAACAAGATTAGTCCTCGTCATGTTTAGCCTGATTGGCTTGTGTGTATTGTGTTGTGTAGGGAATGCGTATTGCTCACTCGGAAGCAGAGTTTCATGAGCAGCTGGAATCTGCCAGAAGAGAAGCTCGCAAATCGTTCAACGATGACGTCATGCTGGTGGAGAAGTTTGTGGAAAACCCCAGGTAACTGGTCCAACACTATAGACTTCCATTTTGACTGTTTTCCAGACTGGGAGATATTTTTGCCTTCCGGATGGTGCAGCAGCTTCTGTCTTGGTATATGTGTGAAGACATTTGCTGTATGTTCTTGTCATTGTTTAGGCACGTGGAGGTGCAGGTGTTTGGGGATCAACATGGTAACGCTGTGTATCTGTTTGAGAGAGACTGCAGCGTACAGAGGAGACACCAGAAGATCATAGAAGAAGCACCAGGGGTAAATATGGATGTCATTTATTTATAATAGGGATGTAACAGAGTACAAATACATTATTCTGAATGAACAGATAATGTATGGAGATGATTTGGTGCCAGATAGCAATCCTACTGGAGGACAACATGCCACAGTGACAAGCAAAAACACCATTGCATTATTCTTATGTCGCTTGATCTCTTGATTGAGAAACAATCGACAGGTTTTTCAAATTATTTTTATGAACTAAATGCTGACTTTTGGATTGTGCATTGCATTGCATTTCACCTTCATCAGTGTATTGTAGTCACGCCACGCTGAAATGCAATCTCTGTCCAATCACAGCCCTAAGCCACACTCAAGGGAGTGGCTATGATCAGAGTCCTGAAAGTGTCATTTTCCAGGAAGCGTTGCTGTCCATAAGGGAACGCGATTTATAGCCGATCCTTTTTTCTTCTTCATTCCCACAACATTAAAACTTTTATTAAAAAGATTTATTACTAAAATGTGATAAAAGTCACTAAAAATATAAATGTGTGTGTGTGACTGCAGCCTGGTATTAGTCCTGAAGTGAGGCGTAAACTGGGAGAAGCCGCAGTCCGGGCAGCTAAAGCGGTAAACTATGTGGGAGCAGGTAAGACACTGGATACCCTCTGAAAATAATACACAAGCACCAATGCTTCATTTATTTACATTTCATTTAGGAAAGACTTGATCACTTGATAAAATAAGATCAAATTCTTCTTCGTCTGTAATTTTCCACTAAAGTGCAGAGACATTTTCCCACTTTTAACCAGCCTCTGATGTTTTGAATATGTCATGGTAGAATTGTGAGTGGGACATAAATATAATAACTAGTCACTGTGTGTGTGTGTGTGTGTGTGTGTGTGTGTGTGTGTGTGTGTGTGTGTGTGTGTGCACCTGCCCACAGGCACTGTGGAGTTCATCATGGATGCTCAGCACAATTTCTACTTCATGGAGATGAACACTCGTTTGCAGGTGGAGCACCCCGTGTCTGAGATGATCACTGGTACAGACCTGGTGGAGTGGCAGCTCAGGGTGAGGCTGATCATGTGACCAAACCTTAGCACAATTCATTAATCACACTGATCTCAAATCTCACACTGATCTGAGAGCTGTGCAGGTGGGTGCCTAATATTCTAATGAGCCTAATTGCTTGACTTGTCTGGTCGAGACTCCTAGTCTGTTACTTCACTTCACTCAGAACAGCACAGGAAGCAAGAATGAGGATTCCACCTCCATGTAATGACCACGCAGTTACAGAGTAGCTACACCTGACAGGTTAGCTTTCACTCGTTAGGCTCGCTAGAAATCTGACGTAGCAAAAGAAAGCTGACTTAGATAGAGAATTAAGACGTAGCAATAGAAAAGCTGACATAATGAGAGAAAACTAACATAGCTGGACAAATCGGACGGGTAGAGTTAAATCTGACATAGCAGGTGAAAGCTGATGTAGCAAGAGAAATCTATCATATCAAGAGAAATCTAAAGTACTGACAGAAATCTATCAGAAATGTAACACTGAAAGAAAGCTGATGTAGGGGAGATCTGATGCTGGATGTAGCAAGGGAAAACTTATGTCGCAAGATAAAGTTGACATAGCAAGAGAAATCTAACATAATGAGAAAAAGGTGATGTAGCTAGACATCTAACATAGTGAGAAATCTTAAGTAGCAGGAGAAAACTGATGTAACGAGAGAAAGTTCATGTAGCAAGAGAAAGTTGACATAGCGGGAGATACTGAACTGAGCAAGAGAAAGCCAATGTAGCGCGAGAAAGCGGATGCAGCGAGAAAAAGCCGACATAGCTAGAGAAATCTAACATTAGAGAAAGCTGATGTAGCATGAGAAAACCGACGCAAAAAAAGATAGAAATATAGAATACACATAGCTTTCTCTCACAAAATGCCGAAATAACGAGAGAACTCCTATCATAGCGAAAGCTAAGACTGAAATTGACACTAAAGTCATTTATTTTTCTTGGTGAAAGCTGCTGCAATTCTTCCTCTGGGAATTATGCATGGTGGTTGTGTTATGCAAGATGGGTGTGTTTTATTCATGGTTTCTCTGATCGTGAAGGCCATGTTTAATATAGTGTGATTTGTTTAACGTTAAGTGGATGGTTTGTGTGTCAGGTGGCCGCTGGAGAGAAGCTTCCTCTCTCTCAGGATGAGATTGTGCTGCGAGGTCACTCGTTTGAGGCTCGAATCTATGCTGAAGACCCCAATAACGACTTCCTGCCCGGAGCCGGACCCCTGCTGCACCTTTCCACACCACAGGCGGAGACACACACACGCATCGAGACCGGAGTACGGCAAGGTCCGAATGTTATTTCTTATTAGCTTACATTCTTACAACGTACACACAGGACATCTTAGCATTCATTTCATCACTGTTACCCTGCGGTGTCTCTCTCTCACACACACACTCTATATATTTTTCACTAAAGATTAAAGTATTGGCACCATTGTCTGCGTTTTAGTGCAGCCATTTAAAACAAACCTGCCGTGTCTTATGCTGGACATTCAGTCTGTTATAGAGAAATGTAGAGGCACCACACATTTAAGAAAAAAAACAAAACATGTTTTATTGCTTTTTCAGTTTTACAAAAGGTTCATTAGCAACCCATAAGGCATCACATGCATTTTAATGTCAGATGAGAAATGCCTGGTTTCATTTCAGAATTTTTTTATTGAATTTTGAATATTTTACTGCTCATGTCTAACATATCACCACCCTGTATCCTTGAGAGAAACTCCTCCTGTCATGGGTTATGTGACGGTTACTACGTAACTGCGAGTCATGTGGTACGAAAGCAACACACATACAGTTAGGATACACATTTGTTGTTGTTCAGTGGAGAAGCCGTATTAGATGGTATTGCTAAAGTGCTAGTATGGTTATGAAATTATTTTGCAAATGTTTTTTTTCCACAGTTGTATTGTTATAAACTCTCAACAACATAAAACAGTTTAATAAAGTTCCATCTGTACTGGGTTGTATCTGATTTTCTTGATTTGTTGGGGGTGTGTGTGTGTGTGTGTGTGTATGTATGTGACAGGAGACGAGGTGTCGGCTCATTATGACCCCATGATTGCTAAGCTGGTGGTTTGGGGAGAGGATCGCTCAGCTGCTCTGAAGAAACTGCGCTACTGCTTACGCCAGTACAATGTAAGACTCTAGTGGACAACATCGCTCACTGCAGTGCTGTACTAAACCTAAAACTACTTCCAAACACTTAAGCATAAAACACCCGAACTTTCAGAAGACAGTTATACACCACTTGTTACTGTTAGGTCAGGATGTTTGCACTTTGCACTGCATATGCAATAACAAGAGCTGACTGAAACCAGCTAAAGCAACAACTTCTTTCAACAAGCTTTCATTTCCTGATGACATCATTGCAGTGTGCATGGTGTCATTACGCCTACATTTTACTTGGAACAAATTTTTGTACTAGTTAAAATCAGCTGATGTCAAATATAAAAAAATACCCCTGAAAACTGAACTAAACACTGTAATATCCCTGCATACTGTGCTTTTGGAGAAAAAATATTTATTGTTTATGTATAATTAAATTCAGTTTTTCTTTTTTCCCCTAGCAGTTTCATAGTAAAAATTAAATATGACAGTGCATAACAGGTATCATAAAAATGTCTTCCAATATGTATATTTTTTGTCTCGGGATTTTAACACTCTCTGTCCTCAGATTGTGGGTCTCAACACCAACATCGATTTCCTGTTAAGTCTTTCGGGTCATGCGGAGTTTGAGGCGGGAAACGTTCACACCAGCTTCATCCAGCAGCACTATGATCAGCTGTTTCCCAAACCGACTGCACTGGGAGGAGACGTGCTGTGTCAGGCCGCTCTTGGACTTCTGCTGCAGGAGAGAGAACACACACTGGAGTTACTGCACCAGTCACATGGTTAGAAAACACACACACACGCACACACACACGCACACACACACACACACACACACACACACACACACTTGAACATGTGGACCAAAAGTCTTGATTGTACTACTAAAAGCTGCTTTTAATTGACTAGAACATTTACCAGGCCCAGGTATGTTGAGAATGTGATGTCAGCAGTATGGGTGGGCAGTAATATCACAAAAAAATCATAAAAAAAGTCATATCATGATCCTCAAAGGACATTTCTACCATGCTTTGTGACATGGTGCATTATCATGCTGGAAATAGCCATTAGAAAATGGGTAAATTGTGGCCTTGAAGGGATGCACGTGGCTGTGGCATTCAAGCGATGAGTGAGTGGTATTAACGGGCCCAAACTGTGCCAAGAAAACATTCCCCACACCATTGTACTACCTCCACCAGCCTGGACTGTCTACACAAGGCAGGTTGGGTCCATGGATTCATGCTGCTGGCACCACATTCTGACCCTACCATCTGTGTGCCTCAGCAGAAGTCGAGATTCATTAGACCAGGCTATGTTCCAGACTTCAGCCTTCCAGTTTTGGTGAGCCTGTGCCCGCTGCAGCTTTCTGTTCTTGGCTGACAGAAGTGAAATCCGACATGGTCTTCTGGTTGACGTTGTGCATTCTGAGATGCTTTTCTGCTCATCGCAATTGTACCGAGTGCTTATTAGAGTTACTATAGCCTTCCTGTCAACTCCAACCAGTCTGGCCATTCTCCATTGATCTCACTCATCTACAAGGCTTTCCCCGCCCACTGAACTGCAACACCCTGGATGTTTTTTCTTTACTGCATCATTCTGAGTAAACTCTAGAGATTGTTGTGTGTGAAAATCAGCAGTTATAGATCAGCAGTTACAGAAATACTCAAACCAGCCCATCTGGCACCAACAATCATGCCACAGTCAAAATTACTGAGATCGCATTTTTCCCCATTCTGATGGTTGATGTGAACATTACCCAAAGCTGCTGCCACACGATTGGACGATTAGGCAATTGCATGAAAGGGTAGGTGTACAGGTGTTCCTAATAAAGTGTTTGATTGCATATAATTGTAAAAAAAAAATCAGTAAAAGCTTTACATTTCACAAATTTAAAGATTCAAAACAGCAGAAATCACAATATCTCAGAAAAATGCATTGTGACATAATTTCATTTAAATGTTTTATAATATCATGACATTGATGTTATAAACCATATCACCCAGCCCTAGTCAGCACCAGGTCTCCTGTGTGTAGATTTCAGTGCTGCAGGATGACAATAATAATAATAATAATAATAATAATAATAATAATAATTAATAAAGTTGGGAGGATATTATCTGTCAAAGAGCAACATTAAAATAAATAAATAAAACATTGACTCAAACGTGGTCATTCATTCAGAGGTATTTCAACAGAATTTAAAAGGTGAGGAGTTTGTGAAGAGATATATCAGCCATTCTACAAATATTTATGCTGTGGTTCTGCACAACCGGACACTACGAGCTGCTAGTGAACAGCAGATTAATAACATGTTCCTGTTCCAGACATGTTCTCTCCTTTCGGCTCGGGTAACGGAAGCCGGCTCAATGTGCTCTACTGCAGGAACCTGACACTACAGCTGGGGGAAAACAGTGAGTGTTAAACCTGCACACACACACACTTTTCTACATCTTAAAGTTGGTGCTGTAGTTGTATTCCTGTGAAAAGTTAGCGCTTGTGTGTTGCTCTGATGTCACCGGGAGACATTATTATTGTTAGCACAGTTGCAGTGGAATTTAAATGGAGAAAATATGTAAC
Source organism: Pangasius krempfi (assembly GCA_037576825.1). Lineage (NCBI taxonomy): Eukaryota > Metazoa > Chordata > Actinopteri > Siluriformes > Pangasiidae > Pangasius > Pangasius krempfi. Next base: position 11,503,037 of record CM074984.1, on the reverse strand, counting down.
TCACACTGGACGGTTTCACTATTAGCTACTAAAACCTTCTGTCTCACTCTTCCTGTCCCTGCGATGCTCAACGTCACAAATCCAGTGTAGATGTAGTGGAGCTATATGACTTAATTAAAGGTCATGTGTCAGTTCTAAAGATTAATACGCATATGGTGGATTTTTCCTTTAACTAAAACAGATGAATATATATATATATATATATATATATATATATATGGTTGGAGAGAATCCTACTTCCTTTAATCATATATATATATATATATATGGTTGGAGAGAATCCTACTTCCTTTAATCATGCGTATGATGGATTAGCCCCATGTTGATGAAACACTCTTGATTCCTCCACATGTACAGAGCAGGAAATGGAGGAGCCTCCTGAAATAGCTTCATCCTCTGCATTATACATGATCTCTAATGGACTATCATTCACATGGAAAGATTTTTTTTCCCGATTAGATTGTGATCTAAGTGACAGCATATGTGATGTCTTTTGCAGAAGTTACAGTAGCTGTGACCTACAATCCAGATGGGACGTACAGCATGGAGGTACACACACACACACACACACACACACGTTTTCATACCACAGCACTGTCAAACTCCTTAATCAGAAACTCTGACGGTAGTGCAGATGCAAATCACGTTTATATTAATGCACTCATTCTAATACTTTATCGTTTCAGTAGTAACGGTTTTCATTTAACGAGGAAAAACGTGTGTGATTGTCAGTATGGTGAAGTTTTCTGTAAGGAGAAATGTGTTTATTTCATATCTACAGAAGGAGTCTCCGGTGTCAGCAGCATGCACTTGTATTCTATATTATAAAATTGACTGTTCATTTCTCAGACTAGATCACTGACGTGTGCTGATTAAAATGAATGTGTGTGTGTGTGTGTTAGACTGGAGGCCAGGTGTTCCAGGTGTCAGGTGAGCTGCAGAAAGTGGGCGGAGCCACATATCTGCACTGTTGTGTGAATGGAGTCCTGTCTCGACCCAAACTGGTCATACTGGACAACACAGTTCATCTCTTCTCCATGGTGAGGTTTGTTTTATAAAGGAAAGTAGATTTTTAAAAAGGCAACTCCAGCTTTGGTTCTGCCACTTTAATAGGAACACCTGTACCCCTGCTCATTCATGCAATTATCCAATCAGCAAATGATGTGGCAGAAGCGCAATGCATAAAACAGACCAGGTGAAAAACATGGATGTACAATGGTTTGGTTCTGTAGGAGAGCAGTGCAGAGGTGGAAGTGCCGTTACCAAAGTTCTTGGCTGGTGTGAGTTCTTCCGGGGCACAAGATGGCGCTGTGGCACCCATGACTGGAACCATTGAGAAGGTATGTATTTAAGCCTTATGTCCTTGTCCTCCTTCTTTCGTTGTCTTGTGCAAAATATTTGTGTTTTTACTTCTTTAAGACACACTAGCACTCTTTAGATATGCTGAAGTTCAGGTGTTAAAAATATTTCAAACATAGCTGAGAACTGGAGTGTATTTTAATTGGAAGCTGCTCATGTTGAAATTGGTCCTTTTTTTCCCACAGGTTTTAAAATTGTATAAAAGTGGGTATGTCTAAATATATGTCACAGCGTAATGGTTATCTTAGTAGTGAGTAGTTTAAATGTAAGCTATGTGTCGTTAAAGTAAATATACCACAGCGCTGTTGAATTCTGGATTCTGATTGGTCAGAAGATGCTGATGAACTTTCTACAGCAGCTCTGCCAGTAGTGCAGCTGCAAATGACAGGTTTAATGCGCTTGTTGTAATACGTTATTGTTTCTATAGTAACAGTTCATTCACAGAGACTTGAACAGTGGACACTCCACATAAACAGATTATAAAAATGTGTAATCGTTAACATTTATAGGAGGAGTCTCCAGTGTGTGCACTTTGTAACAGTCAGAGGTAAATCTACACCTTTCAGTTTTCAGACATCTTCAGGAATTTTTGTTTTTGTTTTAGTAACTTAGAGAGAAAAAGAGAGGCTAGTGAGGGAACCATTGTTTATAGCTGCTATACTGTAAGTGAGAGCAGGAACTAACTTATTTCACTGATGTTACACGACATGTGTAACTATAAATGTAACTATAACATGTATAAAGTATGACGTGTTGCTCTTTAATAAATAAAAAACCATGCTGTTAGAGGAAAACGATCAGCTTCAGAGTAGTAACAGTAACTCCACTTCATCACATCACCTTGTTGTTTATTATTTTCTTCTATCAACACCACACACTGATCCCCCCCTTTACACATTTTATATAACAGTCCAATTAAAATACTCCTCAGGATATTGAAATTGGTGGTTAAAACACTTCTCTATTATCATTGTAAAGTTCCTCATTGTTTTAAAGTGTGTGACTGTACCTGCAGGTCCTCGTGAAGGTCGGAGATGCCGTGCAGAAGGGAGATCCTCTCGTGGTGATGATCGCAATGAAGATGGAGGTAAACAGAAGTTTCCTTTAGTAATTGAAAACCACATTTTTTTAAAAAGATTTACTGTACCATCCTGTGTGTTTGCAGCACACGATCCGAGCTCCTAAAGCAGGTGTCATTAAGAAGGTCCTGTTTAAAGAAGGTTCACAGGCCAGTCGTCACGCAGCACTGGTGGAAATGGAAGAGGAACAGGAGGAAGCGGCACAATCATGAACAGAGAGCGAGTGTTCCTCTGGTAGACTTGACATGTACAGTCATCGGTTACTAACTCGAGTTCTTCAGCACTGTAAAGTGACAGGAACTCTTAGTGTTCGTGTTATTAGTTACTGTGTGCTCAGAGATCCTGATTTTATAATAGTCTAACCCAAAGTTCAACACTACTGTTTTCTGATAGTTGTTTAAAAAAAAAACCCAAAACAAACCTCAGTTTTCTTTTCTTTTCTTTTCTGCACAAGCCCTGTGTTAGTGTTTCTCACATGGGATTTTTTTTGGTGTTGTATCATTTTGTAGATTTTTTCCCTTCCTGGTGTACAATTATCTATTGTTGCCATGCTCAAAAAAACAACAAACAAAAAAAAATACATGGCAGATTTTTTTTTCCTGAACAGTAAGATATTTACATAGTAGGGATTTCTTTTCTTTTTTTAAAAAATAAATAAATAAATAAATAAATGTAATATTTTATTGCAGTTTAGGATTTGTCATTTGGAACATGGTCAGTCAGAATGAGTCATCAGAAAAGTCTTTATAAACCCCATGTGTACAGTACAGTATTTTTTTAAAAACAGTTTTATTTTCTGTAAATAGAATTTCCATAAACAGCAGTTGAACACTTTCACTGTCAGGACAGGACGATTACAGTAACACACGTCGTTGACATTGTTTGTTTTTTTAAATGGAAAACGATGGAAATGAACCAGGAAATGAAGCTCTGGCTTCACAGCCGGAGTGAACGATCCTTGGTCCAGAAATTCTTATTGCTACTGTCTCTGACAAACACACACACACACACGCACTGAGCTATCAGTGTATTAGCTACAACACTGTAGTCACTAATAACCTGGCAGCTGAGCGTGGATATCTTGACATGAATCGGGTCGGCTGTTGATGATGCCCTGTGTGTTCCCTGACATAAAAATTGATTCAACAAACGAATTAACCAAGAAGTATGTAACTGACAGAAAAACAATTACAATTTCTCTTCTGATATGTCTACAGTCTCTCCATTGTTTCCAAATAAGATTTAAAAAAAAAAAAGAAAAAAAAAAAGCAAACTACAGTTTTACATCCGGGCTCATGTCAGAGCTGTGACCGCTCACGAATTTCTCTGTATTTATATATTAAGCAGGATTTATCAAATCATTACACACTTTATATTTATAAATATATAAATATAGTTAACAGGACTGAACATTTTCGGGTTGGTGTGTTCACTGAGAAAATCCCAATTTAAAGGAACAAAATCAGCCAAATGTAATCAGCCAAGACATGTTTGCTTGTCTGGTTTTGTGCTGGAGCTATAAGTAAACTAACAAACAATGAAATCTAATAGCTACAAGTTTAGCATGTGGTTTCTGACAGAGTGATCAACAAGTTGTAGCGCAAAATGTTGAGTTGTATTCTTCCTCAGCACAGTTTGGTGTTCGATTCAGAAAGGGGAAAATCCTGAAGTGTAAAGACAGAGTTGTGATTCAGATTCAGATAAACTAGGTCACATGTTTATTTTTAAGTCACGTAGTATCAGATGTTGGTATCGGAGTATTTTTTTGATCAAGTAAATGAGCACATTATTAGACCGATACCTGATACCAGTGTGTGTATCGATGTGTCCCTAATAAAAACTAATAAATTGATGCACAGTGTTAAAGTGGTAGATCTACATTATACATTAGCCTTATAGCTCCAGTGCAAAAAAAAATAAAATAAATAAAAATAATGCAGCAAACTTTGTTCACTAAAACGTTTTAACTGATCGACTACATTTGGAGTAAAGAGGATGTTTTATTTTTGGCCAAACTGTTCGTGACCTTCTGAAATAAAGCATGTTTCTAAAGTGACTTTAAAGCGGTTGCCATAGTAACCCAAAGGCCTCTGAAATCTGAGGAGCACATGCAGTCTACAGGCTCGCTCGGCAAGATACACACAACACACAAAAAGAAGAAAAATAATAAGAACACAATGGGTGCATGGTAATTAACTGAGGATCGGGGAAGAACTTAAAGCGTAAGTGCATAAATAGGGTGAAGGATGGATGGAGCGGAAGCTGGTGAGTCTGCTTCCTTCAGGAGGTGACATCAGGGATCAGCACTAGATCTCCAGAGTGAGACAGGACAGGAGTAATACAGAGAGGCTCGTATGGCTTCAGACACATTTCCTCAGGAAGGATGGTCTGTTCTGATTGAGGTGCATAGAAAAAAAAAAAGTCTTAAGAGCAGGAGATTTCCTCTTTAGGACAAGAGTGATGACTTCTTTATACACTAGCAGTGAGAGGCTTCCACAGGAGAGAGGGTCAAAACGCTGCGGTCGTTGGAGGAGAAAGGATCTGAGTCACTCCATGATCTGGAAGCATGAATAAAAAAAAAGAAGGTGGAGCTGTGAGTGGTGCTGTGATGACATCATGATAGGAAATGTTAAATGGGTATACTGGTAAATAGAGATGCACCGATCTGAGTCTGATCCTGAGTGACAGTATGGGATTAATACTGGCTTGATTTGCCAGATTTCAGATCTGATCCACTGACACTTGTTTTGTAAAGCACTCATGATGTTTTTGCTCATTAAGGATCGTTATTTTCATCTTTAACTCATGAGCTAGAAGCGAATAACAAATGGACAACTTTTATGCAGCTTTCCCAGTTAAAGTGTGTGTGTGTGTGTGTGTGTGTATGTCCATTTTAGTGGGGACCAAATGTCTCCTCAAAGATGGGAATATTTGACCATTTTGACCTTATGGCTGGTCCTCATGAGGAAAACCGCAGATTATATATATTTTAAAAAACAACTAAGAGACAAAAGTTTTCCTTTTGGTTACACTATGAGGTTAAATAGGCTTAATGTGTTTATATTTGTTATGTAATAATCTCATGATGAGAAATATTAAATAACCTTTCCTGTATTTGATATATCGTCAACTGCTAAGTGTGTTTGTTTATAGTTACAGCATCACTAGAATATCGGCAATTAAGAAATTCCGGGAATCTCCATTACCTTCAGTGAAATGTTTGCTCACTAACACAACTCGTTTTTCAACATGACTCTGTCCTTCATGTTAGTTTTTTTCTTGCTTGCACCCTGAACTACAACTTAATTGGTCAAGAGGTTAAAAAGACTTGGTCACTCAGTGCTTTTCTGAAAAGATTGGGGGGGGGGGGGGGGGGCGGCGGCACTTCCTGTAGGATTACATGCAAAATGAAAGCAAGATTTTAAAATCATGGTAGATTACTGCTTGAAGGGCTGTAAACCAGAAACACACACTATTTCTATTAAAGCCTTAAATGCTTTGTGGTGGAAACTGTGCTGTACTGGGCTTGATGGTTATCACATCACTAATTTATCACATCATTCTATCCATGTTCCATCTGTAGTCTTTCACTCCAGTGCCTCTGCCCTACACTTTCCCTACAGCGTAGTGTAGACACAGATGATTGAGCGAAAATGATGAAAAAGGAGATGGCATGTTAGTGCAGCATGGATGAAAGGACAGGACAGAAATATCAGAAAGCTTTGCATATAGGGTTACTATAAATTACACACAGCCGTTTAAAATCTCTCGATGAAACTAGACATGTGCTGATAATCAGTTATAGGAATTACTGTGAGATCAAGAGCACTGATGAGCAGATGCCTGCTATTATTCTATAACAGCACACTCCCCAAGTGTTTCATTCCTCTTATACCACAGCAATATACCAACAATTAAAACTTTTTACTTATTAATCAATGATACACCATATTTTTATCTGTTCATACTTACATTTAATGAAACAACTTCCTGTTCTCACTTAGAACAGCTATAAAACACTCGTTCATCGTCCATATTTTTTATATGCATTACTTTCTTAAAAATACACTATTGTGATGTTAACATTAACTGTAATAAAGTGTGAACAATCATTTCAAGTTGAAGAAACCGCCGTCATTGCACACCGTACCACCAGGGGGCATGTGTGTGACCTGATGCTGAACCTCACTTCCTCGAACCGTCACACATTTAGATACAAGCTACAGGTAAACATTATAATGATCGATATTATATTTCAGCAGACTTTGGTTTTACTGTGTTTCATTCCTTACATACTGAACCCCTGATTATCAGCACATCTGGTGTATGGCTATTTGGAAGATTTGATATTGACAGTGGAAAAACAAACAAAAAGAAGAGAGAGTAGCAAAGCAGGCAAAAGCGTGTAAGGTTACATTCGGGGATTAGTCACATCATAGCCTGTGCGCACGCGCACACGCACACACACACACACACACACACATTATCGCCTACGCTCTAACCTATCACGAAGCACACACAAACAGCACAGGCAGCACAAAGCACCAGTGGATTCTGTCATCTTCTGTAAGGCTTCAAGTTTAAAGTAAAATATAGGAAAAAAGAAGAAAAGAATCCATTCACAGCAAACAGATCTACAGTTCCAGTGTCTCGTCTCGTTTATGACATGGTCCCAAAGACAGAGCGTGGAGGTGTTGAGGGATTTGGAGGTGTTGAGGGATTTGGACGTGTTGCGGGACTTGATTTGAACCCCGTAAAATATTTTATGACAGTTCCAAATGTCTATGTGCGAGTGATTACCAGCATGCGGATTATGTCCATAGGCTTGTGCAATACTGAATTTCCTCTGCTTGCAATTTAACATTAAAAAAAATCAAGATTAATGATTTATTCGTTCAGAACCAACAGCTTAATATCAGCTGGATGGTGGACTTTTAGGTGATTCGTGCAGTAAACGTGCAGTAAACAGTAATAAAATACGACCTAACAGTCATATTTTAAGTCACATGTAAACCTTTTACAAATTGCTTATCTACTCTCCACAATTTCACCCTTGATCTGCTGCCCTTGAGTCTGCCACAGAAGAGCAAAAAAAGAAATAAAAAAAAAAAAAAGAAAGAAAAAAAACCCTCTTAACCTTTATTTTTTTATCTTCCTTTTTTCGGCATACCTACTAAAAATAGTTAACTGATGTTAACTTGTCTAATGTAAGCTAAGTCGAACATACAGTGACACATTTTATTTCATCATAATATTAATTCTCCATTTTTCGTGACAGAAAGAGAGAGCACCCCGCAAGTCCACTCAAGATCATGAGAAAAGGGGCGGGGCTTCCAAGTGGCATCAGCTAACATCGTAGCGTTCAAAACACTAATCTGAAATGATTTGCACTGATGCCGACTGGCTCAACTTCCAATTTCTTGGTGTATTTTGGAGTGATAACTCGGTATTAGCGTACTCTAAGGTCACACCGTGGAGCTCCTTCACAACGTACGTGAAAGTTCGCAGGTCTGGTAATATAATATATTTGGAGTAAAGATCACTGCACATGGTGGCGGTGTAACATCCTGCAGACCATTATACTGTAATATATCGTACAAGCCTATGTTAAACATCGTTATAGCACAGTTTCTGTGCAAACCAGTGATGTTCATCAAACGTCAATGTCAAACAAATGCTTAGCCGTGTTAATCAGGATCAACCAACGGGAATCATGTATTTTTCCTGTTAAATCTGGTTTCATAAGGTAAGATGTCATTTCCGTCGCAATAGTAGCATGTTATTTAAATCATTTTCAGTGGAACTGTCATATCAGCATTTTATTTCCTTTACCTTTTACAGTTATTATTATGATAAGGTTGAGCTGATTGTAAATCTGAGCGTGTTGCATTTATCACACTCATAACTGTACAGATGTTAGTTAGCGTATGTCCTCATTCCCCGCGGAAATGATTTCCTAGCTATGCCGTTGTGTGGTCCCGTTGCTTTACTGTGGCTGTTGGGCGTTGAAACATTCTGCCCCTGTGGCAGTGGTTTAGCATTAATGGAACAGTTTGGTTAAACACTGGTCCTTTAAGAGAAGTGAGCGCTCATCTCACAGCTTGTCTGCATGCAGATACTTCCAAAGTGCTGATCAAAGATAGATGACAAAAGCTGGGGCGCAGAGTGCTTTACAACTGCACGCTGTCCAAAAACTGCCACAACACACACAAACACTTGACTAGGAGGCAACATTTCCAAACGGTTAAACACTGTCTAACATTCATTGGAGAATAATTAATGCATTAAATGGTCTAATGTCCAGAGGGACGTAATGGCTCTAAGACAACAGAGTTAGCGTTAAGGGATTTTTAAGAAAATGACAGAAAAAGTGTCACGAAGGAACAATGCCACTGTTAAAGAAAAGACAGAGAGGAAAGGACAGACTCGACAGCTTTTCCCAAGTGCATCTGCAGCCTTGTTCATGGCCCAAGACTTTCTGAAGCTACATGAAAAGGTGTGCTAGCTCAGCTGGCTCCGCCCACTCAGCTCGCTTCTCACGCCCCGCCCCCCCCGCTACAGCCGTGCCGAGTGCTTACGGTTCCGCTCTAACATTCCTCAGGAGTGTTAGAAAGAGAGAACTGGCACCTGTTGGCTCGCTTCAGTCGCTCCAGAAAGCCACAGACACCATGGCCTTCTGGGAAACAAGACATCGAGTCCACGCAGGCAACGCCTTGGTACGCCTCGATACACTGCAGAGAGAGAGAGAGAGAGAGAGAGAGAGAGAGAGAGAGAGAGAGAGAGAGAGAGAGATGAAGGAGAGAGAAATGGAGAGGAGAGAGAGTGATAAAAAGAGAAAAGTGAGTAATTGTGAGAAAGTGAAAGAGAATACGACAGGAAAAAGATAGATAGATAGATAGAGATAGATAGAGAGATAGATAGATAGATAGATAGGGAGGTACGAAGGGGAAAAGATAGAGCAGTGACAGATAACAGAGAAACAGACAGAACAGGAAAGAGAGAGATTGAAACAAGGACAAAAGAGATGAGAGAAGACAGAACGGATCAGGAGAAAGAGTAAAAAAAGAAACGAGGGATAAAAACATTAATATCTCATAATAATAATAATAATAATAATAATAATAATAATAATAATAATAATCTCACTATATTTCAAACACAACACAATGCTTTATGAGTGCATATGGTTTATGTTTTTGTTGTGATGTGGCGTGTGTACACACACACACACACACACACACAAAGGATGGATGTGAGACAGTGCGTGTTGGAATTGTATATAAAGCCCACAGTTGATCTTTAGGAGTGATGGATGAAGCTCTGGTCTGAGGATGAGGACGTCCTTCACCATGCATTCAGTCAAATTCAGTCACGTGTGCACGTGTCCTCGGTGGATCACGTGTAGTACACTGTTCAAGCTACAAAGTTGCTAACATGTAATGGTATCTTAAATCCACCAGTTTAGTGCTGTGCATCCCACAGCGGCGTCTCGTCTATCAGCTTCAGTTTCTCAAACAGAACTGTGCTTTTGATGCACCGTTATCTTTTATATATATATATACTAAAAAAAAAAAAAAAAAAAAAAAAAAAAAAAAAAAAAAAAAAAAAAAAAAAAAAAAAAAAAAAAAAAAAATTTAAAA
>CM074984.1:11478622-11489256 GCA_037576825.1 Pangasius krempfi | reverse complement strand
AACAACAACAACAACAACAACAACAACAATAATAATGGATAACCAAGTTTACTGCTTTGAAGTTTTTGCAAAATGCAAATGTTTTCAGATTTTTTCAGAATCTGAAAACACCCTGTAATAACATAAAACAAAACAAAAATAAAGAAAACAGATCCTACCTATTATTGTTGCTGCTATTATTATTATTATTATTATTATTATTATATATGCAGTGGAAGGACAAGGAAATTGGTGATTTATACAATATTGAGGGAACTGATTCAAGCAAAACAGAAAGGAACGTACTAAATCCAAGTACTGCTCAAAACAATTGCCCAATTGGTGTGTTCACGTTATACGCAAACGCACGTCACTTGGGGTTATATCAATGAACCATCAAGCCAGACGGATCTAGTCTGAGCAAGAAATCACAATTATGCAGAGAATCTTGTAATGTGAGTGTAGCGAGAGAGCAACTGTATTAAAGTATGTCACAGCCTGAGGAAGCACACGGCCTCTGTGACTATTATAGATTACACAAAATACTGGAAAATAAAACAATACTTTGTATAGACTGGTTTGTTTGTGTTGATGATGATGTGTGTTATCATTACTGTTTTATTATAAGAAGAATTCACATGTAATTGCTTTGGCAACACCTAAAACCTGTTAGAGTGAAACAGCAGCCTCTTAATGACAAACGGAGCGTCTGTACTGAGACACCGGACATCTTTAATCAGCTGAAATTAAACCTGTAGAGTCATTAATCAAACGAGCTTCCAGTTGGATATGAAGCAGAGACAACTCACACACTCACATACACATGCGGGCACACACACACACACACACACACACACACACACACACACACACACACACACACACACGAATATTTGTTTATATATTATGTTGCAATATAATCATCAGCAGCATTGTGGACAAAGGAGTTTTGCATTGTGTCCCTGATCCGGTTCAGCACGCAAGAGCTCTAGGGAATAAAACACTCGGTGTCATGCTGTTACAGTAAAACAATCAACGGCAATGTGGTGTGATGAAGTGGAGTTACTGTGACCACTCTGATGCTGATTATTTTCCTACAGCAGCATGTCCTGGAGTGTTTTATTCATCCTATACAACAGCAATTTGCTAACATTTGTAATTTATTTATTAAATCAATGACATTTCAAACGTATCTTATTATAGTTATATTTAATGTTGTGCAACGTCGTGGAACAAGTTCTCACTTACGTTATAGCAGCTATAAACAGTCGTTCCCTCACCAGCCTCTCTTTTTTCTCACGTTCTTGAAGTTAATAAGACAAAAAGAAAAACAAGCAAACAAAAAACCCGCAGCTTCTCATGTTACCAAGAACCCGCAGAGCGTAAACTCCTCTGTCCTGAAGATGTCTGAAAACTTCAAGCTACAGCTTTACCTCTGACTGTTACAAAGCACTGACAGTAGACACTCCTACCATGAATGTTAAATACAAACACACTTCTCCTTACAGAAAAACCTGTAAAAACCTTTTCTAAATCCGTCCCTATGAATGAACTGTTACTCTAGAAATGCTAACAGATTAGAAGGAGCACATGAACATAAACTGGAAGTACAGTCAGAGCTGCTGTTCCACAACATTAATCAACACCTTCAACAGCACTGTGCTGTAATAATGTTGTGTAGCTTGGGCTTGCTGGTGAGAGCTGATTATCAATGCACACACATTTTAGTATCAAAACACAAAGAATATTAGCAAAACAGTTGTTTACAATGTAATTGTAAACAATGAGTTTGATTATTGAAGCTAAACACTGCTTGACAGTTACACATTTATTGGTAATGAAGATAAACACAGTAACAAAAAAAACAAAACAAAAAAACTTCATACAGCCAAGTAGAAATCATTTATAATCATATAAAAAAATACCTGAACAAGTATATTAAAAAAATCATAACATGCTTTCCCGTTATAATACCAGTTATGATAATATCTCGATTTTACAATCAAAAAAATGTATGTAAACTATTTTTCTTCTGAAAATATACTGCAAAAATATAGGTAATGATTGAATGACTTAAAAGCATGCACATCTTGAAGGCACGAGTGTGAGGATCAGAACACAAAAGCTCTGACAGATGGATGGCACAGTACAGAGTACACACATGATGGAGCAGAACCGAATCATGAACCTTCCTTATGACCTGAGTGATCTCTCTGTCTCTCTCGCTCTCTCTCTCTCTCTCTCTCTCACACGCACACTCTTCCACAGGTCTAGGCTGGGCAGTACTACCTAGGGAAAGGGGGGAACTGCGTGATGAGTAGAGGAAGGAGAAGCAGCTAGCAGTTGCCAATTGTCCTCCCCTCTGTCCCTGCTTTCAGCAGAGTCATATTCTGAGCCGACTGAAACTTTATCCTCTTCCATCTGGAAGGACAAAACAGCTGGTTAAGGCTCCCAAACCGACGAAAACAGAAGAACGGAGGGGAAAAATGTTTTTAAATAAATGAGGGAGTGAGCAAGAAAATGGCCACTGGTCCACTGCAGAGACTGTGCTGAAATGAGATTCTGTAGTTACCCTATTTTCTGGAACGTGTCACTCTGACATATATCGGCCTGCGATTTAGCAACGTATTAGCATAACTGTGATTATTATATAAATGTAATCATATTTATTATGGTCATTACTGGTGAGCTACTCCAGAAGTTACAGTATCTGACATGATACATGAAACTTGCTGTGACTAGTGATAATATAATAGCTGCACTTTCAGATGTTAACATGGTACTGTAGCTGCAGTGCCCCCTAGAGGCAGGACAGAAATTATAGACTGTATAAAACTTGTGTAAAAATTATGAAAGATAAAAATGCCTGCAGATAGAATTTCGGGAGAACTTATACGCCAGAGTGACTTATCGTTCTGTAGTAAACCTATTAACTACAGAAAAAAATTATTATTATTATTATTTTAAAGATAATCTCATGTCAGATGGACTGGAGATCATGTTCTCTGCTCATAGCAATAAATTATAATAAATGGATCATTCCATGTTTTTTTTTTTTTTTTTGCTTTTGGCACATGCAGTCTATGATAAAAAGCAGTTCAAGGCTGCACCAGTTTCAGGTGAGCCAGTTATAAAAGGGTTGAGCTTTACTCTTTCTGATGCATGCATGTTGGGTTAAAAAATAAATTAAGCCCTAGATCATAGCGTTCTCATCAGCCTGAGCTAAAAGAAAAATGAGTGAAATGAGATAAAAACAAATGAGCATTGTGCACATGCACAGATGTGGAACAATAGAACATAGCAGTTTAGCAGGTTAGCAGTGTAACGTGCTGAATGACCTGAATACTGGCAGAAAATCCTGACGTCTTTAGTTCAGATAAAACACTGTCGTTTGATGCTGATGCTAAAATTAGATTGCGCCTGAAAACACACCTACTGTGTTACAACTAGAGATGGCATCCATCCGATACCCGCAAAAAGAAAATGGCGGATCAGATACTGGAGAAAAAAAACTGATCTGATCCCAAATCAGGGCTGAAATATCAGAGAACTGTTCGCAGCGCAACAATGTAAAGCATATTAAAGTCGGCCACGTGGCCTAACGTCAACAACAACAGAATTTCTTTGGAAGTAGAAATAATTACATATAAAGAGACTTGATTGTATTTTTTTCAGGATTCATTTGGTTACTATATATTTTTTATATATTATATTATATTATATTATATTATATTATAATTACTTTTATTATATTTATTGATTTGCAATGTAAGGGTTTCTGCGTGAAAATTTATTATTTCCTGTCATTATTTCCAGCATTATTTCCTGTCATTTTTAAGTGCCTTAGTTTAAAAACAAAAACAAAGCTTGGTAATTAAAGAGAAAAAAAAAAAAAATAGGCATCTACATTAGTTGAAACTATATTGGTTTGAGTTTTGGTATCAAAAAGAAAAGGGGTTTCGTGCCACCTCTAGTTACAACTGCAATGGTATTTTTAACCATCGGGTCAGTTCTGATTTGCTTCAAGTGAGAGAAGTGGAGAACTTTAGCTGTTAAATTAAACCTAAGGATGGAAATGTGCACGTAGTGTCATTCAGGCTGACTCTGACTCCCTGCCTGATTTCCAATACTGATTTAAACACACCCTTTTTAACCTTTTCTCATAGGTGATACGCTCTTTCAAATTCTATCACAAGAGTGGACACCTGCAGTACAAGGGGATGAGTGTGTGTTGGGATGGACTGGTCTCTGAAGCAATCTCCTTGAAAATGTACACACTTAATTTGTTTAAAACTCGAACTAGGTGGCAGAATAAAGGTGAACAACAGCGGTTCTCAATCCTTTTAAGAGCCAGCAACCCCTTAATAAATTCCAATGACCCTCTTGGCACAGATTTATTTTATAACTATTATTCAAATGTGTACAATAACATTCTGCCTATTTATTAGACACACAGTTGTTTTTTTTTTTTAATTATTCCACAGGTCACATTAGGTCCAACTTGTTCTCGAGTGATTAAGGTTTCAGATTTAAACCCATTCAAATCAAGTGGCCACAATGATCAGAAACCCCATGTATGGATTTTATAATTATGTAAAAAAAATTATATTTTCATAAAACTTGTATCTTTATCTATAACTCGATTCCTAAACCTTCCAAGACGGCAGGTTTTCAACTAAAAAAAAACACAGAAGGAAAGTGTGTTAAAATAGTATTGGAATACAGCCTCTCTCCCTCCCTCTCCCACTCACTCCCCCCGCCTCTCTCTCTCTCTCTCTCTCTCTCTCTCTCGCTGAATGCAGGTTAGTTGGGTTTGACCACAGCATGCAGCATGACACTGAGGGTTTAAATGGCTCTTCCTACTCTACCTAATCTTGCCCAGCTGATTCTTGGCTCTGGAGAGTGGCTGCAGAGCGATGAAGTCATCACCTATAGCGACTCGGTTGGAGTACATCTACAGAGCGAGAGAAGGGGTGAAAACACACAAAGGATCAGTAAAAAGAGGACAAGGACACAGACGTAGAGCAATGTAAACACACTCACAGTCAAACGTATTAACCCTGCATTCACACCGACAGTCAGTCATTATTACAGAATAAGGAGGCAAAGTGACTAAGTGAGAATCTAAGAAATGTCTTGATAAGCAGTGAGGACAGTGGGAGTGTTCATTAGGAAACAAACTCGACTTCTGGATTTCTGTAAAGCTGCTTTGTGACAAAGTTTATTGTTAAAATGAAAAGTGAACTGTACCTTTGCTGAAGGGAATTTTAAAGATCAAACAAAAGTTTACAGCTGCATCAATTCAGTTTGTAATTAAATTATATATATATATATATATATATATATATATATATATATTTTTTTTTTAATTTATTTTAATTATACACAGATATCATGATATCTCAGAGAAGTGTACTGTGACATTTTATCACAATATTGATATTATATCGTCATATATTAGAGATATTATATCTCTAAACCACCTTTTATTTTTAAGTTCCCATCAGATATTCTTTCCAACACAAGACAAAAAATCTAATTGCTGCCTTTTATGGATTTCTAATACCTTGAGATACCTTGTAAAATAACTAAAATAATAATAAAACATATGTTTGGAGAAACGTCCTGGGTCTGAATAGCCTGTAATACACTGTTTACTGGGTGCATGCATCAAATTTACAATTAAATGCAATAATTAATTACAAAATTATTTTTATTTGACTTTAGAAGGGGCAACCTGGTTTGAGTTTTACTAAATTAACATGACACAAGCTCTACGTGTAAAGCTGACATGTTCACTAGCTGACATGTTCACTAGCAAGCCGTTATCGGAGAAACCAAGGCATCAACAACCTCGAGTCAGAAATACTGACTAGCAACCAGTGTACAGGAAAAAAAACCTAGTTTTTGCTGTGTGAATGCAGGGTAAGACTGATACACACAGGACCCGGGGGGTGGGGGGTAAAAGGGAGGGGAAGAACATATAGACCTAAAAGGCCACAACACAGTCACACCATCACACACAAAGACTGATATATCAGTCTCTCTCTCTCGCTCTCTCGCTCTCTCTCATACACACACAAACAAACACAAACAAACCACAAAAGCTGGACGGAAACAGGAAATGAGCAGAGATTATTTAGAACTACATTAGAAGCTGCAGTTTGTTTGTTTTTTTCGATCTGCTCGACTCTCATCAGACCCTGAACAGGTTTAAAGCCTCAACCGGGACCATCTCTTACAGACGTGTTGAAATGATAAAGTTAAACATGGCCACTTTTACAGTTATAGGTGTGAACTTGCAACAGTGAGAGAAATTACAAGTGTGGTCGTGAGACCTTTTTGGGGGACCAATATTTAAAAGTTAGATATTACTTTATGTCCCTGCACATTCATGCGATTATCCAAATCAGCCATCATGTGGCAGCAGCAGCCCAATGCCTTAAAACACACATACAGGTCATAAGCTAATGTTAATGTTCACATCAATCATCAGAACTGAAGAATCTCTGTGTTATATTTCTCTCAGAGAACTAATCTCAGTGACTTTGACCGTGGCATGGTTGTTGGTAGCAGTTTGAATATCCCTTGAACAGTTTGAACCTCTTGCATTTTTCACACACAACAAGAAGTCTCTAGAATTTGCACACAATGCTGCAAAAAAGAAAAAACACTGGCAGCTCTGTGGGCGGAAACGCCTTGCTGATGAGAGATGTCAGAGGAGAAAGGCCAGACTGGTTCAAGCTGACAGGAAGGCTATGGTAAGTCAAATAACCACACTTTACATTTGTGGTGACCAGAAAAGCATCTCAGAAATGCACAAACACATCGAACCCTGAGGCGGGCTCCACTCCTGACAGCTGAGAATAGGAATCTGAGGCTAGAGTGGGCACATTCTCAATCAATCACCATACTATCAAGTACTGATTGACTGATGCTTTAGATTTCATTTTTATCAGGTTGCTGTGGTTTACATCACCTACACTGTGTGTTTATTGGGAGTCTGTTAGAAGCAAGAGAAAGTAAAGTGTGTGGTTCTGCAGGATTAAAGTGGCCATTATACAACAGTTAGTTCTAGAGACGTTTCACTGTGTGCATCACTCCACTCGTTTGTGTTCGCCACGCAAAATTCCACTTAGTAAAGCAGAGGTGGCGACATCAGCGGACATGGCAAACTATACTTTTCAGGAATATAACTGGACTTAAAACATGAAAGCTCATCAGGTGAAGATGAAAAGGAAGAAGGGACGCCAATTTCCATGAAAGCACCTTTAAAAGGAATTCACAGATCAATGTGAGGTAGCTAGCCAGCTAACCAACCTGCTATAAAGTGAGTGTAGCTTCTTTGGGCTCTGTATCTGTTAGCGGAGTAAAAATCAACAGAACATTTGGCCATACTGTGTCCAAAATGTCAGTTACCTACAGAATGAACTATAGTCAGTTTATAGCCTCGCACCTTGTATAATACATCTATATTAACACAATATCGTAATTGTAGTTTTCCATAAATAAATCCATCACACAATAATGTTCACATCGCCATGTGAAGGAAACATGAAACACAAGACCAACTCGCTTGTGTTCCTTTATCCTAGCTGTTCAGTACCAGTTTTTATCCTAGATGAGAAATTTTTTTTTAAAGACATTGTCTGAGAAACTAACAGTGTGAATATGCTTAAACTGAGATTTTTACAGAGCATTTTTATCCGTTTCTGTCGCAAGGCATTTTAATTAATGAATTTAATTAAACCCATGGAAGAAATACCACATCTCATGAAATCGGTTCTGAGTAGGCAAGCAGACATGCCTCCCAGCCAACTAATCAGTGGTCGCCTGATGCATAGCACCGCACTGCGTGCCATGTTTGCCCATGATCCCCCTCTCCGACGCAAAGATGCGTTAACGCATTATTATAAATCAGCCTTTAGATTCTCTGACAAATCCTGGGTTCTTCTAGGAACAGGTGCATTTATATAGAGATCACACACCACTTTAGTTGGACATTGGTCAACTCTATTCAACTAACTATGTGACTACTGATCAACAGGAGTTGATCAGAAGAACAGGAGAAAATGTCTGATTTGGAAATAATTCTGCCAGCATACTGACAGATAATCCCAAATAATTCCATTTCAGTCCTATAAACTGTGGAAAGGATCAAGTGGGGCCAAAATATATATATATATATATATATATATATATATATATATATATATATATATTTTCCCCCACTTTTTGAATGTCTCTGGTACATGGTACAAGGGTAAATACTGTATCACAGTGCATCAGTTAGAGAATTCTGAGCTAACTCCAGTCCTGAGTGAGGCTTTAAACACTTTTACACTTTACAGTCAAGAGGAACTCCATGTGGATGGACCAGGTATTCTGCAGGTCTTTATCTTTTCAGCTTCTCAGAAACAGGAGGAAGGTGTCATTATAGTTAAAGAGAAAAACACCAAACCACACAACAACTACAGTGCAATCCGAAAACCTTTTTTTTTTTTTTATAAACCTTTTCTTCTTGTAGGTAAATACCAGCTAGATTGTAAATCTATAAGGTTTCCACAGGATGTGGTCTGTATACATCAAGGTCATTCAATCTCACTGCAGTCCGTGGGCTGTAACTGTGAGTGTGTTATTGTGAATGAGGTCATGAGTGTGTGCTGCTGACAAGCCATGCTGTGTTGTGCTGAATGACATGCTTACTGCCTATTAGTGTCAGCTTATGCGGTGCTCAAGACAGCTAAATTCATTGCACACGTCTTGGAATGCCATTCATGCAAAACGCCACCTTCAGTCCTGCTTTTGCTAATCGTTGTAACCGTTAGTGCGTTTAGACGTAGAGGAGGAAACACATTCTGACCTGACACTTCTGTGTGCTGGTGGGCTGTAGGTGTCTGTAAAAAACTTTCTTGATGACGTCGGGGACTAGGCATGTGATGACGATGATGATGATGGCAAACCAGGCCGAGCCGCTGGACAACAGCTGGACAAAGACAAAATACATGTCCTGCGTGTGGAGAAATGGCCTGTAGGGAAAAGGGGAAAAAGGTATTATGTTCTTGTACTTGTACTCACATGTGCTGAAAGGAAATGCTAAAGAAGCTAACATTAGCAAATTAACAGCAGTTAGTACGGCCTTATTCAAGTTAACAAACACAGCAGTAAACAAGATCATTCTAATCTTGCTACAGCAGCTAACAACAGTTAACCAGGTCATGGTAATTTTGTTGCAACAGTTAATGAGGTCATGGTAATCTAGCAGGACAGTGGTAACGGCCAATCACAAATATAAGCAAATTAAGGTTTAGGGATTGTTTTTATCTTATCTTATGGTTTATAGTCCAAAAAAAATTGTACTGCTTTTGGGATTTGTGTGTTGTATGAGAATAAAGTGTGGTACCATATAATTCCCCCATAAAACAAGGAGAATATGAAGTAGAAAGCGATGGAGCCCCATGTGACAAAATGGTTCATCCACGTCCAGAAGTGTGTCTCCAGCGCCAACTGTCATCACAGAGGACAAATCAATTAAAATGGCGCCTTCTTCAGATCACTTTTTTTTTTCCGACTGACATACACCACTTACCTTCAAGGTTACTGTAATGACCATAACGGTGAACACCAACGTACCAAAAGTCCAGTTCCCAAACATCTACAAAAGCAGAAGGCATGCTTATAAAGCTTAAATTAAACAGGATTTTAGATATCATTTATATCAGGAGCTGATGATTAGTCTAGCAGATGCTAAATGTTTGAGGACACAAGTATCTGCTCAAAATCTTCAGGCTTTCATTAAAAATAAAAGAACAGTGCTTGAGTAGATGGTACTTGACTATTTAAAATGAGGAGGAAATCCGGAGAACATTGGAAGCTTTTTTTTTCCCCCCCAGTCATGCAAAGCATGAGTGAGGGAATTTTTCCAAAACTGTGTGTGTGTGTGTAAAATCGAAAGATGGCACGACATCAAAAGTAAAGCTGGTGACAAACGCTCATTATACAGGGAGGCATGCAACGACTGTAATCCAATCAACTCTTACCAGCTGCCTGTTAGCTCGCAAAATCTGACAACATACAGAGCGTGAAGAGAGAGAAAAGAAAGAGAGAAAGATGAGAAATAAAGGACAGGGGAAATGGGAAAAAAAAAAACAGAGAGGAAACCAAAAAAAAAAAAAAAAAAAAGCAAAAATTCATTGGAAATATGTTATTTTTTATAATCAGAGGAATGATTTCGGGGAGATGATGTTTGTAAAGTTTTACTACCTTTAATCTTGACAAAAATTCTCCTCAAAATACTCAAGAAATCAATAAGGTAGAGAAAACTCTTTATCTGCAGTTCCAGTCTGAGTCTATATATACACACACACACACACACACACACACACACACACACACACACACACACACACACAGTAGTGTGCTAAAGTCTTAACCTCATGCAAAGAAATGCTGTAGAGCAAAGATGCCTTCAAAAATAATGAAATGAAATGTTTCTACATTAAAAAATTACTATAAAGAGCAGCAAACAGTAATAAATGAAAAAGTCAATATTTGGTGTGACGATCCTTCGTTTAAAAAAAGAGTGGTCTCAGGTACAGTGTGTGCAGTTTGATAAGGAAATGAGCTGTAAGTGTTACTGAGCATCTTGCAGAAGC
>CM074984.1:11451996-11462352 GCA_037576825.1 Pangasius krempfi | reverse complement strand
TCGCCTCCTGCCTGGCAGCTCCATGTCCAACATTCTCCTACCGATATACTCCCTCTCCCTCCTCTGAACATGTCCAATCCATCTTAATCTGGCCTCCCTAACTTTGTCCCCCAAACGTCCAACATGAGCTGTCCCTCTGATGTACTCGATCCTAATCCTGTCCAACCTCGTCCCTCCCAAAGCGAACCTCAACATCTTCAGCTCTGCTACCTCTAGCTCTGCCTCCTGACTGCTGACTATATAGCCAGCTTTATTATGCTGGGTTTGACTAAAGCTTGGAACGTGGCCCCTCCGATCTCAGAAAGTTGGGCACCCCAAGTTCAGCATGACATCATGCTAACACGACAACTCGCACTGTCAACGGCAAATATTTAAAATATCACTTTAAATCACTACTTTCAATGTGTTTACACATTTATTTACTTAAGATCAATCAACACAGACGTGAGTTGGTTAAATCTACGACACTGAACGTACAATTCACTGTTCTGAGAAAGCAAATACATCATAAGCTCAGGACACCTTGCTAGCATGCTGCTGACAAAACACACCCTTTCATGGAGGCGCCTAATGATTTTTCCCCAATTTGTAGCTTGAACTCTCTGCGTGTAATTCCGAGTCCTGACTTCCCATTTCCCAGCTAAGCTAAACGCAGCATAAGAATATAGCGCTAGATACATTATCATGGATGTGACATTAATGTGGTGCAAATTCAGAAACTTCTGCTCACACACCTGAGGGACTCTGTAATATCACACTCATGCGCCTTCGGTTTGCGTCGAACTCTAACACATGGAGGAGTTTATACCTGTGGAGGGAAAAAAAACAACAAAAAGGACTGCATTCAAACAGACACACACGTTACACACTCACTTCACTGCAAGGTTTGATTTTACACCACAGCGCTGCTGAACTGTGGATTCTGATTGGTCAGAAGGTGTTGATCAATTTTCTAGAACAGCAGCTCTGGCAGAGGTGCAGCTGCAAATCACAGGTTTATATCAATGTGCTCAGGCTAATACGTTATCGTTTCTATAGCAACAGCTCATTCACGTGGACTTGCAGGGTGGACAATCCACGTAAAAAATCGTTGATAGGGTGAAGTTTTCTAGGAGGAGACATTTAAAATGATTGTTCTTTAATAACTGTTGGCAAACTGCTGTGGTGTAAGAGGATGGAACACTTAGAGATGTGCTGATGCAGAAAAGGAATCAACATGGTGGTGGTAACAGTGACTCCACTTCATTACACCAGCCGGCTGTTGATGATTTGCCTGGAACACCACAGCACCGAGTGGTTTATTCTTTACCTAACCACCGTCTACACAATTTTAAGCCTTACTTTTCTGATTTGCCGAATGTTTTGATCTCCATGTTTTCTCCGTTACTTCCTGTGAAGGCCACGCCCATCCTGCAGAATCAAAACAACACCAAGGAGCAGAATTCATCAGAAAAGAAAAGAAAAGAAAAACAGTGTTTCACTGGTCAATAATGATGAGTCAAGTGACAGAGCTTATGTTACTCACGGTCATTTTTCTCTCTTTAAGATTACAGTAGTGAAATTTGGGCCAAAAGTGTGCAAGTCAGTTTATTCAACACCCAGAAACAAAAGCTCTAAAACATCCCCAATCAAGTTGGACAGATTTCTCTTCTTTTCTCTCTCTCTCTCTTTTCTTTCTTTCATTCCCAAGTTTGCTTTCTTTATTTCAGCCCTTCTGTCTTTTTTCTCTTTCTTTCCATCTTTCCCAACTTTTTCTTTCTTTTCTTTCTTTCGGTCACTCCCAAGTTTTCTTTCTTTCTTTTTTCTCTCTTTCTTTCAGTCTTTCTTTGTCCTTTGCTTTCTCTCTTCTTTCCCTCTTTATTCTGTCTCTCTCTCCTTTTCTTTCTCTACTTCTTTCTTTATTTCCTTGCCTCCTTCCTTCCTTCCTTTCCCTAACTCCCACTCCCACTCTTTCTTTACTTTCTTCTTTACTTATTTCTTTTTCTTCTTTTTGTTCCTTCCTCAACCCACTCTCTCTCTTTCTTCCACCCTCCCTCTTTCTTAACTTAATTCTCTCTCCTTCTCTTTTGTCCCCCTATCTTTCTCAATCTCCTTCTCTATTTCTTCCCCCCTGTCTTTCTTAATTTCTTTCTCTCAACTTCTTTCTTTCTCTTCCTTCCTCCCTAACCCCCCTCCCATCCTCCCCTTCTTTCTTTGTTTCTTCTTTCCTCCCCCACGCTCTCTTTTAGTTATTTATGTATGTATTTATTTCTCTCTCCCTCTCTTTCTCCCTCTTCTATTTCCTTCTCCCTCCTTATTTCCTGTTCTTCCTTTCTTTCCTAATTTCTCTTTCTTTCTCCCACTCTTTCTCTCCGTCTCCCTGCCTGTCTGTCTCTCATGGTGATAACTCTATCCCACGCTCCTGTCACTGTGATGTATTTCAAAATGAACATGCTTTAATTTAAATATTTCCTTGGTGTGATGAAGCGCTGTCTCACGGCTAGAACACCTCGATCCTGACACACAGCAGCACAGTGCCACGCTGTGAAAGCCGTGTGTTTAAGCTCCACTGATACACACGGCAGGTCTATTTTTACCTCTTGGTGGCTTCCACGAGGGCTTTCTCATCAGGAGACGAGGCGTAGTACTCCATCTGAGATGTGAATCCGTTCGCGTGTGAGAATGGATCAGTCACGCCGTCTGTCTGATCATAACTGATCTGAACCGTGTGGCACAGAGACACGGCTTTCAGGAACAGCTCCTCTTCCCTGCTCTGAAACCCACACACACACACACACACACACATACACACACATACACACACATACACACACATACACACACCGATCCAAATGTCCAAAATGCGTCCAAAATAATATATTCAAAATAAAACGCTGACACAGGTATATATTATTTAGCACATTGTGCTAACTAGTAACTCTCTCACTCTGTTACTTTCTTTCTTCCACTTTTCCTTTATTTTCTCTTTCTTTCCTTCCCAAGTTTTCTTTCTTTCTTTCAGCCTTTCTTTCCTTTGGTCTTTCTTTCTTTCCCAACTTTTCTTTCTTTCTTTCTTTTGGTCTTTCTTTCTTTCCCAACTTTTCTTTATTTTCTCTTTCTTTCCTTCCCAAGTTTTCTTTTTCTTTCTTTCAGCCTTTCTTTCCTTTGGTCTTTCTTTCTTTCCCAACTTTTCTTTCTTTCTTTCTTTCTTTCTTTCGGTCTTTCTTTCTTTCCCAACTTTTCTTTATTTTCTCTTTCATTCCTTCCCAAGTTTTCTTTCTTTATTTCGGCCTTTCTTTCCTTTGGTCTTTCTTTCTTTCCCAACTTTTCTCTTTCTTTCTTTCTTCCTTCTTTCTTTCTTTCTTCCTTTCCCACCTTTTCTTTATATCTTTCAGCCTTTCTTTTGTTTGGTCTTTCTTTCTTTCCCAACTTTTCTTTCTTTCTTTCTTTCGTTTGGTCTTTCTTTCTTTCCGAACTTTTCTTTATTTTCTCTTTCTTTCCTTCCCAAGTTTTCTTTCTTTATTTCGGCCTTTCTTTCCTTTGGTCTTTCTTTCTTTCCCAACTTTTCTCTTTTTTTCTTTCTTTCACAACTTTTCTTTCTTCCTTTCCCACCTTTTCTTTATATCTTTCAGATTTTCTTTCTTTTTTGTGCCAGAATGCATTTCACTTTCCTCAGTGTGCTGCAGTCGTGCTACACTGAAATGCAATCTTTCTCCAATCACAGGCCTATACATGCAGTGTGACAAAATCCTCACATACGAGCTGAGCCTTTTACCACATTTCTTGTCTTTTCTCTCAAACATCTGACATCTTTATCATTTCACACCATATTCTCTGTGTATTTTGATTTTATTTGAGTCTTACCAGGCGTGAAACAGAGCTGGTGTCTGGGACGTCCTCTGTCATTCCCTCAGGGACCAATCTGCTGTTGATCTCTTGGTATTTGACACCGTTGATGGAGCATTCACGAAACTGCATCTCGTTTTCGGTCAAAGTTCCTGTCTTGTCAGTAAAAACGTACTCCACCTATGGCACAGTCAGAGCACAAATTTTTACTCTCCTGACTTTTCAAATATTCTCTTCAGGAGTGGAAATAAAAAAAAATGGAGAAAACAAACCCTCTGGAAACAAACCCATGATGAGATTTCACACACAATCACGCACACACACACCCACACACACACCTGCCCCAGCTCCTCGTTGAGGTCCGAGGTGTTGACCTGGGCTCTCTGGTCACTCTCCTCATGGTAGAGGTCGAGGTCCAAGCCAATGAAGAAGGAACCTAGAAACTTCTGCATCTCCACAGTGACATACAGCGAAATGGGGATGATGAAGTTGTATAGAACCAGGAAAGCCAAGAAATCGGAGATGAACTTCAAAATCTGTGAGGAAAAAAAAAAGGTCTAAAAATGTAGGGATCTTAAAAATGCAATTAACAGTCTAATAGCCTAAAACATTTCCTTACATTGTTTTCACACTTTTTTTTCCCCAATAAAATATTATTGGATGATAGATGGTATATTATATATTTGTTTACTTACATACTTATCTGTATATTTATTTACTTATTTAAATCTTTAAAATAATGTTAAATAATAAAGTTATATTTTACATCTTTTAATTTATATTATCTATTTATGCAAATTCTATTATAGCTGCATATTATTTATTTACTGTATTTTATTTATGCATTTAATTAAATTTAATTCTATGCTTTGAAAGAAATATTTTACTGTGAATGTTATTTCTTCAAATAATGTTTTTATATTTATGTTTATTTTCTGTTTTTTTTTAAAATTACATTTATCTATCCAAATTCCATTATAGCTACATCTAATTTCATTTATTTAAATAATAAGTCTTCACTTTGAAATAACTTTTACAGTAACAGTGTATTTTTTAATTAATGTCATTTATATCTGATCTTATTATCTATCACAATTCTATTACAGCTGCATTTTCTTTCTTTCTTTCTGTATGGTCCATTTATGATTAGAATTCACCAATTTAACACTTATACAAGCTGTAATTTTTAATTACATTAGCTTCATTTATAATCTGGTTTAGTTACAACATCGGAATACTGCCAATGAAATATTTTTGTAAATCTCTTCATATTCACACACTCATTTTTCACCAGCGCTTTGTCCTCCATGTCTGCTTTTCTCACCCCCAGCCACCCCCAGCCACCCCCAGCCACCCCCGGCCACCCCCGCCCGGCCCCAACCTTGCAACCGCATTGGTTGAGCAGTTAAAAAAAGCGTGCTCTTGCCTTGCTGCTGTTGCGTTCCGTCTCTGTTTTCACGTTGTAGAATGGCTCGTCCCATTTGTTTTCCGCTTGCCAGGCATATTTCAAAATGGTGCTGAGGACAGCTTCGAAAAGCAGGATAACCAGATAGATGATGAGAAACGTGTTCATCGACCTGAATCGAAATGATATGGAGTCATGGTGAATTAAAATGAAGGTGAGGGAAACAAAAAAGAATTTCCATTTTGAGTATACAGAGGAAGTGACACATAGAAAAAGAGAAAAAGAAAAGAAAAGAGAGAGAGAGAGAGAGAGAGAGTACTTCTCCACTGCTGAGCGTTTCTGGGACTTGCACTTGTAATTCAGAGCCATCTTGGACTCCATGCCTGTGTACACAGCCACACCTGGGCAAAAATAAAGTGAGAATAATTACACAGATACACACGATTAACTGATGCTTTGAAGGAAACTCATAACACTCATAACACACAAATGTTTAAGTGCAGAAAAGGAAAAGTAATAAATCTACCAAAGATCTCTTTGGTGTTTTTCAGCCGTGCTCCTCGAAGCAGGAGGTTTTCTGGTCCGAGAGGTCTGAACACAACAGATAACACAGCCATCAGCTGCTTTGTCTAAGATTTTTTCCTCAGTGTGATAATGAGGCGCAACAACCCAAAGCTTTATGACTTACAAACCTACCTGACGATCTCTTCCCCATGTTGTTTTACTGTGATTCTCCCAACAAACCTGCAAAGGAACAGACACACGGAATTAAAAATGCCCAGGACAAGAAAACTGCACAAAACAACACTAATCATCTCATAATATCTGCAAAAAAAATACTTATTTAATCAATAACAAATAACAGCTTATTTGAAGTTATCCATTAATTAAATTGAGATTCAGCATTAATAAATAACACCTTAACTCAATTAAAAATATTTATTTCTGCCTTTACTTTAAAATAAATGTTTTATGTTAAAATTATCTTCTTATTTTTACTTATATTTAGCTTTATTTATAGTCTATTTGTCCTCTTACACCTATTATTCTATTACGTCTATCATAGCTACGTCTTATTTATTTAAATTAAACTCAAGTTAAAATTAAATTAACTACTTTTTATACTAAAGAAATGTTTTTATCCACCTATTTATTTATTTATTTATTTATTTAGTTATTTGTTGTCTGCTTAAATCTTTAAAGCCTATATTTTATGGTAAATTCTTTTTGTTTTATTATTTAGCATTTAACATTATTATATATTTATCTAATTACTATTACGGCTGCATTTATTTATTTATTTGTTTATTACTTTACATTGAAATAAAATGTTTTATGGCAAAGGGTTAGAGTTTATTTTTTAATGACTTTTTATTCATATTTATCTTTATTATCTATTCATCCAAATTCTATTACATCTGCATCTTTATTTATTTATTTATTTATATACTTAATTATTTATTTAAGTTCCACTTATGACCAGTATTTGTAAATTTAACACTTGATTAACACTTAACTGAAATTTCATTTTGTAAAGTTTTAAAGGAATATAGGAATATGAGATACAACTTGAAAAAAAAAAAGAAAGGCTTGTTTTTGTTTATTTTTAATGTTGACAAATTTGTAATAATAATAATGCTACAAAAAATATGTTTAGTACTGAGAAAAATAACTGTGGTTCTTATTCTAGCCATTATTGCACAGGCACAATATTAATTACAACTGTAATTATTATTACAACACTTTATTATTTAAAACAGGCTTACTATTTATGTCTTTTATTTTCATAATTCTGAGAAGTGTCATAATCCAAAAATGCTGTTTTCATTCTGACAATTACAGAGTGATTGCATTTTATAGAAGAGTGTATTGTGATGTGAAATCCAGGACTAATTGTGTAATAAGCAGTCTAATAAGGTCAGACAGTTTAATAAATATGAAACGAGTACTGAAAGGCAGGACTGAAAGGTGAGGCTTATCTGATTCTAGTACCTGTATAAATCAGGCTCAGGCTGCTGGCACTCCACCACGGCCTGCAGAGCCTCGAGCCGGGACACGGATTGGGACACAGCCGTCTCCGGCACTGCGTAGTGAGTCTGAACACAGAGGGGTAATGAGCTGAGCAGCAGAAACGACTTAACGGCTCATTAGCGTGTGGCAAAGGAGAGTACAGCAGATGGAGAGCTACAGTTTCTACAGTACTGCTTCACATCGGCTCACAGATCACATGCAGGACAGATTACTTCCAGTTTAACACTTACGTTTATGCAGGTAACTCAATATAGTGCAGTTTTGCACAATTTGCTGATTTATTACACCACTAAACCTGAACATGTACTGATCACAAAATCAGATGTGCTGAACCAGAAATATCTGATTTCCCAGCTGTCTTTTATGATTATTACTCATCACACATCTCAATAACATCTCGTCCAAATTTTCCAATTAATGAAAATGACTATACGTATGTTATCAATCAGTGTGATCTGGAAATCAGCTAGTGCAGAAAACAGGCTCACAAAAACACAAACGTTCTGAGCTCGGTAACAACGAGAGTTTGTTTTTTTTGACCATTAGTATGTTTTGTTTATATTTCTATAGCACCACTGTGTGTCATCCTGCACTGTCCTCCTATTGGTGGATCTTAGATGAGCGTCATAGCGGAACTCGTAGATTAGGGCTGCGCAATATATCGAAATTATCGATATATCGCAAATGTAAATATCGCGATATGCATATTGCAAGGGCTTGCGATAAAGGAATGATTTTAATACTTCAAAAAGTTACGAAAAATTCTAAGTTTTAGGGCGATGCAGACAGCAGAGACTGCTTTCTTTTCCTCAAAAGAACATGAAACTTTTATGGTGGTTGTGTCATTTTCAGTTTTTATATATATATATACATAAATATATATATATATATAATTTAAATTGATTTTACACATTTATAGCATTGTAGTACCGCATATTGCATTATTTAAGTTATCGCATTATTTAAGTTATCGCATATCGCGTTTTTCTTCAATATCGTGCAGCCCTATCGTACATTGTACTAAAAAAAATTCTCAAACTAACAGAACTTTGTGGAGACTTTCTTTGGTCGTAATGGCATTAAATTGGATGCGTACCAATTTAATGCCTTTAGATGCTAACGTGAGCATGTTGTCACATTGTGTGTTCTAAGACCAGCGAGCAGCAGGAATCAACAGGAAAACTGAACTGAAAATCTTAAGCGGAATCCCAATGTACCATATTTAATATGTGGTGTTGTCCTGTCTTACAAACCGTAGATCCAATTATTAAAGAAATATACAAATGATAAGCCTGTATTCAAGCATTTGAGTAGAATTACGAAATATCAACATGCCATTGTCAATTTCTTAGTTCTAAACTAATGAAGCCACAGCATGAAACGTCACACAGTCACAGACCTTCAGATTTGTCTCTCCGTCTAAACTGGCCGTTGTGATGTGACACGTCCCCTCTTCCCGGTCTGAAGACAGCAGCACAAGATCAGCTGGAAACGTCTCGTCTTTCGCTACTCGCACTATGTCTCCGACCTGGAGATGGAGAGAAAAAACATTCAGAGAAGTATATAGAGAAGTATAAGAGAAATATATATTTTTTTCAGATAGCCTTTAAGAATGCCTTTGACAAAAGAACACCACAGTGAAATCATTCTCATGGCTGGATTGGGAAGCTGTTGCAAGGCTGTGATGGACTTTAACAGGAAACATGATCATCACACACCACTTTATGTTGCCAACCTTATTAACAAATTCAAAAAGATACAGGCTGCATGGTTTTGTTGTATCGCCTGCTCAAAATCAGTACTAACAGGATCTAAAAGTACTTCAGGGGCGGGGCTATCAGAACTGCAGGCTGCTGATTGGTTAAGCCTACCACGTCACACAATATGCAACAAAATAATACATACACGCAAAATAAATGATATAAAAAATGTAATGAATAATAATGATACCGAAATAAAAGTGTGAATCACTGATGCTATATTTGCACAATTAAATGTCTTTCTCAAAAGTAAAAATGTTAGAAACACAGCCAGAATGAGCAGAAATATCTTTAGTCATTTTTGGATCATACAGGATGGCCATGGAGGCTTTTAAGGATTTTAAAAAGTGCTGCTGTTGGCAGCAAAAAGTTAAACTTTGCAGAAAAGTGCAGACTGACTGTTTTTTTAAATCGCCTGACCAATCAGGTCACAGCTTACAGTGAGCGAGAAAAACAAACATGTGTAAGTGAAAAATGAGTTGTGTTAGTGAGTGAATATGAGGAGATTTATGAAACGCTGAATTCGAAAAGAGTTCATATTTTGTCTGATGTCATTTGTGCACTTTTCAGCCTACAAGCTTCAGTAGAACTTCAGAGCTTTCAAACTCATTAAAGGGTTTAATCTGAAGCAGTTACCAGTGACTTAATGACATAATCTCTGAAGAAGCTGTGTGATTTGTTGTCTGCCATGTCAAACATTTGACATTTAAAGATTTTAAAACATACTATAAAAATATTGTATGTAAAAATGGTAATGCGATAGAGAAAGACTTGTTTACTCTTGTTCTTGTTACAGTGTAATGATGTTATAGATATGGAACAGGAGTGGATTTGATGGTTATAGAAATGTAACTCACTCGTATATTCTTGGAGCGAGTCTGCACCAAACTGCCACTGCGCACCACAAACACCGGAGCACCGTTTACTTCATTATCAGCTTTGTGTCTCAGCCAGTCCTCGTAGCCCTGCAGAGTGAGTGTGTGCGAGGGACAAAGTAAATAATATCACGATCATCTGTGAATCAGTGTGCTAGTCTAACCAGTGCTATACAGACAGATACCAAAGACACAGAAGTGAAGGGGGGATGGTCTCTGTGTGTCAGTCTCAGGGAAGAAGGCGTGGCCTTTGTGTGTCACTCTCAGGGAAGGAGGCGTGGCCTTTGTGTGTCAGTCTCAGTGAAGGAGGCGTAGCCTTTGTGTGTCAGTCTCAGTGAAGGAGGCGTAGCCTTTGTGTGTCAGTCTCAGTGAAAGAGGCGTGGCCTTTGTGTGTGTCAGTCTCAGTGAAGGAGGCGTGGCCTTTGTGTGTGTCAGTCTCAGTGAAGGAGGCGTGGCCTTT
>CM074984.1:11399958-11432110 GCA_037576825.1 Pangasius krempfi | reverse complement strand
TAGCATTACAGTAAACATTAATCCACAAACTAGCGTTACAGTAAACTCTAATCCACAAACTAGCATTACAGTAAACATTAATCCACAAACTAGCGTTACAGTAAACTCTAATCCACAAACTAGCGTTACAGTAAATGCTAATCCACAAACTAGCGTCACAGTAAACACTAATCCCCAAACTAGCGTTACAGTAAATTCTAATCCCCAAACTAGCGTTACAGTAAACTCTAATCCACAAACTAGCATTATAGTAACCACTAATCCACAAACTAGCGTTACAGTAAACTCTAATCCGCAAACTAGCGTCACAGTAAACACTAATCCACAAACTAGGATTACAATATACACTAATCCACAAAGTAGCCTTATAGTAAACAATAATCCACAACCTAGGCTTATAGTAAACACTAATCCACAAACTAGTGTTACAGTAAACACTAATCCAAAAACTAGTGTTACAGTAAACACTAATCCACAAACTAACATTACAATAAACACTAATCCACAAACTAACGTTATAGTGAACACTAATCCACAAACTAGCATTAAACACTAAATACAGTATTTACAGTAATTATAGTAAACACTAGAGTTACTGTAAACACTAATCCACAAACTAGAATTACAGTAAACACTAATCCACAGACTAACGTTATAGTGAACACTAATCCACCAACTAGCATTAAACACTAAATACAGTATTTACAGTAATTATAGTAAAGACTAGAGTTACTGTAAACACTAATCCACAAACTAGCATTATAGTAAACACTTATCCACAAACTAGACTTACAGTAAACACTAATCCACAAACTATAATTACAGTAAACACTAATCCACAAACTAACGTTATAGTGAACATTAATCCACAAACTAGCATTAAACACTAAATACAGTATTTACAGTAATTATAGTAAACACTAGTGTTACTGTAAACACTAATCCACAAACTAGATTTACAGTAAACACTTATCCAAACTAGCATTACAGTAAACACTAATCCACAAACTAGAATTACAGTAAACACTAATCCAAACTAGCATTACAGTAAACATTAATCCACAAACTAGCGTCACAGTAAACTCTAATCCACAAACTAGCGTTACAGTAAACTCTAATCCACAAACTAGCGTCACAGTAAACTCTAATCCACAAACTAGTGTTACAGTAAACTCTAATCCACAAACTAGCGTTACAGTAAACTCTAATCCACAAACTGACATTACAGTAAACATTAATCCACAAACTAGCGTTACAGTAAACTCTAATCCACAAACTAGCGTTACAGTAAACTCTAATCCACAAACTAGCATTATAGTAACCACTAATCCACAAACTAGCGTTACAGTAAACTCTAATCCACAAACTAGCGTCACAGTAAACACTAATCCACAAACTAGAATAACAATATACACTAATCCACAAAGTAGCCTTATAGTAAACACTAATCCACAAACTAGCTTTATAGCAAACAACCTGAGAGTGTTTAAAAAAACTATTGACTCATAGTGTGTGTGCATGTGTGTGTGTGTTTATGAGTGGGCATTAATCCAGACAGTGGAGCTGCAAATTAAAATATTATTTCAACTCAGTGTCTCATTGTTCAGGCCTCCGAGGTCGTGAGGTAAAGCATCTCTCTCCAGGGCCACTTCAGAAACAGAAGTGTGTGTGTGTGTGTATGTGTGCAGAAATCCTGAGGCTGAATTCAGGAAATAATCAGGGTTTGACCAAAATTGAGGTTTCCTGCCAATTATACACTTTGATATCCCTACTTTAAGAAAGCACAAATATATTTTACCAAATTGACATGGAATGTATTTATTTAGGTTATTTTCTGACCTTGCCTTGGCATCTGCCTGCAAAGCTCATGTTGGGTAAAGAGTCAGTTTAACAAAGACAGCGCTAAAAACAAACAGTCTGGCTAAAGATGCCTAAAATGTTGCCAGCTAAGTGTAATTTTCTCACAATTTAATCAGATTTTTGGAGTAATTGCAAAAGGACATAAGTGTAATCAATTCACTTTGCAAATAAAAATGTCTGCCATGCTCCTATGCCATCACATCTTAAAAACAGAGAAGCACACACACTTACTCTGTACAGAAATGTTTAAATTGATCCAGCAGAACAGAAGTAAGTGAATGAATCAGCGATTATTTCACCACGATGTTAGCTTGAACAGAGATCATTGGTGTGAAGAGACCATGTGGCTCGTGTTTAAACGCCACGAGTGACTTTTACCTCCAGTGAGACAGAGACTCATGCGGATGAAGCTGATAATCAAAGTGAGAACACATTTCCTGTAGTAAACATACAATTCTTTACAATGTGTCAGTAATGTCGTTTTTTCATAAGTAGATATGTTTATAAATGTAGAGGTAATTGTGGCATCTTTCAGTTGGATTGGGTGAAATCTTCAAATGTTATTATTTCCTTTTCCACTTTAACCTGACTTTTAAATGCTACTTTTTTAAACTTTACTTCTGATTGAGACAGAAAAAAGTAAAAGAGAAACATATTTCAGTTGTCAGAACTATATACTGTATAGTAGAAAATGTCAAGACGTAACCACGTGAAGAGTCCTGGCAGCACATACAGACATATATATGAGTTATTCAGCAATGGGCTGAACCGCTGGAATTTCTGTGCAGCTCCGAGGAAAAAAAATCAATCCCATAATTCTGTTCGATGAAAACTAAAAATAAACATGACAGACAGGCCTGTTGCTCTGACTAAGGAATAGTTTTTACTAATTTGTACTATAACTAATGTGCATATATTAAAAGGTTTGTTGTATTTTCAGCGTGTGTGTGTGCACGTGTGTGTGTAGTTTATGTTATTTATGAATCCTTTCATTACAATCACAATATCGCTCCCTCTTCGTTTCTGTTTTCTTCATAATAACAGACGAGTGTGGAAGTGTCTTGCTCCAGCAGGATGTCTGAAGGACCTTGAATGTCCTTGAGGAGCTCTTGAGTTATTATTACGGCAGAAATTATTTCTCTGAGTACTTTATGATGGAAAACCAGGCTGAGCTCCTTTCAGAGAAGAAATTCAGTTTGAATGAATTCATTCTCAGACGAACACGCTGACTGAGGTGAGATGCTCACGATTCAAAGAAGGAAAAAAAGGAGCTGAGTTATTAAACTGAAGGATTTCCTGAGCAGGTCTTCATGTTGGAGAAAAGAAATTGGGCCAGTAGCTTTAAAATCACACGGTGAGACACAAGTTCCTAAAATCCTTGGTTTAAAGATCATAAATAATAAATCAGAAAAGTTCTGCTTTACAAACTCTCCATCTTTAGGAGATGCTTTATAAAGTTTAAATCTTCGGTTTCATTAAGAATAATTTATTATATACTGCATATAGAATAGAACTTTATGGATATATTAAAGCACAAAATGTCCACATAATGACCTCTTTTCCCCAAATGTACTCAGGACATGTTCAGTGTGTGAAGTTTTGTTTTTTAAATTTTGTAGTGCAGGCTAATGTAGCTAACAGGTAATAAGTTAAGTAATGGCCTCTATTTTATCAATATTGTTTCTCTCTGTTACACCATTTGCAACATGGATAAACATGGATAATTTCATAAAATAGCAGAATAGGTCTGTATTATTTAAGAAATAATACTCTCCATGTGTTGCTGGTATAGAACAATGATTAATAAGAGGGTAGTGTGATGAAGTGGCGTTACTGTTACCACCCTGTGGATTATTATCCTATAACAGCATGTCCAAGTATATTTTATTTCTCTTACACACTGCAATTACAATTTTTTTATTTATTAAAAATGATACGTTATGGAGATTTATGTGATGGAAAAGATAACGCACAGTTTAAGTCTTCAGATGAATCAGTTTATGGAGAAATGGACACCCTTAATGGAGGGACTGGATGAGGACTGGGAGTAATGGCTTCTGGTATGTAAGTTCTTTTTTCTGTACTTTATCTGGCTTTAAATAGAGAGACTGGTTATTAGTTAAATATTCCTTTTTGTATTAATTTGTCTCCTTTTGTGTCTCAAGATCCAATGTTGTTGTTCTTTATATATTGTTCTCTCTTTTTTTGTTTTAGTTCTTCTTTGTTGAATAAAATAATACTTCTCTTGTGAACATATAAGTAAAACAAAATGGTATGTACCTCGTGAATAATGTACATGCTTTATAAGATAAAGTAAGTTGAAAAAAATGACACATTATATTTGAATTCATTTATTGTTACACTGAATGTCATGGGAACAAGTTAGTTCCTGTTCTCACTTACGTTATAGCAGCTATAAACAGTGGTTTTCACACCAGCTTCTCTTTTTCTCTCTCTTGAAGTAAGACGACAAATAAATGCAGTTTGTTCCGTTACCGAGAAACCACAAAGTGTAAACTCCTCTTTTCTAAAGATGTCGGAAAATGTAAAGTTACGTGTCTACCTCTGACACTGGAGACTCTATTATAATGTGAAATAAATGTCTCCTTACAAAAAACTTCACCATATCAACGTTCACACACATTTTTAACTCAGTTTATGTGGATCGTCCATAGTACAAGTACCTGTGAATGAGCTGTTACTATAGAAAAAATAATGTATTAGAAAGAAAGCATTAATATAATTAAAATTAATCAACACTTTCTGAACAATTGAGAATTTAACAATACTGTGATATGAAAATAACTATACAAATGAACCTATCATCATCGGAATCACTTCTAACAAACAATTTCTGCCTTCAGACTTTAGACCATGCCCCCTTCCTTAGTGCCACCAAACTGTGTGCTGAGGAAAAAAGTGATTCAAAATGGAGGTACAACCGTTATTAAAAGTTCTGCTGAGCTTATTGCTCACTTTGTGATCGCAAGCTGGCAAAGGCAATGAGATTTGCTCAGTTTACTCCGGTCCATTATTTATGTTTAATAATATTTATTTTACTTTCCACTTCCCATCAATTAACGTTTTGTCACCTCGCAAGTTCAGAAAGTAGGGCTGAACTTCGCACTCGCTTGGCATTCTCACAGCAGTAATCACAAATACACAATGTCACATTTTTTCATTGTGCTCCCTTGGCGGCGGGAGGACGAGGCGACGTGGAGCGAAAGGTCACCACGATTCAGCAACAAATGCATCTGCACACGTGCTGAATGCAAGGCTGTAAATTGCATTACACTTGTAGTGGAGAAAAGATTCAGGTTAATTTGGTAAACACAGGGTCGGGCCTTCTACAACACGGTTATAGAAGTATGAAGAGATGTGGAAATGAGGAGAAATTCTGAACGAGAGAGAGAGAGCGAGAGAGAGCGAGAGAGAGAGCGAGAGAGACAGGAGGAGAAAATGCTGACTCTGTGGGCTCGGGCCTGCCTCGGCTAAATCCAGTCTGGAGATATGACGACTTTCTAATTTGCTTTCCCTCCTATTTTAATAATAGCTGTGCATAAGTAATTTGTGAAAGGCCAACCCAGCGCCGGGTGCGAGGAAAATTAAACTCATTTTATCTGTAGGCTGGTAGGTGGATTTCTATTTATCATTAGCATGCATAGAATTTACCCGGCGTTATTCCTCATAGTGATGGAATGTAACCAAATAATGTATGAAGGCTTTTTTTTTTTTGCTTATGCAGGAGTGAAATTCGCAGATAAAAGTACCGGGCCTTTGCAATTTTCTGCAAACGGAACCTAATTCGGAGAAGCTCCTTATTACAGCCCAGACTCATTTGCTTTGAATTAAAGGGTGACATAAGTGACATTAGGATTTCTCCCGGATCTGATGAGATGAATTCAGTTAAATCATTAGTTCCTCGTTTGCCATGGCACCTTTTTTTTTTTTTTGAACCCTAAAGAAAAAAAAAAAAGCCAGAGGGAAGATGTGTCTTTTATATGTCAGTACAAGGATGTGACTCGTGTTTACAAGAGTGAATATGCCTGATAGAGAGGGGAGAATTTACATAACGTTGAAATCATCATTTCCAAAAAAGCTTGTCCTTATTCATGAAGCTTTAAAACTGTGCCAAGACTCCTTGTGGTAACAGTGCTTATAAATATAAACAAAAAACAAACAAATAAATAAATATTCTACAGTATAAGTAGTAAAACTTAATTGCACAAGATAAAATAAAAAATGAAGTGAGACTGTAAGTACGTATATAAGGAGATACAATGTAGAAAAATGTAGAATAAAATGAAATATATAAAAATAGAATGAAATGATAAAGAAAATAATATAAAAAATGACTTCAAATGTGGGGGGCATGGTGGCTTAGTGGTTAGCACATTTGCTTCATACCCCTGGGGTTGGGGGTTAAAATCCTCCTTCTGCCTTGTGTGCCCTGGCTTCCTCCTCCTCCAGTCCAAAGACATGCATTGTAGGCTGATTGGCATCTCTAAATTGTCCTTAGTGTGGCCTGCGATGGGTTGGCAACCTGTTTAAGGTGTCCCCCCACCCACCCTGTGTCCCAAGTTCCCTGGGATAGGCTCCAGGCTACCCTGTGTAGGATAAGCAGTACAAAAAATGGATGGATGGCTAGACTTCAAATATATCACTATTTTTACTACTACTAAGAATGTTATTATCTCTCTCTCTCTCTCTCTCCATATATATATATATATATATATATATATATATATATATATATATATATATATGTGTGTGTGTGTGTGTGTGTGTGTGTAAGTATATGTATGTATGTATGTATGTATGTATATATATATATATATATATATATATGTATATGTACAGTATATATACATATGTGTGTGTGTGTGTAACAGAAATAAAATACTCTGTGTTGTGCTGTTATAGGAAAATAAAGAGCAGTGTGGTGTGGTGAAGTGGAGTTACTGTTACCACTCCAAAGTGGTATTATTTTCCTATAACAGCACGTCCCTATTCTTCTTATACCACAGCAATGTCCAAATGATTACAATTTTTATTTATTAAAGAATAACAAATCATTTATATAATTTCAAGAGTTACACTTAATATTGTGGAATGTCCATGAAACACGTTAGTTCCTGTTCTCACTTACGTTATGGCAGCTATAAATAGTCATTCCCTCACCAACCTCTTTTTCTCTCTCTCTTGAAGTTAATAAGACAAAAAAAGATTTTTAAGATCCGTTCATGTGGAGCGTCTGATGTACAAGTAATTGAACTGTTACTATAGAAACCATAATATATTATAATGAGTGCATTAATATAAACCTGTGATTTGCAGCTGCACTACTGTCAGAGCTGCTGTTATAGAAAATTAATCAACACCAGTAAGAATGACCAGAATGCAGAATTCAACAGCACTGTGGTTAAAAAGTACTTCATACAACAGTGAGTTAAACTCTGCAATCTGATTGGTTGAACAGTGTTAGTTTTGTAGTAGTTTTATACAACAGTTAGTTCTGGTCCACTAATTTGATTGGTTGAGCGGAGTTCCAAGAGTGCATATATTTCCTATACCTGCACTGGGATGTTTCACTGTGTGTATCACTCCACTCATCTGTGTTCTCCACGTAAAATTCCACTTCCTGGTTCGAAAACTTTACTAGAGTAGAGTTAGCAACATCATCAGCGGACAAGATATTTCAGAAATATAACTATTGGCTTAAAACATGAAAGCTCGCCAGGTGAAGATGAAAAGGGACCTTTAACAGGATTTTACAGATCAATGTGAGGTAGCTAGCCAGCTAACCAACCTGCTATAAAGTGAGTGTAGCTTCTTTGGGCTCTGTATCTGCTAGCAGAGTAAAAATCAACAGAACATTTGGCCATACTGTGTCCAAAATGTCAGTTACTCGATATTAATTTCTTGTTTATAGAACTGTTGTATAAAAGCAATATCACACTCACAATCACATGGTTATACTGAATATCGGCCCATATTCAGTTTAACCATATTCTTGCTCATGCGATATTGCTTAAATATATATTATAACTGGTTTGAATTGTTAGCCAGCAAAATTAAAAAAGATGAAAAAGTATTCAAAAAGATTACATTTATTATTTATTATTTATTATTTATTATTATAATAAAAACAGTAGCCTGGTTCCATTCAATAATGTTGTAAATTCATGGTTTGTAGGAAACATCTGGTTTAAGGGGCAAAATAGGTTATTATAAATACTTTTTTTTTTTTACAGTTTACCCTGAAAGAAAATTTGTAAGTAAAGTGAATATATAACGAAAATATAATCATGTATAATCTCAGTCATCCTCTCTCTACTAAACATGATACCTAAATTAACCATGCTAATGAAGCTTCCAGATTATCCGCCTGGACAAAGTATATTTTTTCACCTGTCTACAATAACAACATTGTTAATTTGTTGCATAGCAACAAGACACTTGGTGGTGGTAGTACTATGTAGTGGAAGAAATGGTTGATATTAACAAGTAGATATTTGAAGGAATGTTTGGTATTTCTTTGCGTTACCATTTTAGGTACTTTTTAAGCTGTTGTATAAAAGCAGCTGAACACAGGAGATCGTGTGTTTTAACATCACGACTTTGATGATGATGACGATGACTTGCTTTCGGCTGATGTCTGCGATGAAATCAAAGCCGTGATTTTATCTCGTGTTCTCTTTCTCAATTAGCTTAAATCTTTGTTATAAAATTCTTAAATTAGATAAATATAACAGAATTAAATAAATTCTAAGCACAGGAACTTTACAGGAAGTGTCTACGTTTTGCCGTGTTAAGCATACAGTATTTTGTGGAGAAAATATTTGCCCGATGAAGCACAAATACAGAATGAATTCGAACCCTGGCCATAAGCAGATTAGGAGCATTTATAATGGTTTGTTATCATAATAAATTCCGTGCTGCATATTTGCTGCATGTGTCGTCCACTTTTACACACAGACACACACACGTACACACACACACACACACACACACACATACTCCACGATCACGCTTCATTCTGCTGATTTGGGCTGCGGCTGCTGCGGTGCTATCACACACACACCATCACAAACACTAACATGCTTAGGATAAGCTCAGGCTGCGATGTTTATGAGCTGGAAGTGTGTGTGTGTGTGTGTGTGTGTGTGTGTGTGTGTGTGGGGTGAAAAACCTCGGCTCAGCACAAACAGGGCGATTCTGGCGCTAAAAATTAGTGAGTGTGTGGATTTGTGCTAAAGAAGGAAGAATGAAAAAAGTGAAAAATTTCATGCATGTATATTTCCTGAGAGTCAACGATTTCCCGTATTCAGGAAGCTTTTAAAGTTTTTTTTAATCTAAAAGCTGAAAGAGTAAGAAACAAGGATATACGGAAATAAAGAATAAACCATTGTGTGTGCTACTGTTACAGTAAAATAATCAACAACAGGGTGGTGTGATGAAGTGGAGTCAATGTTAGCGCCCCTAAAGTTGATTATCTTCCTATAACAGCACGTTGCCACGTGTTTTATTCCTCTTATACCATAGAAATATGAAAACGATTACAATTTTTTATTTATTAAAGAACAAAACATTGTATTTTGTATCTGTTCAAAGTTACATGTAATATTGTGGAATGTCTATGAAACAAGTTTGTACCTGTTCTCAGTTACATTTTAGGTCACCAGCCTCTTTTTTCTCTTATTTAACAAATAAAAATATATAATCATTGATATGGTGAAGCTTTCTGTAAGGACAGGGTTATTTAACGTTTATTGAAGGCGCCTCCAGTGTCAGCGCTTTTGAACACGTAGAGGAAGAGCTGTAACTTCTCTGTAACATGACAAACTGCATTTTCTTTCTATCTCATTAGCTTCAAGAGAGAAAAGAGAGATGCTGATGAGGGAACGACTGTTTATAGCTGCTATAATGTAAGTGAGAAAAGTTGTTTCACTTTAAATAGACAAAAACGCAAGCTGTTTTGTGTTTAGTAAATTAAAAATTGTAATCGTTGACAAATCGCTGTGGTATAAGGCAAGTAAATCACTTCAGGAGGTGCTGTTATAGAAACCTATTACATAAATATGATATAAATATGGCATAAAAGCAGTCTGTCATGTTTTATTCCTTATCCACTTTAGTTGACAGAGAAAACGTTAATTTATTTGAGACACTGGAATTTATTACAGTTTTAATATCTGATATCTAGCGTGACAAGGTAGATATTTGAATACAGATGTACAGTATGTGAGGTACAAACTTGAGAAATTTCAGAAATAATTTTATTGATGTTTATAAAAGCCCACACTTAGCTACATAACGGCTAATTTTACCCTCTCAGTCAGCACTTTCCATTTTTTCCACTTTCTATGATAATGTAGCACTTGTAACTAAGAATGGCGTTAATATAAACTTTAATAATATTTTTAGAATGATATATTTGGACTTGTGAGTCAAGAGTGAGAACGAAAGAGAGAGATGAGAACTGTCTCATCTCATTAAAGGAGACAGAATTGTGGAATTAGGTCGAATCTAATTACAAGCCATACTAATGTAAAAACACGCCTGTTTTTTTTTTTTTAACCCCTCATTCATTTTGACTAGTAATTAGTTTTGGCCTCTAAAAAATGCCACCCTTTAATCATGGCAAGGCAGATGTGATTTTGCGGTGCAATTTAATCTTGCTTTAATGAAGAACTAATGGACGCATTGCAAATTACGTTTTTTTCCCCCCTCATCTCTCGTGTAGTAAGAAGAGGATAAAAAAAATCTATTTCCTGCTTTTGAAAAGATCAAGAGTATCTTTGATAATAGGCCGAGCGGGCCGGTGTGGAGCCAGCGCGCTCTTTTAGTCCACTCACCGCTCAATGGAAAGGAGGCCACAATTAGCAACAAAGCGCAGAAAATGCATGAGAGGAACAGAATCGGGGCGCTTTGGCTCGACCTGCAGCTCCCACAGCCTCGTTAGACGCAGGGCGAAAGTGTCACCGAGGAACAATGGGCTGTGATAAATTAGCCTGCCTACCAAAAAAAAAAAAACATGTACAGCTAATTTTCAATTATACCTATAAATGCATCGTCAGATTGAAGAGGAATTGGATACGCATGGAGAGCAAACTAATAGATCTACAGCTCCAGCTCGTCTCTCTCTCTCTCTCTCTCTCTCTTTTTCTCCCTCAACACAAAACAAACTCATTTGCCATTTAAAGGACGTGAGATCCATTTTTAGATCACCCGATCACCCCGAAGGCCTCATCTGTGTTGGATATTTTAATTAATATTTACTGTAAAACTAGCCTGTGATAAGCCTGCATATCCTAAAAATCAGTTTAAGGATGGGGTTCAAAATATTATTAAAAAATCCTCTCTCTTCTAATACTGACCCATTTTACACCTACCGCTTGGATTCAGGTCGTTAGCACTGTTACATTCAGGTCTATTATCTATTATATTCTATAATGTATTATATAAAATGTAGAATTGGTGCAGTAAACACTACTAGTTTTGCTGACCGTGTCTTAAAATAAATTCAGAGTGAATAAAAAAAAAGTTTATCTTCTTAAAAGTTCACATTATATCAAGCTTTTTAATT
Source organism: Pangasius krempfi (assembly GCA_037576825.1). NCBI lineage: Eukaryota > Metazoa > Chordata > Actinopteri > Siluriformes > Pangasiidae > Pangasius > Pangasius krempfi. Next base: position 11,420,661 of record CM074984.1, on the reverse strand, counting down.
GATTCATGCATTTCTTTTTTATTTTCCTTTTTGTATTATGAGATTTAGAAAATAAGAGACATTATAAAACAAATAGTACTTACAGTATATGTAGGTAAACTTACAGCAACCCTGAACAGCCAGGTACCAAAAAAGAAAAAAATACAAAAAAAAAACCCATAGTTGCCATTAAAAAAAAAAAGCAGGTCAACTTTAAATGTAAAGAGACAATTTTAAATAAAAAGGGTCAACCTAAAGAAAGAGTCAATTTTAAATAAAAAGAGTCAACTTAAAGAACGTTTCCATTCTCAATAAAAAATGTCAGATTAAAGAAAGAGACAATTTTAAATAAAAAGGGTCAATTTAAAGAGAGTCAATTTTACATTAAAATGTCAACTTAAAGAAAGTCAATTTTAAATAAAAAGAGCCAACATTTATCCAAAGTTCTTTTTTTTTTTTTCAATTTATTTATGCTGTGTAATCATGCTATGGCTAGCTAGCTAACTAACTAGTTAATGTGGGTTTTTCGTGCTTGTATGTTTGTTTTTTTGCATTGATCCCCAACAAAGATCTTATGACTGCTGGGATAAGATGTTTCCTGGGGATCATCTTAAAATTAAATTTCGCTAGGTGTAGCTGGCTTATTAAGAGTTATTATGTGATTTTTTTTCTGCATAACAAAAAATTTGAACAGATGTTTGCCAATATAACATTAATTTTAGCGTTTGTTTTCTTTGAGAAATTGGTTTCAGGACATTTTTCAGAGTAATATAATGGCATTTCAGAAAAACATAGCTAGCTAGCTAACTAGGCTTTATCCTGAATTAAAAATGCATAACTGCACTTCCTGTGTCATTTATTTATGCTATGTAGCCTAATTATGAATTATGCTGTAGGTAGCTAGCTAACTGGTTCATGACCTTTTTTTTGTAGCTAGCTAACTGGTTCATACCGTGGTCAGTTTTTGTTTGTTTGTTTGTTAGTATAGTGAGATTTGTACTGTCTGCTGGGATAAGATCTTTCTTGGAGACCATCTACATTTTTTTTTTAGCTAGTTTCTTAATGTGACCCTGAAAAGGGTTTCAGATCATTTCAATTACAACGCAATTACATTTCCTCAAAACCTTGCTCATGGCCTTCAATTGCTCCTCTTCACTGGTCAAAAATAACGGTGTAGGTTTTACGGACATTCTTATCATTTCATATCGTCGTAATGATATATCGTACAAGAGTTTGGATTTCTATAACGATGACACGACAGAGAAAAAAAAGCTGCTAATGTGCTTCACTTATATCATCATTTTAATATTTTCCCCAAAGTGTTCAAAATTTTTATGATCTGCTTTGAGTCTCATTGCAATGTTTTTTAAAAGCTGAGTTAAATGATGTGCAAATTTCATGGGCAGTTGACGCAAACATCATGTCAGTTAATTATGCTTTATTTTACACTTCTCATAATTTAATAATGATATTTGTACAGATCAAGTGTAAACTAAGCTGTAAAAGCTTCTCTCTACAATATTTCAGAAATCCTGATGGTTTTTTTGGGTAAAGATAATACAGAGAGCTTTGGCAAACGAGCACTGGAGTATCTTGGTGTGTATGTATGGGTTTTTTTTTTTGGTTTTTTTTTTTGCAATACAGCAGGAGATGAAAGCCTAATGGAAGTTGGCTTAACTCATGAACCAGCCCTGCTATGGATCTGATTACTGAGGGAGAGTAATTTATTTTCTTAAATAAGGAGAAAAATTGGATAGGATAAATGAAATTTCCCTGTCGCAGCGCGGCGATGGTGCGACGGGAGATTACGCATTTTCTAATCGTTCATCAGCAGCAAGTGTGTACGGGCTTAGCATAATGGAATTGGTAAACTGGTTAGTGTGAACACGAGGCCGCGCTATCAGCCCTGCCATAACAGCTTATGTGGCACTAACACACTCCCACTCACTCCCACACACAGCGCATGTATTATTCCATATATATTTTGGCACACGTTATTACGGATAGACACCTCACCGTACTGCATGTGCTGAGAGCTGCACAAGTAATTTTATAACTATTAATAACCAAATTTGCCTTCACTCTTACTGTCGATGCTCAATACAGCTGAAAAAACAGGTCATTGATTCTCTTTTTGAAATGTAAAATATGTAGCTGTTCACTCCAATGAGAAGAAAAACTGGCTATTGATGTTTAAATGCATTAACAAAACATCTATTGAGGAAGATGAACATGTAGATTAACCCACTCTAAGCTATTAGCCTTAATATTTGATATATTTCAGCAGATTTTTAAATAGGGCTGTAGTCAAGACCTCCATTGTCAAGACCAGCAGTAGCCAAGATGGACTCAAGACCAAGTCTTTAGGAGGTTGAGGGCGAATCAAGATCAAGTCCAAATAAAGCGAGACCAAGTCAAGATTGAGACATAAAACCATCAAATCCTTTTTGAGGCCAAGCCTTTACTTCAACTAGATGGCTCCAGTTATGCATTGCACCAACAATTGGGCTGTTTTTTAAAAGAAGGAATTACTGCTTGTCCAACTTTGTCCATGTGAAAAAAAAAGACAAAATGAGCATTATTGCTCCCAGGTGAGACCAAGTCCATATTTAGTGACACCAATGCCCAAGACTTAGGCAAGTGCAAGTATAAATGCCGGTGAGTCAGAGACAAGTCTGAAGCCCGCAAGGTTTTGATGCATGCCAAAATAAAATTAATTTGAACTTTCTTCCCCTTGTGAAAAGGGTTCTAGGATATTTCTAGAGCATTGTAACTTGAGGAAAAACCTTGCTAGCTAAGTGCACTTGTTAAGCAGATTGCTCATGGCCTTCAGTCATTAAAGCAAAACTTGAATTTTAACTTACAGTTACAGCTTTATCTCTGACTGTTACAAAGCGCCAACACTGGAGACTCCTTCCATAAATTTTAAATACACATTTCTCCATACGGAAACTCGTATTAGATGTATACGAATAAGCACAGTAATTATAAATAAACCTGCGATTTGCATCTACACTAGAGCTGCTGTTATAGAAAATTTATCATAAATTAAAGCGTTGCATGGTAAACTACATTACAAGAATTTAAACTAAGGTGTAACATGGTAAACTACAGGGTAAGAATATAAACTAAGGTGTACCAAGGTAAACTACAAGGTAAGATGTTAAACTGAGGTGTAACATGGTAAACTACAAGGTAAAAATATAAACTAACGTGTAACATGGAAAACTACAGGGCAAGAATATAAACTAAGATGTAATGTGGTAAACTACAAGGTAAGAAGTTAAACTAAAGTTTAACATGGTAAAGTACAGGGTAAGAAGTTAAACTAAGGTGTAACTTGGCTAAACTAAGGTGTAACATTGTAGGCTACAAGATAAGAAGTTAAACTAATATGCAACATGGTAAACTATAGGGTAAGAAGTTAAGCTAAGGTATAACACGGTAAACTACAGGGTAAGAAGGTAAACTAAGGTTTAAACTACAGGGTAAGAAGATAAACTAAGGTTTAAACTACAGGGTAAGAAGATAAACTAAGGTTTAAACTACAGGGTAAGAAGGTAAACTAAGGTTTAAACTACAGGGTAAGAAGGTAAACTAAGGTTTAAACTACAGGGTAAGAAGGTAAACTAAGGTGTAACATGGGAAGCTACAGGGTAAGAATGTAAACAAAGGTGTAAGCTACAGGGTAAGAATGTAAATTAAGGTGTAACATGGTGAACTACAAGGTAAGAAGGTACTGATTGAGAAACATCTGCAACAGCAACATGACCTCTTACACAACTTTATCGACTTTAAACAGTGGGCAGTGGTGAAGAATTACAACATTAATGGCCACCTCACTGAAGTAATAACTGTACAAGCACTCAAGCACTGCAGTTCTCCTACACAACCGACTTGGAGAATTCTTCAGTACAACATCAAGGCTGTATCTACCTGGAAAACATCATGCAAGAGACACTGCACAACCTTCACACATCAGTCACTATCAAGTTTCTGCATTCATCAGATTTCACGGGCTCATACCTACACATATTAAGAATAATATTAGAGAGGAGTTTCTCAAAATTTTAAGAATTATTGGATTTATGATAGATTTTATACTGAACAAATGCCAAAAAACAATAAAGAAATGATTTTTTTTTAAAAACAAAACTGTTCTTTAAACTTCTTGAGTGATACATAATTAGATATATGTCATTTAAGAAGCCTCATTTGCATAAATAAATGTCAATGTCTGGAGTGTCAAGTTCAGATACAAAACAACTTGTAGAATCTTTGTAGAAGCATTTATCTGGCAAAATTTATTGTGATTTAAAAAGAAATTACCAGATGAATGTTACAGTATTGCTTACTGCACTACCTCGTAACGTCGCAGATTACTTTGTTACTCTGTTCTGCTGTAAATGATCATGTTTACATCAACGTATGAATGTAAAATGTATATTTTTTGCCGCATTTAATGTACACATTACAAATACTTAAATTATTAGGTCCATTACATCAATTGGATAGAGATTAGATCATCTCTGTGTTTATATTAGGATACATTATTGTAAATATTCCTGTAAATATTTTCCCCTGGAAATTAATGTTATCTAATAACTGTTATTGTGAAATATCAGGAGAAATGTTTAAACCATTTTCCACTAGGTGTCACTAACAGGTTTTTCCTAACAAAAAGGTTTGGAAACCTGTTCAAATCCTCATTCAGAACAAATGTTAGGAACATATTGTAATGCTGGTGTTATAAAATATATAACAAGACATATACATGTCTAAATATATCAAAGATCAGGACCAAGCAATATCAAAGAAGAATTATGGCATGAGTGTATCAGGTGTAGCAGCGGTGTTGGGGTTTCAAACTGCTCAGTAACTGGTACTGATGGAAGTTAGAGGATGAAAAAAAAGTGCTGTGCTTAGAAAAATATGAGATTTGTTTAATAAGAGCTATTGTAACTGCTACATATGTAGAACTGGCAGGTATACAGGTAAATCGGGACTTCACTAAATTGGGAGTTAGCCTGATTAGTAAAAGTATCAGTCTATATTACTAAACTCCTGCAGTGGAACTATTCAAAGAAATAACATTACTTAACTGATGTGACATCATATATATGTGGGTGTGGCCAGCACCGAACAGGAAGCTGACCCCAAAAATCCTGAGAAGGAAAAATGACATATTCATAGGAAAACCTTTTTTATGAAAACAGTTCGTTCAAGTTAGTTCATGTAAATTATTTGAACTAACTGTTCAAATAAAAAAAAAAAATCTTTGATTACAATAGTAAAGTTATAAAATGATCATGACTAGCATATTACACATATTTATGATGTACCACTGTAACAAACCAAGTGTAAAGCTACTTCAAATCATGTACATATGTTTCAGATTGAATGATGTTTTAGAGGTTATTAAAACTAATTACCAAACATGGTTCAGGTTAATTGGGACGTCTTGAAGTTAAACATTAATGTAATCTAATCACAAAACTCAATCATAACTATAAAACAAATTTTACAAACTAGAACACACACACAGACAGAGAGAGAGAGAGAGAGAGAGAGAGAGAGAGAGAGAGAGAGAGAGAGAATACAGAAAATATCTCATGCAGCAGTTTGCACTTGGCGGTTTGGTGTTCACGTCATTTTAGAGATTGATATTGATTTTTAAATCCTGTGTTATGCTGCTACAGCAAGAAATACATGAAAAAATGTTACCCTTTAGTGGTGTCTTATTGTACTGTGATTTTAATTCAATCTGTTCATCCTGAATTTTAAAAAATATTTGTTAGGAATTTGGAAACGTTTGATGTTCTAAACCCTGGTATTACTGTAAAAAATTGTAATATGTAGTCAGTTTTACTCAGTTGGCTGCGTTCTTGCAATATTTGAAGATGGTACGATTCCTGTTATCGAAATTTCATTTATTGATGCCATGAATAAGTATCCTGCAAATAAACAAAGTAATAAACATGTCTTTCAGGATGAAAGTGAAGCCTAAATGAATGAATATATGTCAAAAAAAAAAAAAAAAAATCCCAAACATATCATAAAAATGTTTTTCAAACTTTTGACAAAAGCTGTGCTTATTTATAATAAAATAGAATAGAAACATTTTCCCCTCACAAACATCTTGAGGATTTCAGAAATGCCTCAGGTGTTGTATATTATACAACACAAAGAATGTGAATTATAGTTAACCCTGTAGAAGGATGGCTGAATCCCAAATCTTTTCTTACTCCCTACATAAGTGCACTAATAAGGAATAAAACAATGGCTTATATATAGATGCAAGATAAGGTAAGATGCAATTATAGTAAGATGCAGTTTGGGCATCCTACTTAAATCATATATAATTACACTACACACAAATCAAAAATAAATATTTAAACACTGCACAAAGTGCAATAATTGTTTTGTACACAGAGATTTGGGATTGAGCCCGATAGCATTGCTTTAGCCTGAATAGTTCTAGAACTTTTACCCACAATTCCTAGCGTGTTCAAAATGGACGAACTGACGGTTGAGGTTCGCGGCTCCAATGGAGCTTATTATAAGGTAAAATATGTTTTTATGTTTATTCATTTTACAAATCGTGAAGGCAGGTTATGTCTAAAACATATAAGACGCCAAATTTGATCCAAATTAAGGCTAGGTCGTTTTAAAAATGCGTTACATTCCGGGTTCGGCTTTTATAGTTACTATAGTTAGCATAGCCTTGCAGTTCAGATTGCGTTATTTTATCCAACCTGTTTTCCGACAAATCCCGCCTACTTCATTAGGATTGGCTTGTAGGTTACTTTCGGGGCTGTCAACCAATCACAGCGCAGGCAGTGCAATACCACTGACCAATCGTAACGCAGAAACTGGGAGTTGTCGGATTACGGGCGGGGTCTTTCGACGCTAGTAATATTGTACGCTAACCGAAATAGCTAGTTAACATTATCATCCTTTTTCATGTGATCGACGCAATGAATTAATTAATCGGTTATAGGTCCTTGATTACCAGGCCCGTGATATATGCAGTCTGCGATTGTTGAGTTAATTTAATTAACTAAGGACATCCAACTTCAGTTCATCTAGCACGCTAGTTAAGTAAGTCTTTAGCTAAGTGGAGTTTTACCCTAATGTCAACATTTTCACTTTCGTTTCTTTTCCAATCAATAAGTTTCGCTTTGCTAGTATTAGTGTAGCCATGTTTCAACGCATTTAAGAAATGAGCAGTATTTTTGTGTAGGTAAACAACAATCAGCATGACAACACAACAAGCTACAGTTATTTTATGAATGCAGCAATTACAACTGAGTCACACTTCATCCTCCTCATGAGCAAACTCCTACACCTTGATTTTACATTTCTTACACTACTTGTGACATAATCTGCCATGTTCAAGTTAGACTGTTTTATTCTCTATATGTGCTCACTACATAAAGTACAACACAATGGCCTTGGGCAATCTACATAGTAATTTATAGACATGATAGAAAGCTATTGATGTCCAGGGGTGTTACAGTTTGAAGTGTTAACCTAGTCTAGGAACATCATGCTATTAATTGACCATAAATTTTTTTTATTACGAACACAAGTATTTTTGCACATTCTTGTATATTTAACTAAAAGCAAACAGAAACAAAAGATCAAATCCCTTAATTTCCTCCCCACTATCCATCCAGCTCTAACTTCCCAAGCACCAGCTATGAGCTAGGGAGGTTGAAAGCTAACATGTGCTTCCTGTGAGACAGACAGGACGCATCTTTTCACACTGCTGCTCGTGCTGCATCACAGTGCAGCGTAACACACTTGGATGAAAGCGCTATCTGTCCTCTTCTACATACATAAGCTCACAGATCCCTGCAATTGGCTGGTGTCACTGTGATTGACAGGGTAGAGAGAATATGCCCCTCCCACTCACAGGGCATTTACACTCTCTTGACTCGTGTGGCATTTCAGGATTTGAAATCGCGACCACTGGAACGATAGGGCGAAAGTTTTTCTGTAACGCCACTAAGGCTTGTGTGTTTTTAAAATGGTCGATTAATACTGTGATGCTTTTTACGGCAGGTTATCTTACTGTGAAAATTTCAAAACAGCACTATAAACCTGCAGCAAACTGCACACTATGCTTTCACTCGTCTCACCAGATCTCTAACAGCTCAGCTTGTTTTGTGCCGATGAGACAGGCCCGGTCGGAAAATCTGCCCACTGAGGTTCATGCAGAAGTTATGACATGCATGCGTGTTTTGGCCCAAGTGTCAGCTGTTCGTTTTTGGATCATGAGCTGTCATCGGAAGATATGAGCGGATAAATTCAGAGGCCAGGTCTATTTTTAATTCGCTGTTAGAGAGATGATAACTCTCACTTAGCTGTGATGAGAACATGAGTGAAAACTTTCTCTCAGAGATTCAGATGCTGTTTATCTCTTAATTATATAATCACACTGGCTCTTCTTGATATTAGAGCTCTTTATTGGGTAATGGAGCCATGTTTTAGTGCCTGCATCACTGTTTGTCTTTAGTTCAATTTTGTTGTAAATAAAATCATAAAAGTAATAGTTGGCTAGTTGCTGTGGTATAAGAGGAATAAAACACTTTGGGCTGTGCTGTTATGGGAAAACAATCAACTTAAGGGTGGTAAATAACTCTTCAACGGGTGGGTGATATGACAAAAACATATCTCTCTCTGACACACACTGCAGCAGCACCTACGTGGACCTGGAATGTTCCATCACATCATTCATTCCAACAGCACAAATCCAAACAGGACACTCATATACACTGCACTGTCCTGCATTGTCCTGTCCTGCACTGCACTGTCCTGTCCTGCACTGTCCTACACTGCACTGTCTTGCACTGCATTGTCCTGTCCTGCACCGTTGTGCACTTTATGTCCTATGGGCCTTATGTGTCTTACATGCCTTATGTGTCTTAGGCTTTGTAATGTAATGTTTGCACAGTTCAGGAACCTGCAATTAGGAATCTCACTGCAAGAACTATGTATGTGACAAATAAAGAACTTGAAACACACTGTCATGTTTCAGGGCTTCGTTAAAGATGTTCATGAGGACTCGCTCTCTATTTCATTCGAAAACAAGTAAGTGCTTTTCTGATTCTGACTCATTTTGATTCAGTACCATTTTACAAAGAAATAAAATGTAATTAATATTCTTTTTTTTTTCTTTTCCCCATAAGCTGGCAGCCGGAGAGACAGGTCCCGTTCAGTGAAGTGCGCTTGCCTCCTCCTGCTGACGTGAAGAAGGAGATCTGCGAGGGAGATGAGGTGGAGGTGAGCGCCTGTGAGGCTACACATTTATAGAAACGCTGGATGTATTTCTGCATGTAACATATCAACTCCTGATTGTGTCTCAGATCTACTCGAGGGCGAACGAGCAGGAACCGTGTGGCTGGTGGCTCGCAAAAGTACGCATGATGAAGGGAGACGTGAGTATACAGCGGCTAGCCTATACACGCCTTTTCACTTTCTGTTTCTCCGACAACTTCTGCAGCATCTCTTTAGTGTCCCCTTTCCCTTCTCCTCTCAGTTCTACGTGATTGAATACGCAGCCTGCGACGCCACGTACAATGAGATCGTCACGTTCGAGCGCCTCCGACCCCTGAACCTCAACAAAGCTGTGACGAGAAACACCTTTTTCAAGTGCACTGTTCCTGTTCCTGATGATCTGAAGGCTGCGTGAGTGGATTTGCTCTTTCTGCCTCTTTTTTTCAGATTTTTTTTCACTTCTTAATGATGTTATAGTGAGTGATCTGGGAAATGCATTCCATCTCAAAGGTATATCTGCAGCTTTCCTTTGCAAAATCTTTTTTTTTTTTGGTTAAATATCCCCTTTTAGCTCCTAAAAGTGTCCTTTCCCTTTTAAACCATTTTCCTTTCAAACTAGCCAATTTTTCTTTTCAGATATTTCTTTTTATCGTCCCTTATGCCCCGAAATCCTCCAAAACCATGCTTCTGACTCATTTACTCCCCCCAAATCCCCCTTTACCCTCAAAATCATAACTCATTTACTTCCAAAAATCTCCTTTTACTCTCCAAAAATCATGCTGTTTTACTCATTTACTCTCTCACCAAATCTCCTTTTAGCCTCCAAAATCACAATTTTTAACTCCTTTAGTCCTCTAAAATCTCTCTTCACTCCCAAACTGACATATTTAACACATTTACCCCCCCATGGTCTCTCTGTAGTTCCAAAATTGCACTTTTTAACTCCTGCAAAATCTTATTTTTCCCCTCTTTACCTCATGAAATGTTCCTTTTCATCACCATTTATGGCTCAGTAACCTCCATTACTTTCCAAACCCCTTCTTTGTCTTTGAAACTCACATTTTCATCCCTGGTTAGCTCTCTAAGATCTGCTTTACGCTACAAATCCACTTTTTAACTCTTTTTTTTTTTTTTTTTTTTTTTTTACCTTCCAGAATCACTTTTTCACTCATTTACTCCTCTAAAACCTCAATTGTATTCCCCTCTACCTCATGAAATCTTCCTTCTTTATCACCATTTATGGCTCAGTATCTTCCTTTACTTTCCAAAACCACCCTTTTGCTTCCAAACCTGCCCTTTTCGTTGCTGTTTAACTCTCTCATTTACACTACAAAATCACTTTAAAATTTTTTTTTTTAACTTATTCAGTTCCCAAAAATCTCCAATTACTTCCCTAAAATCATTTCATCCTCCAAACACACTTCTTAACTCATTTAAATCTCAAATGTAATTCATTTACAGCATGAAATCTTCCTTTCTATCACCCGTTACGACCCAAAAACCTTCTTTAATTTACAAGCCCAGCCTTTTTCTTCGAAACTCACACTTTTCATCTGCTTAGTTGTCCAAACTCTTTTACCTTTTACACTTTTTAACTTATTTACTTCCCCAAAAAATGTTTTTAAACCCTGTTTCCTCAGAGTCTTCATTCATTCTACCTCCAAAAGTTGCTTTTGTCCTTTATCCCACTTTTTTCCTCACAAAATCCCTCTTTAAATCCTCTTCTTTCTCTTCCTTTTCTTAAGACCTCTGCTCTTCCTTTTCTTTGTAGTTTTCATCTCATTTTCTTCTTTTTTTTTTCCCCCAGCTGTGAGAACGAGCTCGCTCATAAGGACTTTAAGAATGCTGTAGGAGCGAGCAGGATCGTCTATAACCCACAAACCTGTGAGCTGCTCATCCTGGTGAGTGTTAAACACATTCGCATTTACACGTCTAGGACAAAAATGACCCTGCATATGATTTACAACAGTTTAATGACGCACTGAGGACAATTGTTGAATTAAACGCCTGTACGTTGAGTTAAATTATAAATATTCATATAAAATCAGTCTAAATATAAATATATAAGGATGAGTATATATTAGATAAGATTTTCATTATTTAAACATGAAAATGAACAGAAAAATGACTTGCTTATAATAATAAAAAAAAAAATCAGTAAGGTGAAAACAGCACTCGCATATGTTATGCTATAAAGATATTTGGCAATTTTTATGATGATGAATTTAATCCTTGTATCAAAAAAGACTTGTAAAACAATGTATGACAGTTTTGAGCCTTTTTAGAGCAACATTTCTTCTCTAAAGTCAGTAAACACTTATTAGACGACTTCTTTCAAAATTTGCACTTTTTAACTCGTTTCCTCCTGCAAAAGCTCCATTTGTATTTCTTTTTACCCCATGAAATTCTCTTTCTATCACCCTTTATGTCCTGGTGTCTGCCTTTACTTTCCACTCTCCTTCCAAACTCACCCTATTTACCCAAGTAGCTCTCTAAATTTCCTTTACCTTCCAAAACCATACTTGTTTATCTTATTTACTTCCCCAAAATCTCAATTCTCCAAAAATTCTCTCAAATTCTTTCAAATCCTCCAAAAAAAACAACAAACAAAGACACATTTACCCTTTGAGACAGCATCCACGTGCGTAATACTAGATTAAATGTGCAAACGTTTATTGCTTTGATGTGTGTGTGTGTGTGTGTGTGTGTGTGTGTTTCTGCTGTTTGACAGTCTGTAAGCGAGGTGACGGTGAAGAGAGTGTCTCTCCTGAGCGACATGCACTTGAGGAGCATCCGCACTAAACTCAAGCTCATGTACTGGAACGAGGAGGCAACAAAGCACTTGGAGGTAACAACATGTGTACCAGACCTTAACGTGAATCCTATCAGCAGCTCTTCTTCTCCTGGAGAGATGGAGAGGGCAAGAAAATGGCACTACAGACCACCACAAAACCTGAGGAATAACATTAAAAACGTTAACATTAAATATGACGAGGCAGCAGGTTTCTGTGGAAACGCATGACGGTTAATCATGATCAGCTTGCGTATTTGCACTGCTTTGTAATAAGAGTGCTGGTGTTTTTTAGAGCACGAAGCAGCTAGCGTCAGCATTCCAGGAGGAGTTCACGGTGCGAGAGGATCTGATGGGTCTCGCCATCGGCAGCCACGGCACCAACATCCAGCAGGCCAGGAAAATTCCAGGAGTGACGGCCATCGAGCTGGACGAGGAGAGCGGCACGTTCAGGATTTACGGAGAGGTGATGATGCTAATGTCACGTCAGCGTGGATCGGCAGTCATCTGCAGTGTGATGATGTATTTATTAATTTATTGTTCATAAATTCACTCCAGTCTGCTGAAGCCGTCCAGAAAGCAAGGAGCTACCTGGAGTTCCTGGAAGAGTCGGTACAAATTCCCAGAAATCTAGTTGGTATGTCTGATGTTTTTTCTACAGTGATCTTGAACTTTCTTTGCATTTTTTTTTTTCCCCTCCTTTTTGTTTTTTTCACTGTGTTCATTCCGTCACAGGCAAGGTGATCGGTAAAAATGGCAAGGTCATTCAGGAGATCGTGGATAAATCCGGGGTGGTGCGAGTACGGATCGAAGGAGACAATGACAACAACCTTCCCAGGCAAGAGGTCAGATCTCATTCTCAAGACCTATTTTTTTTTTCTGATCCCTTTACTATGGTGAATGGTATTTATCGCCATGTTGTGGTATTGTATTATTATTTAAAACAACAACAACAAAAAAAACCTTCATCGCAGGGAATGGTGCCCTTCACGTTTGTCGGCACAAAGGAGAGCATTGGCAACATTCAGGTTCTTCTGGAGTACCACATCGCTTACCTGAACGTGAGTATAGCTCATGCACTGACAAAATGGAGATAGTAGAAACTTTATAGTTTTTATTCATGTAAATTGAACTGATGCGTTATTTATTTAATCAGTGATCAGTGGTCCATGTGAAGCCATTAAGTACGGAATAAAATCAATGACGGGGTGGTGTGATGACGTGGAGTTACTGTTACAACATCAAAGTTGATTATTTTCCAATAACAGCATGCCCCCAAGTGTTTTATTCCTCTTATACCACAATAATTTGCCAACTGTTGCAGTTTTTAAAAACTTATTAAAGAATGAAAATTCATACGTTTTATCCCTTTATAGTGACATTTAATGTTGTGAAACATACGGAAAAGAAGTTAGTTCCTGTTCTCGTGTACGTTACAGCAGCTATAAACAGTCGTCCCTTCACCAGCCTCTCTTTTTTTTCTCTGTGTTGAAGTTATTAAGCCAGAAAAATCATGCTGCTTGTCATGTTACTGAAAAAAAACCCACAAAGCGTAAACTCCTCTGTCCTGAAGATGTCAGAAAACTAATTTACAGCTTTAAGTCTGACTGTTACAAAGTGCTGACACTGGAGACTCATTCCATACATGTTAAATAAATTTACACTTACAGATAAAGGAATACACATGCTTTGTAATCTGTTTATGTGGCGCGTCCAGTGTACAAGTTATTATGAATGAGCTGTTACTATAGACACAATAACATTAGAACGAGTGCATGAATATAAATCTGTGCATTTGCAGTTGCACTGCTGTCAGAGGTCCTGTTATAGAAAACTAATCCGTTCATTAATTAATTGCTTTATTAAATAAATATAATACAGCTCCTCTATTCAATCTATGAATTTTTGTAGCAAAAAAAAAAAAGAAAAGCTAAGACTATTTTGCACAAGTGGTGGATAATTTTGTTATTCTGTGTTGTATGATGATTGTAGCTAACGACTGTTTGTGCGATTTTTTTTGTTATTTTTGTGTAGGAGGTGGAGCAGTTGAGGATGGAGCGGCTGCAGATCGACGAGCAGCTGCGTCAGATCCGCCCTGTTCCAGCACATTCCACTGAGAGAGACAAAGAGAAGAGCTATAGGATGGACGAAAGCGTATCCGCCGTCTCGCTGCACTCTGGGCGCTCCTACACGGGCCGGGGACACGCACGCAGGACCGCCAACCACAACTCAGCCTACGGTAACACACTTTACCCATTCACCTGGCTACAACTATCAGAATCTTTCCTGTCATCTGATTGGCTGACCTCTTCCTTCATGCACTTTTTATTAACAATTCAAATAGATTCAAGTTTTATCAATGGGTTGTAAATTATATATAAATACAAGTAGAAAATAAGAGAATAAACGAACGCTGCCTCATTTCCTGTCCGTAGGAACAAACTCGGAGCACTCGTACAACTCGGAGACGGATTCTGAGCGGAGAGAAGAGCTGAGTGATTTCTCTCAAAGAGAAGACGAGGACGAGCGTGGCGTCCAGCCCAGGGACAGCAGAAGGAGAGCGGCAGGGGTCAGAGGTCGTGGTGGGTTGGGAGTCAGAGGTCGCGGGGCTGGAAGAGGGTCAGGGAGCACCATGAGCTCAGGTACATCTAATGCCGCTTCAATACAGGTGTAAAGTAGAAGTGAACCGTTCAGGGCAGCCATTTTGGGTGTTAACGTGTAAGCTGTTCTAGTCACTCGGTAATGAGGTACAGGAGAGCGTTTTTGTTTCATTTAAAATATTACCGCCCTTCTCAACATACATATACTAGATCCAAGTATATCATATAACAGCCAGTGGCCCTGTATTTATGATTCCCATGTGCACTTCTCTAAACACCAGAGAATTCATGTGATACAGTAACTAAAATCTGAAACCATGGATTGTTGTCTTCCTTCTCCCATTTTAATAGTCAACTTAAAACATATCTTTTCTCCCAGCACTTTTCCCTTTCTTCCTCCTTCTAGTCTTTTCCCTCCTCTCTTTGAGTATACATGTATACAGCAACCGTGAGTGTCAGAAAGGTCTTAATTAAACGGAACACGTTATTATTTATTAACTGTTGGACCCAGCAGAGTATTTCAGCAGACTGAAGTGAAAATTAAAGTAGCAGAGCCGTATTAGTGTACGAAAAACCTCTCTGTAACTCGGTGACTTCAGTTTTCTAAACATGAACTCGCTCGGCCTCTGTAGCTGATCCTCTGTTGCGACCAGTCACATGCATCGGTGTAAATGATTAAGCAGCTCATCAATAAAGGGAAGAGTTTCCACAGACTTTCATGGCTTATTCCAAAAAAAAAAAAAGAATTGAGAATGAAAACAGAATCTTTAATGGACGGAAAAGTATTCTTTGCTTCAGAATATATTTATAGACTACATTTTTTTTTGTTCTCCCGGCAGTTCTGAAGGATCCAGACCGGAACCCGTACAGTATTTTGGATACCTCTGAGTCGGATCAGACTGCCGATGCAGAAGCGAGCGAGTGTGAGCCGAGCTCTCGGAGCCGCCGCTCGCGCCGCCGCCGCCCTGAATCGGAAGACAACACGTCGCTCAGTGAGAATGGCCTCGGCAAGTACACACGCGCACGTGGCTTCTCAGCTTCACACACAACTTTCTGCTTATATTTTTCTTTTACACCATTGCAAATTAGTCACATGACTTAAGGAAGTGTATGGAAAAGGAAGAGCTTTAACCTTTTCATGGGGCAGGGCATCCATGAGTCAGAAAAGTTTATTTCGGCTGTAGTTTTTTTTTATACTTGGCACCTGAAGGTTGTGTAAACTGTAGTAACCTTCGGCTCAATGCCAAACGCACTGGAGTGAAAACAGAAGCAGTTCTGAGGTTCAGTAACACTGAGATTTCACTCTGCTGTAGATGAGCCTGAATTTAAACCTCCGCGGCAAAATCGCAGCCGCCGCCGCCGCATTCGGCCTCCAGAGGAGAGACAGCCAGGTAGTGCAGTAGTGCATGAACCGAGTGTGCTTGGAGTGAGCCCTAACCAGTGTGCAGTGAGTGTAACTCACTCATTAAAGGTCTTTAGTCATTCAAGGGTTAACTAGAAAGCTTTAGTGTTTTTAAAATGTGGATTTCCAACTAATGATTAATCTACTAATAAGTGTCTTTTATTCCTCTTATACAACAGCAATTTGTATAAGCAATTGAACATCATACTTTTTACTTATTTATTGTTACATTTACTGTCGTAGTGCGTCCATGAAACAAGTTAGTTCCTGTCGGTACAAAGTGCTGACACTGGTGACTCCATAGATAAATGTTAACTAAACATCTCACAGAAACCTTCACCATAGCAACGATTATTTTAGTTTATATTTTATGTTATAGAAAAATAAGCAAAGCCTTCTGACCAATCACCATCCAGAATTCAACAGTGCTGTGGCGTATCTGGATTTATTAGTGCTAACTTAATTAAGCATGTGCTAATTGCCTATCCAGTATGTATAATTAATTTTTGGCAGGTCATCCTAACTACTAAACTTTCTCTTCTCTGTATTTTACAGCATGGAACGTGCTGGAAACGGTTCCATAAAACGCCAATAATAAAACTAAAGTTGTAATTAGATATTTTTCTTTGCAGTCACCGTGGCCGATTACATATCACGTGCTGAATCCCACAGCAGGCAGAGAATGCCACGAGATCTGAAGAAGAATAAAAAAGACTTGGTAGGTCAGAATTCCTCATGTTTATAATGTAGAAATAAATAGCTTTAAACATTTGACCATCAGATATAATTCCTCCACTGTCACAAAACAAAAAGTTCCTAAACTGGAGTTGTGAAATAAAACAGCTTACACCACAGCACTGTTGAATTCTGGCTTGTGATTGGTCAGGTGGTGTTGATTCATCTTCTAGAACAGCAGCTCTGACTGTAGTGCAGCTGCAGATAACAGGTTTACATTTATGTGCTCGTTCTAATATGTTATCGTTTCTATGGTAACAGCTAATTCACAGAGACTTGTATGGTAAACGGATTAAAAAAAAACATGTAATCGTTGACATGGTGAAGTTTTCAGTATGGAGATGTTTTTCATTTATGGAAGGATTTGAAAGTTGTAACCTGAAGATTTCTGACGTCTTCAGAACAGAGGAGTTTACGCTTTGCTTTTTCATATGATAAGCTGTGTTTCTTTCTTTTTGTCGTATTAACTTCGAGAGAGAAAAAAAACAGAGGCCGGTGATGGAACGACTTATAACTGCTATGATATTAGTCAGAACAGGAACTAGCCTGTTGCATGGATGTTCCAGAACATTAAATGCAACCCTAAATGGATAAAAAGTGACGACATGTCGTTGTTTAATAAATTTTAAAAAGTCTAATGTTTAAAAACTGCTACAGTATAAGAGGAATAAAACACGTGTGGACGTGCTGTTATAGGAAAACCGTCAGGGTGGTAATGGTAATTGTGCTTCATCACACCACCACATCACTCGTTATTTTATTAAAAAGTCATTACACACAGCGGGTTATTTCTTATTTCTTATAGAACTCATTTAAGGTACATAATAAACTTGAAGGATAACTGTTATTTCCTCTCTTCAGAACATTCAACTTTTTTCAGAAATTATGTGCTACACATTTGCGTAAAAACCTTACTTTAATTGAAATAATTTCTCTACTCTCAGGGTCAGGTGGACGTCATATCTGAGCACGGCGTCTCCCAGCAGCTCACTAACGGCCCTGACGCTAACACTGATGAGCAGAATAAGGCACCAGGCGCTTCCACAGAAACGGCCCCCAGCGCCAGAACCGATGTGGTCAAGCCAACCGTCGTTAACGGACTCTCCTAAACGCCCTGATCTGTTCCTGTATTCTCTCTCCAAACAGCCGTAACCTTTACATTTTTACAATAGTGCTTGTACGAGCTCGCCAAAGATAGACACACACACACACACACAAACACAAACACAAACACGGACTTCCAGATTCTTCTCTCTGCTGCACTTTTCTGTTCCTTCACCGTGGATCAGGTACGAAGGGAGAACACGAAATAAACAAATGGAGCCTTGAAGTGCAATGCATTATTAGCATTTTTTTCTGTCCACTTATCTTTACCATGAAGGCTAAACGCATATCTCTATAACGTGTTCTGTAACCAGACCTGCCAAGCATAGGAGCTTCATGTTGAACACCAGAGTATGCTTCTACAAGTGAGCACTCTAGAAAACGCCAGTCGTCTCTTTCCCCCGCCATAAAAACCGCGGATGAGCCGATCGATATATTAATCTGTAATAACAGTTGCGTAGGTGTGTCGATCTCTCAACCTCTGGAAGCCCCGCCCCCTACCACCATCTCACATTAGTAATCTCTCGTCTCCGCTCGATTTTCCTGCTGATGCGTCGTCACGGTAAATGGAGAATGCTTCGAGTTTGTTAATGTGAATTAAAATCTTTCAGTGTGTTCCACTTAGCTAACAGCTGTTAACTAGATTTATTTAGGATGCCACAGAACATTTCCTGCCTTGATAGTCAAAAACAACACTTTCTCACCGAAAGAGGAAAGATTAAACAGTCCTAATAGTGTCAAATCGAACACTTTACAAATAACTTTAACAGTAATGTTCTCCTGCGTTGTCAGAATGAATGCGTTCAAACAGCGCAATCAAGCCCATCGCCACAGAAGCTAGAGTGTGTGTATATACAGGGTTTTACGGTAATATCCAGGTTTTTTTTTTTTTTTTAATACTTGTCTGTTTTATTTATGATGTAGACACTAGAAAGTTGTACATACACCCTTTTTTTAAAATTAATTGCTGTACATAACATGTTTTTTCCTAGTATATGAAGAAGTTGTTCATGTAAACTTTTGTAGTGTTTAAATCATGAATAAAACAGGAGAGCATTTTTCCCCACCCTCTTCCCCCAAAGGTGCTGGTGGCTACCATAAAACCTGTACATACACACCCTCCAGTTTCTAGGCTAGCCAAACAATATGTGAAGGGGTGATATCGATAACGTACTGTGGTTTTACTGCATTTATTCCTCTTCAGGGCTGGTAGGTACTCGATTTCTGGCCAGTTGTCAGTAATCTCAGTGTTCCTGTTTATCGGGCGGGTATTTCAAAAGTATTCACGTCTTTTTACGTCCTTTTTTTTGACCGACAAACCTCAGAAGTGTTGCTGTTGTTATTTTGAGATGACGATAATGGGACAGAAGAAAGTATAATGCATGACCTTTCTGGGCTTCGTTACAGACAAAATGAATTTTTTTTTTTTTTTTTTTAAAGTCTGTAATGTTTTAAGTACTCGATCAGATGTTGTGCCTTCAGAGAGTAGTGTCACTGGCTGGCTATAGGCCAAAATAAAACCCGAGAGGAGAGTTAGCTGCTTTTTATTTTTAATATGCAACCACTTTGTGTTAGGCATGTGCCGATAATTGGTCGGCCGATACGACACCCAGTATTGAGATTAAGAATTTAGAAATAGGTTGGCTACGTAGGGTGGACTGTCTAATTTAGAACACACGCACAGATCTCGTCTAAGGAGTGTCAAATCTGTGACAAATCTGAAGGAGTGTCTCAATTTCGTTCAATGGACGGGACAAAACTGATGCTAATGTTTCAGTAATATTGTGAACATAAATAAAAATTAGGCAGTTCTCTTCAAAGTGTCATATCGGCGCATGCCTGTTACATACAGTGATTTAGGGAATGCAGTCAGAAAAGTAAAGGATGTTTTTGCACTGAATTGTAATTTTTGTCCCTTTATAAAAATGTTGGTCTGGAAAACTGGTCTGTTACTGTCATTGATAGGAAAACACTCCACGTGACTCTTCACAAGATTGACTGACTTCAGTGAAAGGAGCCTCGCTTTGGTTTATTTATTAAAATGTACAGTATTTAAACGAGAAATACAGAAGCAGTTCTTCTAACACTAACTTGGCCATCTGAACATTGTACGCAGGAGATGAATTGGACTACTGAAAGATCAACTTCCAGATTTTCCTTTCTGTAAACTTCAGTCCTTCTTTTTTTTTTTTTTTTAAATGATCATACTGGTTGTTTGATGTGCAATATGTTTTGTATGCAGGTAGTTCTTAAATAAAATTTCGATCTTCCAAATAATCTTGTCTTTTTTTTTTCTTTCAACTTTTTTTCTTCCCCTGAACCTGATGGGCAAATAGGCCACGCCTCTTTCACAGAACCCAACGGGCAAATAGGCCACACCTCCTTCACTAGAACCTGTGTGTGAATAATATACACCTCTTCCACTGGAATGGACAGGTGTATAGGCCATGTCTCTTTCACTGAAACTTATAGGTCCAGAGGCCATGCCTCCTTCATTAAATTGAAGGGTGTATAGGCCACGCCTCTTTTGTTAAAACTACAATATAGGGCATGTCTCTTTCACTAAAACTGCCAGGTTCATAGGCCACACCTCCTTCACTGAAACTGACAGACTACAGTCCACACCTCCACTAAAATACACAGGTTCTTAGGCCACACCTCCTTCACTGAAACTGACAGACTACAGTCCACACCTCCACTAAAATACACAGGTTCTTAGGCCACACCTCCTTCACTAAAACTGACAGACTACAGTCCACACCTCCACTAAAATACACAGGTTCATAGGCCACACCTCCTTCACTAAAACT
>CM074984.1:11372632-11395835 GCA_037576825.1 Pangasius krempfi | reverse complement strand
ACACACACACACACACATATATATATATATATATATATATATATATAT
Source organism: Pangasius krempfi (assembly GCA_037576825.1). NCBI lineage: Eukaryota > Metazoa > Chordata > Actinopteri > Siluriformes > Pangasiidae > Pangasius > Pangasius krempfi. The sequence goes on along the minus strand of CM074984.1, from coordinate 11,395,787 downwards.
ATATATATATATATATATATATATACATATGAACCTGGACAGTTAAAGATTGGAAAAAGACCAGGCGATGTTTTTCTGACTCTAGCCTCAGGTTCCTGCTCTTGGCTGACGGTAATGAAATCTGATGTCATCTTCTGCTGTTGCAGTCGATCCTCCTTAAAGTTCGACGCATTGTGCATTCTGAGATGCTTTTCTGCTCACCACAGGTCTAAAGAGTGGCTATTTGAGTTATCCTAGCCTTCCTATTGGTCAAACCAGTCTGGCCATTCTCCTCTGACCTTGCGTTTCCACCTGCAGAACGTTTTTGTTTTTTGCACCATTCTGTGTGAACTCTAAAGAGTGTTGTGCTTGAAAATTAGAGGAGATTAGCAGCTTCTGAAATACTCCAACCAACATCCATGCCACAGTCAAAGTCACTGAGATCATTGAGGTTTTTTCCCGTTCTGATGTTTGATGTGAACATCAAATCAAACTCTTGACCTGTATGTGCGGGATTTTATGAATTGAACTGCTGCCACAGGTTGACTAATATATAATATACACTGACTGGTCACTTTAATAGGAACACCTGCTCTTTTATGCAGTTCTTCAACTAGTCATGTGGCAGCAGCGCAATGCATAAAATCATGCAAATACAGGTTAAGAGCTTCAGTTAATTTTCACATCAAACACCAGAATGGGGGAAGAAGTGTGATCTCTGTGACTTTGGTCATGGCATGGTTGTTGGTGCCAGATGGGCTCGTTTGAGTATTTCAGAAACTGCTGGGAATTTCACACACAATAGTCTCTAGAGTTTACACAGATTATTGTGAAAAACAGAAAACCTGTGAGTGGAGGGTCTGCAGGCTGCAACACCTTGTTGATGAGAGAGATCAGAGGAGAATGACCAAACTGGTCTGAGCTGACAGGAAGTCTATAGTAACTCACATAAGCACTCTTTACAACTGCGGTGAGCAGAAAAGCATCTTTCAATGCACAGCACATCAAACTTTGAGGTGGATGGGCTACAACAGCGGAAGACCTCATCATTTTCCACTCCTGTCCAGTTTTGAGAAGCCTGTGCCCATAACAGCCTCAGATTCTGGTTCTTGGCACGTGGTTCTTGGAACCTGATGTGGTCTTCTGCTGTTGTAGCACATCCACTGCAAGGTTCAATGTTTTGTGCATACTGAGATGCTTTTCTGCTCAACAAAGTTGTAAAGAGTGATTAAATATGAGTTACTATATCCTTCCTGGCAGCTCAAACCAATCAAGGTATTTCCAACCACAGAACTGTCACTCACTCAATGTTTTTTGTTTTACGCACCATACTTTGTAAACACTAGAGACTATTGTGTGTGAAATTGGTGGTGGGGGATTTTGGTTGGAAATTGTGTCTGCCAGTGAATGCACATTGTGTGTGTGTGTATATATATATATATAGGTGTGAAAGATATGAAAGGTATGAACAGTAACCCCACCCTAAAACCTCACTCCTAAAACCTGACCCTTACACATAACTTTAACCATCACAAGTTTTCATGTGTGTGATCATGTTGAAAAAAGTTACTTGTGTACATATAGTTTCCACTTTTCAAAGTTTTCACTTTTAATAGCGTACATATAAAGGTGTGTGTGATCATAAATCTAAATCTCTAAAAACTACTCTTGAAGGAGAGCCAGTTGAAAGAACGCTGGCGAGTCCTTTCCACCCGGCTCAGATCGGAGAGTAAAGATCCTAATTATTGCCCCTTTCATTTGCATAATTACCCTGTTTTCTTCCCTTGCCGTATAGAGATGGTAAATTGTAGTGGACTGGCTGCAAGTCAGTGAAAGTCAGCCGTAATGATAAATCTGTCCTCAGCCTGGCTGGAGCTTGAAAAGGATTTTTTTTTCTTTTCAAAAAAAAAAAAAAAAAAAAAACCCAGCCAACTGTGTACAGAAATGAGAGTTTTTGCCCCTAAATCATATGGAATTACAGTGTTGGTGCCTGTGTGCACAAAAAGCCCAGAGGAAGCAGCTCTGTCTGTTGAGTTTTTTTTTTTTATTAAACCAACCAAGCAATTTAATTCTTTTGTTCACGAGAGTTCTACTTCATTGATTAACAAAAGCAGGGATATAATTTTTTTTCAGCCGTTCTGAAAAGCCTGAAATGTCAAGCCTTTTAAAGCAGATTATTCCGGCTGTGTGCGGTGAATGCAGCCCGAGTAACCTTTTGTCTACAATTAAATATTCCGGCATAAATATAAAAGAAAATCAGAGATGGGGGAAGATTGACTCAGGAGAGATTGGAGAGGTAGATCCTCACACTGATAGTGCAAACAGCTCGCTTCTAATTAAATATGCTACTGAGTCTCTAAGCATTCGCTTTCTGCCGCAGAGAGAGGAAACAGCGTAAGAATGTGAGGCAGAGCGATATCTACGCCATCTCTCTGGCCATGGGCTTCCTCTGGGCATCTAAAGGTATTTCGGGGGTATTTTTTTGTTTTGTTTTCGTTTGGGATTGGATAATTATTTGTTTTTAATATCAAAGGCTGCGGTCTTCTGGGATGTTGGCTGGAATGAACAAAGTTTCGAGCTTGTTTACGATGCAGATTTGATAATTAAGACTCACAATGTGGCACTCAGGAGCTTTTATTTGTCATTATAATCAGGACACCGGGTGACGCCGGGATGCATTTAAAGACCCTCGTGTGCTTTTTCACCTGCTACTTTAGACACAAATGTCAGCTTTGTAGGTGTAACATGACTGCACACAGTGTCAAAGGGTTAGCAAGGGACGGTGATGGATTTTTTCCCCCCAGATGTGAAACCTATAAGAGTACTTTAAGTCTAAGACTGTGTGTTATATTATAGTTGTATTAAGTGTATTATGTACTATGCATAATACACTAAGTATGCGCACTATGTAATATATATTCTGACATTTTCACACGTTCTTATCTCTTGTGAGCATGCTTGTGGGAAAGTTTGCAGTAATGGGATTCTGAGCTGAATTTTTAACCTTTTGCTCTTCTTTCTTTCTTTCTATACCAGTATATTCACATTTAACAGTGCAAGGTGCTACTCTTTCTGCTTTAAAATGTGTTAGGCTTGTTTAATCATTTTTAAGTGTTGAAATGTGACATTTATAAAACATTTATCTTTTGTTTCTGATGCTGGAAAGATCCTTGTACGCTTCTTCACCTGCTACTTTTACACAAGAGTTGGTATGTGTAACGTGATAGCACTCAGTGTCAAAGAGTTAATGAGAACTGGTCATGGCTTTTTCCCCCTTAGACGTGAGACCTTTTTCTTTCTTTCTTTCTTTCTTTCTTTCTTTCTTTCTTTCTTTCTTTCTTTCTTTCTTTTGTTCTATATTAGTACATGCACATTTAACAGTGTCAGCAGCTGCGCTTTCTGTTTTGGGCTTTTTAAATAGTAATTATGCTTCACAATGTGGTATTTATGAATCAGAGAGTTTTTTTCTTATTTCTGACACTGAGTGACGTCAGGAAGCATATAAAGATCCTAGTGTGCTTTTTCACCTGCCACTTTTGAGACTTGTAAAAGAGTTCAGCGTCAGATCTAAGACTGTCTGTCTGTTATATGTATTATGAGTTAAATACTGGGATTTTCACACATACTCATAATCCATCGGCACTTATGAGTGCTTGGAAGTTTGCAGTACTGTGATGCCAAGCTGAAGCTTTAACTTTTTGCTCTTCTTCCTTTCTATACTAGTATACACACATTTAAACGTGTGTGCTAAATATGACTAACAGAGCTGAAAAAGTTCTGATCTTGTTTACAATGAAGGTCAAGCTTCACAACAGGACATTTATGAAACAGAGGTTTCATTTCTGATGATCATGAGGACGCATGGTGACGTTAGGGCTCATTTAAAGGCATTATTTTTTCACCTGCTTCTTTGTGCTTAGCCTTTTTGCTCTGTTGGTATTAAACTCATTTTAATTATGACTTTATTTCAGATAACAATTACTGTACGTGCATTGTAAGGAGTTTAGAAAATGTTAGAAATACTTTCACTAATTCGTATAATGGCTTTGTGTGTTATAACCATGTTATAACCATGTTTGCTGCTGTTAAATTCCATCTCTGAGACATTGCAGTTGCACTGGCGCCAGTGGTTAAATTCCAAAATAAAAATAATCACAAAACCAATTAAAAAACCCCCCAAACAATCTCTCTGCAGAAAAGAAAAAATGGCACAAACGCCACATTAGCAGTTAGTTAACTAACCAAAAAGTGTTTTTACCCCCCATTTTAACTACAAGAACAGTGTCTCCTCACAGCCCCGCCTCAAATCAGGCTTTAGTAAAAGCATGACAAAGTGACCTGAACCTGTTGCAAGGGAAAGACATGAAGTTTATTCAAAGTGAAAAACCACCACTACCCTGACCAGGCACTTACTAAGAATGAATGCTGGAAATGCATCACGCAATGGTGCAACTTCATGTTAATGAATGCTGTCTTTTTGTCTTGTAAGCTTCATATCTGAGTGCTCACTCACGCCCACATAGAAATAAAAATCTCCTACTTACATGACTTTTTGTCTTAACCAAATGCCCTGTCAAGCTTTTTGGCCAAAGACAAACAAATGAAAAAACAAAACAAAAAATAAAAAAATCTAAAAGTGTGGCATATTCCTACTTGTATCGGTATCTGTTCATCTGAATAATATATTCATATTCAGTTACATTCCTAATGTACAGAACCGCAAGGTGTGATATTTGTTTTTGAAGTGCTATGTCATTATTTTGAATTAATATCTCATTATGTCAACATAATGACTTAGTAAGTAAAAATAATGAGGTAATCTCTTGAAATAATGAGTTATTAAGTCAAAGTAGTATATGAGTAAGTCATAATAGCATGTTACTAAGTCCTAATAATGAGTGACTTAGTCATAATAACGAGACAATATCTTGGAATAATGAGTTAGTAAGTCATAATAACGAGTTACTAAGAAAAAACAAGTTAGAAAGTCATAATAATGAGTTACTAAGTAAAAAAAAAAACAAGATAGTCATAATAACACATTACTATGTTGTAATAATGAGATATTATCGTGAAATAATGAGTTGCTAAGTCAAAATAACAAGATAATATATTAAAATGAGTTATGAAGTTGTAATAAAGAGTTACTAAGTCATAATAATGGTATATCTTGAAAAAGGTGTCAGTAAGATGTAATAAGTTAGAAATTCCAACTAACAAGGTTAGTAAATGGTAATAATGATTTACTAAGCTGTAGTAGTGATTTATAATAAAGAGTTAGTAAGTTGTAATAATGAGATAATTAACTCGAAATAATAAGTTACTATGTCAAAATCATTAATTAGTAAGTAATAATGGGTTACAAAGTCACAATTATGAGATAATATCTTGAAACAATTCAATAGTAAGACATAATAATAGATTAGTCAAAATAATGAATTAATAAGTTGCAATAACGAGTTCCTAAGTTGTAATCTTGAAATAACGATTAAGTAATGCATAATAATGAGTTATTAAGTCATAATAATGAGTTGCTAAGTTTTAGTAAGGAGTTACTACATCATAATAATGAGAAAATATCATGAAATAACAAGTTACAAAGTCAAAATAATGAATTAGTAAGTTGTAATAATGAGGCCCTAGGTTGTAATAATACCTTAGAAATTCATAACGATGACTTACCAAGTTATAATAATGAGATATCTTGAAATAAAAAGTTACTAAGTCATAATAATGAGATAATATCTTGAAAGAATAAATTACAAACTCAAAACAACAAAATATAAAACATTGTGTTCAAATATTAAGATACGAAATCGAAACCCTTGCTGTTCACGGCATCTGCACTAATGCTTACAAAGATGACTATAAAAATCTATAAATCTTTAGTTTATTTTGATTCCCAGTGTCACCTTATTAACAACAGTAATGAGTCTGGTTTAGAGCTGAAGTGTGTTTAATGTGCACACTGAGGAAAAACCTGGTTTTTATCATCACATAAATTTCTACGTTATGGATGACACTTATTTCCACATACGATGATGATAAGGATGTCTCTCTGTGCTGAGAATGTGTGGTGAGCCAACCAGGGTCCTCTGAGTGGATATTTTTACTCATGGCATGCTGTAATTTTCTTATCATGTGGTTTTATTCACTTCACTGAATAACTCAATTCAGGCATCTAAACCATAAGCCACACCTGTACCATAATAAAAACCTTCTATAAAATATATAAGATAAATTTCTAAGCGAAGCTTAAAGTTTCTATCTATAAGAGTCTGTCAAGATGATTATGATTTGTCTTATGGAGCATCATCTGAACAGAATATAGTGCTGAATACAGATATCAATTTAACACTATATGAAATAGGCAATAAACATTTTCATGTGCTGATATTACATATTCATATTGTTTTGCATCTTTTAAACTGATTTACAATAACATTTATTGATTAGATATTCTATTAAGTTGAATAAAATATGGAACAAATAAAATTGTATTGTCATTACAAACGTAGAAACTGTGGATTATTTTCCTACTACAGCACGGTCTGAAGTGTTTTATTTCTCTTATACCACAGCAATTTGTCAACAATTACAATTCTTTAATTTATTAATGAACAACTTTTTATCTGTTTATAGCTACGTTATGGGACATTGGTCAGTTTCTGTGGTGACGTATGTTGTAGTAGCTATAAACATGTTCCTTTTTTCACTCTCTTGATGTTAATAAGACAAAAGAAAATGCAGCTTATCATGTTATGGAGAAACCAAAGATGCCCTGAAGATGTCAGAATACTTAAAGTTATGAAAACTGAAAATGCTGTCACTGGAGACTCTTTTCATCAATTTTAAGTAAACGTCTTCTAACAGAAAACCTCACCATGTCAATGATCACACACGTTTTGTAGTTTGTTGATGTGGCGTGTCCACAGTACAAGTCCCCGTGAATGAGCTGTTGCTATAGAAACGGTAACATATTAGATCCCGCATATTAATATAAACTAAAACTTTAGTCAGAGCTTCTGTAATGGAAAATTAATCCGCATTCTAATATTGGAGAATTCAGTAGCGTTGTGGTTTAAATTAGTTCAGATAAAAACAGACATGAAAAATATATCGCATTAATATTTTAACGCAGAGTAAATAGTTTTCTGTGGGTGGAAATGTCACAAAAAGTGGTCGTCTAGTCCTCATATGAGTTGATTATTTCAATTCTTTTAATAAATATTTAAAAAAACAACAACTTTGCTTAATCATGAGGGGGTCTACAGACAATTATTTACACTGAAAGACACCCCAGACTGAATACCTGCAGAATTCTGTGAGTTTTGTTTCATATCTACAAAAATCAATAGTAAAGTCTGATTTTAATTTGGTTCCTTTTTTAATAATCAGAGATTAAGGAGGTAATGCTGCTCTTGTTGTAATACAATATACAATATTGAACTAGATTTTATCAGGGATCCAGTTCTGTTAATAGAATGAGAATTACAGGCTTGTGTTCCAATGTGACGCTGATTCAAATTATTTCAAAATAAGGAACTGGCTATATGCTTGATTGCATGAGCAGTGTCTGGGTGGGAGGGGCATACTCTCTCTCCCCTATCAATCACAGCGACACTAGCCAATCGTGAGCTCATATATGTGGAAGAGTGCGGATAGCACTTTCCTCCGGGTGTGTTACACTGGCCTGTGATGGCAGTTTGAAAAGCTGTAAAGATCTCGGAAGAAGCATGTGTTAGCCTTCACCCTCCTCAGCTGGTAGCTGATGTGGGATATGCTGTGAAAATGAGGCCTATCTATCTGTTAGTTCCTGGTAACTTTTAGAAGTGTTAGATTGCAATTACAGTGTAGTGGCAGTTTTTCCAGGAGCTCTGCAGTACAGATCAGCAACATGGCACTTTAACGACGATTATCTTGGGTACAGAATGAAGCTTTTGGTGTGAAATAGACAAGCTGGGAGATTCAATGTTAGATGTTGATTTGTTTCAGACGGTGAGGAAATGTTCTCAACATTTCAATAAGAAATTCCTATCCCTGCCTATTAAGCATCCTACTTTAAAAACAATACTACACTGCAAACACTGAACACTGAAAATATCTTGAATATGGGCAAATCTATTATCTAATTTGCCTTATTATGGCGTTATTTAAAATATAAGATTATTCAGGCTATTTTTAAATGCTTTTACTAATTTCATGCTTTTCTTTATTCTTATGGCAGATCATTTTCTAGAAATAAATGTTTAAAATTAGAAAAATGATCTGCCAATAAAACAAGACTAGAAATGAGTAATAATGCCTAAAAAAGGGTTTAATAATCATAAAACCATGATAACTTGTGAAGATGTCAGGAGGTTTTATAAAGCAAAATGATTTCAACATGATGCTTGCAAATTCATCCGAATTTTAATTCATTGATTTATTCACTCATGTTTAGTAAGCACTTTGTCCTGATCACAGTCACGGTGGATCCAGAGTCGATCTGGGAACACCGGGCGTGAGGCGGGAATACACCCTGGATGGGATACCAGTCCATTACAAGTCACCACAGACATACATTCACATGTAGGGGCAATTGACTGTAGACAGTTCACCTGTCAGTATGTTTCTGGGAGGTAGGAAGAAACCGGAGAACCCAAAGGAAACCATGTGCACATGGGTAGAACACATTAGACCTCAGGATTGAACCGGAGTCCCTGGAATTGTGAGAAGGGAATGCTGAATTCTAACTACACACCAAATTTTTCACTTATTTTCAGTGTAGTTCCTAAATAGCATGCTTTAATATAAATAAGTGAATATTCGTTTAGCCAATAATTTAAGCAAATGAGGCAAATGAAACGCAGCCACATCACTGTTGCTTTAAATTTCATCTGAGATTTAATTTAAGTCTCATTTAAGACAGCTGTAGCTGAGATATAAAAATCTACCAATGACACTAAACTTTATTTCTTGCCTGTAAAAAATGTATTCTACATGAAAATGCTTCCTGGATTGCTGCCAGAGACATTTAACCTTTGCCCATTCTCTTTATAAATAGCGTGGCTAAGGCAGAGGTCCATGATTACAGACATTAAATTAAATTTGCCACATTTGCTTAGTGTGTTTAGTGTTTTTTCCCTCCACCTCTGCACAGCCTGTGCTGTAATGAGCTCCTTCGAATCAGGGCTCCATTCAGACTTGTCTCTCTCAGAGACGACTCGCTAACTTTGTCTTTGAATTTATTTAAGCTGTATAAAGGTCTGGCGTAATGTTAACCACTTCAGAGCTGATTTTCATTCTTCTTTGATCCCAAAGACAAATATGCATCTGCAGGAAGTTCTAGGACCTCTAATGCTGTAACCCATAAATACAAATGTTTACCTGTCATTTTATGATATCAAATAATTCCATTATATAAAAAAATTACATACAATTTTTTTCATTACAAAAAAATTATAATTACTAACACTGTACATCTGTAGATATGTGTTTACAGTAACCGACATCGCCACTATGATGGATGTGTAGATTTTTTTAAAGATCCTGTGTCTTTAGTTTTTATGAGACAGTTCACGTCAAAAGAATATTTAAAAATGAATGGGCAGATTCATTTGCACACTGCACTACTTTCAAAATCTCAGAATTGCTGTACTGCTCCCACTATACAACTTGTATCACTTCTGTTGTTTTGTGGAAGTAGCAGTGTCTGAACTAAACGATCAATCACGACAAAACTGACAAACACTGCTCCCTATGATGCGAATTTTGTTGCTTTGTTACTACTTTATACTGAAAAAAAAACAGAAAAAAGATAAAAAAGAGTTGAATTTGATTTCCTTGGACTTCTATTGCCTTTCTCGAGACTTCATCATCGAGAAAATCAAACAAATGTTCAAATATGAAACCTGCAGGACAAAGAAAGTTCATGGTCATTAACATGGGAATATACAAGGAATGTCATTCATTCATCTTCAGTAAGTGATTAATTCTGGTCAGTGTGCTTTAAATATAAAATATAAAATGATATCTAAATTTGTTATTTAGAAAAAAAAATTATAATTTTAAATAAAACTATTGTAATTTTAAATAAAATAATTTTGACTATTGAGTTGGAATTTAGAAACAGTCACATCCGTACATATCTATTTCGGAGTGCAAAACATTGTCAAATGTTGACATAAAAATTTAATAATGTGTATAAAGAAGTTTTAAAAGGTCAGATCTCCTGACATGCTTCTCTTCACAATGATTAAAATTTCGACACTATAAGTGACCCAGCACTCTATGTTATCTGTGTTATCAGTGAACATTCTTTTAATTTATGCACTTTAATGAAGAACAATTTCTTAATCATGTGATGTCCATTACAAAGGGCACAGTGTCTGCAGGGGTTAAGATTAGAAATAAATTTGGTTGGTTTGACTGTCAAGCTCTTATAATCTGTATCCTCTACGTCCTTATCAGTATCCTTATGTGTATCTGTATCCATATCCTTATCTATATATGTTTAGTGCTCCAAATATCCATATCTGTATCTGTATTTATATTTGGATTTGAACCTGAAGTAGGTGTGGCCTGAACCTGGAGGGTGTTTTTTTTTTTTTTTGTAATTAAACATGAACCCTAGCATTCTGACCTCCAGAAACACTGGAAAACCCTGGGAAAAAACCCAGATGTAGAAATGTCAGCGGTGTCAGCATGCGGTGTGAATTCTGGCTCTAACCTCTAACAGTTCCTCAACCTCAGCTACATCACTCCACTTTATAATTGTTCTTAAGTAGAGGTGTGTTCTGGACTGCTTTTTTCTTCTTCTTTTTTTAAAACCCACTCAAATAGTTATTATTTTTATTTGAACATGCCCATGATATGTTCTAACAAATTTAGTTTTCAAAATGTAAACTATTATCCTAATGTGAACCAATGCAACCCTGACCAGGCAGTTACTAAGGATGAATGAATGAATGAATGAATGAATGAATGAATGAATTATGTACCTCAGCGCCTCATGTTATTGTTAACCTTAATAAACCTCGTCTTTGCTTGTCGTGCAAGCTTCATATCTGAGCACTCGCTCACACCTGCCTGAAAGTAAAAAACTCCCACTTATGCAACCTTTTCGTTGCAGATAGTGATGGAAATGGATGCGAGTGCAGGCGTTGTATTAAATGAAAGACAAGCAAAACAAACAAAGTCAAAACAAGAATCCTAAGTGGATCAAAATACGAGTTAGTGACATGTGGTAGCAAGCACACAACAGAAGCTTAGCAAATAAACACTGAAAACTCAGAACCTAAATAGGGACACTAATCAAGGGGAAACACAAAACAGGTGAGAGTGATCAAGAGGGCATGGGACAGGGTCATGTGATTTGTTGTAGTCTGTGAGGACTGATGGGAAACGAAGTTCAAGGTACTGCTCATTTGATATCCTGTTAACCTGTCTGACAAGCTTTCTATAAAAAACAAAAACAATAAAATGAAAAATCCTATATATTTGTATCTGCTTAGAACACATTATCTGTAATAATGCATTCAAGTACATCCCTAGTGGATACTTCGAATAAAGGCCCTAGAACTGCAGCCAGAGTTCCTTTTTGAGTCCTGCATCCTGGGGTTGGTCCTTGCTTCATCATCCAAAATGTTTACAGCGAGCAGAGGAATAATGCAGCTCAGCTTGTTCCCTACTCCTTTTCTTTCAGCCTGTAATTATCTCCAGCTGAAAAACAAGTGCACGCTGAAATGCCCATTGGGCCATACAGAGGGAATTATAGCCCACGTCTCTCGTCCTTTCTCTGCTGGAAGAATGCATCGAGTTTAGTTGGAGCACTTTTTCACATCGAGGTGGTGGAGGAGGAGGCGTCTGTCTCCTGGCAGGCCGGTCATCAGTCCTGTGTGAACCTCTTTGTTAAAAATCGTCCCCACATTTTCCTGAATGACGGAAAATTGATCAGGCCCGAATCAGAGGTTCGATATGCGGCCCCCGCTTTGCATCTTTTGTCTAGGTGAATAGCGCACGCTGAAGGGCTACGGGCAGGTTGCTATTAATATGACAGCTTGCTCTATATCCAACTATAATTTCTAATGAAATACCTAATCTCTATTATTTTGATCCAAGCAGGCGATATGGAGGAAAAAAATAAAAGGAGGACATAGAGAGAGAGAGAGAGAGAGAGAGAGAGCGCAGCAGTAGGAGAAAAGCCTTTTCTTTTCGTGCCACTTCTATGAGAAATGACAAACCAATAATTTTTGTCAAGTTTTTTTTTCCATCTTTCTCTCTCTCTCTCTCTCTCTCTCTCTCTCTCTGTCTCTCTCTGTAGCCAGCTGAAATGCTTGTGGATTGCCACAGTTTAAATAGGCACCCAGATAAAAACCATTCAGGGCGCTGAATGAGGATGCCATCTGTTTTTTTTTTTATTTCCTCCTCTTTCTTTTCCTTTTTCAATCCTTGTAATCAAATTTGAGCAAAATCAAATGGAGAAAAGAGAAGGAGGAGGAGGAGGTGGTGGTGGTGATGTTGGTGCTGGGGGTGGTGGTGGTGGTGGTGGGGGACGGAACGAGTTTCAATGAAAGTACCTTTTGTTGGTCTGAAACGAGCAAGTAATTTACAAAATGCCCTTCCTTTGTGTAGGAGGCTAAAAGGAAAAAAAAAAGAAATCAGTAGCTTTTAAAGCTAGGCCTTGCTGCGAGTGAGAAGATAATGAAAGCCGTCTGTGTTGTGGGGCAGAAAAGCATTTCAGAGACAGGCCCGACGCGCGGGGTTACGCCGCTGAAAAAGACGTTGACGTGCCTGTTTGTTTTGCAACGAGAGAACACGCATGAGACGGGCTTTCACGCAGCACAGTCTGGAGTACAAGAAGAAGAAGAACAAGAAGGAGAAGAAGAAGAAGAAGAAGGATGCTATGCTTAATGCTCTGCACCAGATGGATCTAGATGTTGATGATGATAATGATGGACGTTTGCTGGATCATGTGAGATGTCAGCTCGACTCTGTCTTCTGATGATGGATGAGGAGCATGAGGAGGATGAGGAGGATGAGGAGAGAGAGATCATTTGTGTTTTCTTCACTGTGTTCAAGTGGAACGCTCTCTAAAAGGTGAGTGTGTGTGTGTGTGTGTGTGTGTGTGTGTGTGTTTTCCCCTGAGATCTCTGCAGTGAACTACCATGGAAATAACTTCCCGGCGTATAACTCTTCCTCTTCTTCGTCCTCTTCTTCTTCTTAAACTCTCCATTTAAGCAGGCACTCTCCATTTAAATGAGCACTTAGCATGTAAATTATGAACTTGTATCTCATTATATAAAACAATTCATTAACCAATGCAAACTTTCGCTAGTCACCGAAATGAGCCAATGAGCACCGACTCTGACTTAAATACTACTCCTAAACGTGTGATTGGTTAAAAGAAATATAAAAGCATTCATCACTTTTTTTCCTCAGGCATGTGGGTAAACTGATAAAATCTTGGCAGCTGTCATTTAAAAAGAATAAAAAAAAAACTTTGAAATAATGAAAAGTTAGCATAAAGAAGTGGCATTTACGTGCTGATGATTGACAGATGATTTATTTTATTGAGTACAAACCTGTTGAGTTTTGCTTTTCTCCAGCCAAACAATAACATGCAAATGCACACACACTTTATTTACATGCATGAATTACCTTTTTAAAAAGCTCCTCTTCATCACCCCATCACCTTCCTGCCAAAGTTTTGCTTTATTTATCCACACCGAGGGAGAGAGAGTGAGAGAGAGAGAGAGAGAGAGAGAGAGTTTCACGCTTCAGGCTTCGCTAACAATTGACAAACAGAAAGAGAAATATTCAAATGAGTCGATTTCTCACTTGGTTTGTAGAAATGTCAAAATTTGCACTGGAACAAAAAAACAAGGGGAGAGTGCGTAAATTCAATTTGGATTTGAATAGAATAGTTAATCAGCTGCCTCTCTGTCGCCCCCTAGGACCGACCACAGAACTGCAGTGGTTCATTCATATCCAGCATTTTCACTGATCAGCTCTAAGCTTTTATTTTGAAAGAAAATTTTAAAGAAATTTTAAATTATTATTATTATTATTATTATTATTATTATTATTATTATTATTATAACTTTTACTTAAATCCTCATCAACATATTACACTTTCTGATAGATGATGATGTGTCATTTTTTTTGGACAATCCTATCCTTTTTTAAAGTTGCAAAAATATACACTTATAGTTATACTTATTATTATCAAGGGGATTTTATTATACATATAAGTAAATTATTTTTTTATTTTAGCATATTAATCATTTTTGTTATTTGCATAATAATAATAATAATAATAATAATAATAATAATAATAATAATAATTTTATTAACACATTTATCAGTAATGTAATTAAGCATTTTGTGTAAAAATAGGAAGCAAGTTCAACTATTTACACTCATTATTCCTCTTCCCGCAATCATCAATCTGTTATTAATCTGTAATTACTCAGTAATAAAATGTTTATAAATCAGTACCATAGCCTGTTCACAGTGTACATATCATCGTTATTGCCCCTAGGTTCACCCCGAGCGCAGGGTTACAGGGGTAAATTTGCTCCAATTACGCTGCATGTGTGTGAAGTTCCCCCTCAGGGGCAGTTTAATGGAGTGTTAAAGTGAGGGGAGGGTTTTGAAGTGGAAAAGGGGGAAAATGCTGGCCGCCAATTACAGCCTGCTGAGCCCAGGCACGTAAGCCGCTGATGACAGCTTCCCCCTACTTCCCCCTACTTCCCCCTGCTTTCTTTTGCTTTCTCCTGCTTCCCCTGCATCCTCCTGCTTCCTCCTGGTTCCCCTACTTCCCCCTACTTCCCCCTGTTTCTCTTGCTTTCTCCTGCTTTCTCCTGCTTCCTCTGCTTTCTCCTTCTTCCCCTGCTTTCTCCTGCTTTCTCTTGCTTCCTCTTGCTTCCCCCGCCTCCTCCTCCTCCTTCCTCCTGCTCCCCCTACTTTCCCCTCCTTTCTCCTCCTTCCTCCTGCTTCTCCTGCTTTCTCCTGCTTTCTCTTGCTTTACCTACTACCCTCTGCTTTCTCCTGCTTTCTCCTGCTTATCCCGCATCCTCCTGCTTCCTCCTGGTTTCTTCTGCTTCCCTTAGTGTCACTCTGCTTCCTCCTGCTTCCTCCTCTTCCCCCTGCCTCTCCTTGCATCCTCTTGCTTCCCTCTGCTTCCTCCTGCTTCCCCCGCTTCTTCCTGCATCCTCGTGCTTCCCCCTGCTTCCCCCTGCTTCCCCTTGCATCCTCCTGCTTCCTCCTTGTTTCTCCTGCTTCCCACCGCTTCCCTTAGTGTCCTACTGCTTCCTCCTACTTCCTCCTGCTTCCTCCTGTTTGACTTGCCCATAAAATCCCTCATTATGTCTCAAGTCAAATCTCTCTGCCCTTCTGTGAGGCTTGGAGATATTCAGACACCTGACCTCAGGGTCACATCTCGATCCACACATCGCTAGTGCAAACAGAGTGACACTAATTATGCTAATGGGATTAGCGCATTTCAACTGTTATGTCCTGTTTGGGTCAAAATGATCATTTTTTGACTTCTGAATTCTGCAATTCTGAAAAATTTTCTATAGCAGAAATGATGTTCAGATTATTTCAAGCATGTTCAGGTCAGTGCTAATGCATTATTAAACATGGCAGCTCGAATCAGAAAACTTTTTCCTCTGCTTAGTCATTCCATATTGTCATTTGAGTATGCTAATTCAATTTAAGTGCTATTTTGTAGTTGTCAGTAAAACCTTTATGTTTTTAATTTGTGTTTATACGCGGAATCGATATGTTCTAGTGACTCATTAAAATAAGGATTAGTAAGGATAAAAGATAAATATGACAATATATGAAATATTCAGTATAAACTACGTGAATTAGCATGTATACAGAAATCGATAATACATTTATTTTATAAATAAATACAATAAATAGTCAACAGAACTGTAAATGAGCCAGATGTGAAAAATCACTCGGTTGAATATAGTAAAACATCCTGGATCTAACAACACAACGCACATGATGAGAAGGAAAATGCACCTCTAACAATGACATGAGCTGTGCCAAAATGATTCAATACATAAAACTGAAGATATGGAATATGTTTCGTGAGACAAAAGCATCCAAAAGCTCTTCTTTTTATAGAAATTATTCAAATGCTGAAATATTTTACTTATTGCACTTGCATCTCTGCCATCTCATTACTTTACTTGAAAAATATTTTATCAATACTCAATTTTACTTTTTCTTTATTAATTTATTTAATTATTCATAAAAGAAAGCAGATTTATTTTTATCTTTATCCTATACACAATTACAGAATTTATCAATATATAAATATAACGTAGGACATCCATACGAGTAAAATTGTAAATACTTTCCTTACATTTCTCAAATAATGCGAGAGAATTTTTTTAAATAACCATATAAGTGTATAATCGTTTTTGTAAAAAAAAAAAGGACCATTTATAAGTTTAGAAAATAAACAGGAAATGTTTTGAATTTTAATGTACATATATTTAGGATTTATTTATAATGCAATAGGTAAACAATAGCAGTAATAATATTAATAATTTACTATTCTTTATACAATAAGAATACTATTTAAATAATTAATAACAATATTCAATTCAATTCAAATCAAATCACATCAATTTTATTTGTATAGCACTTTTAACAATGGACATTGTCACAATTAAAATCACACACACACACACACATATGCATATGTACGTGTATATATATATATATATATATATGAATTACAAGTGAAAAATATGGTTTAAGACGATCCCTTGTGTAAGCTCTATATTCGGTGACCCAAATTGTCCTAAAGTAGATGGTAGTGATTTTCGGGGTCGATAGCTGACACTGGAACTATTACGCTTAAATAAAGGAAGATTTGATGCAGGCTGTAAGACTAATAGCTCAGGAAGAGCACTTAAGACACTGTCTTTGAAACATCTACTTCACTTAAACCTAGAAATAAGAAAGATTTATAGACAAACCAATCCTACAGAGCAGCGTGTGTTTAGAGTTTGCTCCTGGGGAGCTGTAATTAGAAGCATTAAAGAGCTTTATGTGTAAATAAAGAGGTTAAAAGTGACACAGATCCACAATTAAAGCTTTTAAGCTGAGAGTTTAAAATCTGATATATATGATATATGGTATTCGCCAGGTATTTGCTTCAAATTGCCCGTTTTTAAATATAGCACATGACATTCTTATATTATTAACTTACGCAAACATGTGTTGCTGGTTTAATGGTTACAGTTTAAATTAAAATATCATTTTCAGCTCCCTTGAATTTGATTTTCAATGAGAATACTTATGATAATAATTATAATTAGTGTTACATGACCATAGGTACGACACAAATTTAGTTACACACTGGAATAAACATCGGCTCATTAGCTAAACAAAATGGTAAAGATACTTACAAGATGTTCTTTTTCCCTTAAATGAATGAATGAAATAATAATTTATGAGAAGGATATTGCTATAATGCATATGCAATAACTTTATTCTTTTGTTTGTCTGTTTATTGACATTTAAACATTTCAAATTTGTTTCTTAAAATGTATTAGTGGTATTTGCTGCATTTCAATCTATTCATGAAAAATTTATTTCTTCATTTCTTCATCCATTTATTGCAATGCATTTATTTAAAAAAAAAGTCTTTGTTTTTTGTGAAATCTATTTATTTATTAATCTATTCATTTAATAAAATGTACATTTTATTTATTTATTTACTTATTTTTTTATTCATTGCTGTGTTATCAATATACAATTCATATATCTCCATTTATTTGATCTATATATGGCCAAACATTTTTTTAAAAGATTTTAAGAAAAAGCAAACGGCTAACACATAGAAAAGGATCAGATTTCAGAAGATTCGCTTGTGAATGATTGACCCAAACCGGAACACATTATAATGAGTAAATAAAAAAAGGTTGGATTACTGCATCAGTGCAGTATATAAAGGTTTAACAAATAACGTGATAAAGTATGCACATATTTTAGTAGTATGTACGGACATAATGATTAATACTGTTACATATGTAGCCTGTAATAGACATATGTGAGTTAACAACACATCACCCTTTTTATCCATTCACAGTTACATTTAATGTTGTAGAACATCCATGAAACAAGGGAGTTCCTGTTCCAATGTGATTGGCCAGAAGATGTTGATTAATTTTCTATAATGGCAACTCTGACAGTAGTGCTGCTGCAGATTCTAATTCAGCATTCTAATTTATTAGCGTTTCTATAGTAACAGCTCATTTACAGGGACTTGTACGGTGGACGTGCTATTAATAATGAACAGATAAAAAAAAACGTGTAATTGTCGATAAGTGAGGAGACATTTATTTACCATTTATGGAAGGAGTCTCCAGTGTCAGCACTTTGTAACAGTCAGAGATAAAGCTGTACCTTTATGTTTTCCAACAGCTACAGGACAGAGGAGTGTACGCTTTGTGGTATCTTAGTGACATCACAAGCTGCATTTTTTTTTGTCATATAAACTTCAAGAGAGTAAAGATAGAGAGGCTGGTGAAGGAACAACTGTTTATAGCTGCTATAATGTAAGTGAGGACAAGAACTAACTTGTTTTGTGGACATTCCACAACATTATATGTTACTATAAACAGCTAAAAAATACAATGTGTCATTCTTCATTAAATAAAACATTTTAATCATTGGCAAATTACTGTGGTATGAGTGGAATAAAACACTTTGGGATGTGCTGTTATAGAAAAGAATCAACTTCGAGGTGGTACCACCCAATTGTGGATATTTTTCCTACAATAGCACGTCCAAAAGTGTTTTATTCTTTACTCAGTAATTGCATTATAAGTTAAAATGAATCAATGCTTTTTGACCAATCAGAATCCAGAATTCAAAAGCACTGTGGTGTAACTTCAACTAATGCAGTCAATATGTTACTTTAGGAACCTTAACATAAAAAGGTGCTAATGAAAAATGCCATGATAACAATATCATTCCTCTTCTGTGACCTTTCCCCACTGGTGAATTGCAAGTATAAAAGTGCATCATGTCAACATCCCATTGCAATTTTTCATCTAAAACAATGATTAATGGTCACCGTTGAATTTTACGATTGACGTGACGGCGAGATCAGGAAAACGGTGAGCGGCAGCCCGGCGCAGAAAAGCATCACTCCTCGATAATTGTCTGCTTTTGCTTTTTCCTGTAATGTTTGGAGGTTTTTTCCTCTCCAGAGGTTGCAGTTTCCGACCATTAAAAGGAATCCCGCTGTGAGCAGACGACGTGTCAGGGGGGAAAAAAAGAGCTGGCGGCTGATAAACAGCAGCACGAGTCAATTTATCGCCGCAATCGTTAAATAATAGCCGCGATTATGAGGTGGCAACTGCAGACGTGGTAATTGTGTGTCATAAATCTGCGCGGCTGGTGACAGGAGCACAATGAGAGCAGACGGGTGAGAGATATCAGCCTAGCTGGGACGTGTCTCAATATTATCGAGAGGCCTTCACTTCACTTCTGAGTGGCTTTCGGCTCGATGGATCGAGAGAGATCTTTAAAATGATGGAGATTTTTCCGGGAGCATGAATATGAGGTGCATTTTGAGAGAAATTCTAGTGCAGGCTTTAGAAACCTCCTATTCCTAGAAGGAGATGTGCCATATTGCATTCAAAATAAGGAAGACAGCTGTTGTGGTAGAGGTTACTTTTATCTTGATTTTATCGAGTCATAAGTTACCAAATCGTAAGTTCGTTCATATGACATCACTTCTAGTCTGTTTTTGCTACATATAATGCTTTTATTTATGCAAATATTCTTTCGACATTAGCTAAGCTGGACAGCTAGCTAAACTCAGCCGAGGAGTTACCATTAACCTCACCTCTCTAGGATTAGCTACATTACATTGTAGATAGCCAAGTTTTCTTACCACCTAGTTAGCATTAGGCTAAATACAAATTTAGCAAATAATAAGCTGACTAGTTTTCTGACACAGTATTTAGCTTGTTGTTATGCTATTTTGCTAGCAGAGTATCTAAGATTTTGCTAATATATTGTGTATTTAAACTGACAAATTGCCGTGGTATTAAGTAATAGTAACAGCTAACATGGGAACTTGACATAGAATAAAAGTTCTTGTTTTGTGGTTTCTCTGTAACATGACGAGGTGCATTTTTTTTGTCTTACTAACTTCAAGAGAGAGAGAGAGAGAGAGAAAGAGAAAAGAGGTTGGTGAAGACAACATTAAATGCAACTAAAAATGGATAAAAGTATGATGTGCTGTTCTTTAATCAGAAAAAAAAAATGTTGCGGTGTAAGAGGAATAAAACACTTTGGGACGTCCTGTTATAGGAAAATAATTTACATCACATCACCCTGGTGTTGATTGTTTTCCTGTAACAGCACACCTCAAAGTGTTTTATTCCTTATAAATCACATGCTCTTGGGGAAATAGGAATAAATTATACACTGAATTCAAGGGGTTTAGTGTACAGCTGAGGGTTCTTAGATAACTAAAAGGGTTCTAGTTTGGAACCCTTTCTGAGTCTCTTGTAGAGTTCTACATAGAACCTTTTAGATTTGATCTTTTCTAATGCTGTTACAATCCTAACACGCAACAGTCATTGTTGTTCATATGAAATAATATGAGTTTCATGTGATTTCATGTGATTTAAACTTGTCTTAAGTTTGTCGTTATGTTAAATGATATTAAAAATGAGGAGCTCCGCCATGTGAAGTTTAAAAGTGAGTTATAATTCTACTACTACCACCTCTTTGGCTAAACATGATCATTAGAGGACAGGACTCATTTGCCTAAAATTGAGTTATGCTGGCAAACCAGATTTTCCCACATATAGAGTAAAAATAGACACTGCTCAGGCTGCTGGGTAACATTTCTGAGTAAAGGGCAGGGTCATGGTGATGGACGGAGTTAGAGTAAAGCCCAGGGCTAGTACACATAGCTTCAGTTACAACATCATTCATACCAAATAAAGAAATAACAAACTAAATTTACTGAAATCGAAGTGTCCATCAAAGGACAGAATCTCTGCACTACAGCGCAAAAACATGGCCTTGAAATAGCAACAGGAAAACAGAAGAGAGAGCGGTAGTGAAGGCCAGGGCCAAACACGCTGATGGCTTTATTCAGAAAGTGGATGATCATGGCGTTTGCTTGCCCTTCCTAAGCACATATATGTGACTGAAAAATGAAACGAGATTTTTTTTTGATCCCTTACTAAGGCCACGGGTTCATTTGGAGTTGCTGCTCCAGATATCGAAGTGTGCTGAAATGAATTGGTTAAAAATGTGCTGTGAGAGAAAAAGGGCTTAAAACCGCTTGGTGAGAGCAAAACAGCCTGAAATGGAAAATTGAACACACAGAGGAAAGTGTAGGTGATAAAGCTCTTAAAACACTGACATATGATATTGTTTTTTGGAAATCTTGCAGATCTATCTATATTTCTATACACATAATCTATATTTCTACTTCTGCAACATAGCTATACTTTATTATGTTGTTTGTATGTATGTCTATGTCTGTTTACATAGTTTACACTTGTCTTGGCATTCAATGTGGACAGCAAAGAAAGAATTTCATTGTACAGGGAAACTTGTTTTTCCTTACTGTGCACTTGACTATAAACACTTTGAATTTTGAACTTGAACTTGAACTATCAAACAGGTTCAGTATATTCAGGTTATAATATCGTGACTAATTTAGTGGTGTTTATCATATCATCTTACTCTATAAACTGGAAATAGCTTTACGAGACATTTAACCAGGAACAGCTTGTATAAATAGTATAAATGTTATAGCAGGGCTAAGCCCCGCCCCCTGACTTTAAAAGATATAAAGTTTCCTATTTGACGTTCACATCAGATTATTTGCTGTTAACAAATGTCGTAAATCAGATTATTTTGGAACCAAGCGCAACAGCTCTACCAACGGTCATAAGAAAAACATGCAGAATGGTATGAAGTGAGAAGTGTGGCTGATTTCTTTCAAGCCCAGACTGTAGATTCATGCAGCCTATCAGTGAGAGTCGTGTCAGGTGATTAAACAGAGTGACACGCCCCCGATATTTCATGTCCATTCCTTCACTGACACATCCATAACATGTAATCAGCAGTCATTGGAAAGGCGCCCATGAAATAATGAACGTGAACGAGGTGGATTATTTACTCAGTCATTCTTTTTTATTTCCAAATGCCTTTGTGTGAGAAGAGAAACTAAAAGTAGGCAGACTCAGCACACACTGTACAATCAAAGTACAAATTACACATAAAGGACAGACGAAAAACGTAATTTATTTTGTGTGTTTAAATGACAATTACATCTTTTCCATTTGGCATGTTTGAAAAATGTAAACTGCTCTATCTTTAAGATGTCGGAAAACTTAAAGTTACAGCTTTACCTCTGACCACTGACACTGGAGACTCCTTCCATAAATGTTAAATAAATGTCTCCTTACAGAAAACTTCACCGTATCAATGATTAAACAGGATTTTTCCCAATTGTACAAGTCCCTGTGAATGAGATGATTAGATGATGTAGTAGAACAAGCACATTAATACAAACGTGCCATTTGCAGCTTCACTACTGTCAGAGCTGCTGTTATAGAAACTTAATCACCACCTTCTGACCAATTAGAGGATGACACGCAATTTAAACCTGCATTGTCATGGATTACGACAGATTAAAATAAGTAAGAGTCCATTTTTAAATGTATGTTTATATATACAGGATTAGTGATATGATGACATATCAGTATGTCATCTGAAGACAGGATGGTAAACTGTTTAAAAAAAAAAAGTGTTCTGATAAACAACTTCTCACAGCACGTGCATACTGTATCTTATCGTATCTTATTGTATCACATAGCATCATATTGTGTCACATCACATTGCATTGCATTGTACTGTGTCGTGTCATATGGTATGATATCATATCGCATTGCAGATCGTATCTTACTGTATCATTTGTATCGTATCTTTGTGTATCACATCATACGTATCTGATCATATTGTATTGAATTGTCATATTGTATTGCATCATATCATATCATATTATATCACATTGTATCATAACATAATGTATCTTATTGAACCATATCATATCATATCATATCATATCATATCATATCATATCATATCATGTATTGAACCGTATCGTATCATATTGTAT